>OX243969.1:8202500-8767500 GCA_945859745.1 Synanthedon formicaeformis | reverse complement strand
AATTTCGATTGTCCTATAATCGCGTTGATCACAGTCGGCGTAGATTCATTCTCTATTCTATGCACGTTCAGAGTCAAGGACTCGCGATTGCGCTTGCGCATATAACGCCTTATTATTAAATGCGGTCTCGTTTATATGCTAATACTGAATTGTGTTCGGATAACTTAAGAAAATACATATCGGTGCTCATTTCAATACAGTTTAATCATCCATATGGATTTTTGATGGTTAAACTGAGCTAAGGGTGGTTAAAGTGAGCGCTCAACATATAGTTCAACTAGCGGCCCGCTCCCGGCTTTGCACGGATCGTTTTCTACAAAGTATATTCTTCGTTGTATTCTATCGCTCTTTCCATTAGTGAATACAGCATCAAAATCTGTTGCTAGTAGGAGTTAGCGGAGAAACCGACAAAAGCTGATTTTTAACATGTAGATATATTAAAGTAGACCGGTTCTAATTGCTCGCTGAAAGTTAATGTTACATAAATAGGTATACCTACTTGTTATGTGTCAAAAACTATAATATTATAGCAATTCATTAGCAATCAAAAACTATTTACAAAAGATAAATTTAAAAAAAATCCTATGAAAGCATGTTGATGAACTTAAATTTCTCTGACAAGAATAAAATATATAGTTTAGTTTCCTTAAGACGAGATCAAGAGACGAGATTAAAGATCACTAAGAGTGATATAGGTTACGATAGATTTTTTTTTCCTGACAATATTACATATAACATTTTTTTTAGATTATTTGAAGTATGTACTCGTTTAGGAGATCTATGCTTTCAAAGATACGTCTTTCAAAGATCATGCACTCTGACTGAATCGTTTAATTTTGAGCTTTAAATGTGTGAGAGTAAATACAGTTTTGTTTGTGTGTAGCTGGCGAGCGGTGGCAGCGGTGGTCGAGGACTCTTCTGCTACCATTGTCCGCCGAGTCTGCCACCACACCAACATCGGTTACCTACACTAGAGTACCCGTTCACAGCATCACATCCCTGTAAGTATATTGGTTAAAAATTTAAAACATTATCATTATAAAAAGATTTTTTTTTCCATTAGTCGATCGAAAGTTGGATTTTTTATTATTATTTTTGCTTGTGAGAGAAATTGATATCTACCTTCTAACAAAATTATTAAATTAAACAGTATTTTTGCCTGCGACTTCGTCCGCTTTTACCTGAGTTGTCTATTTTTCCAACACATAACATAAAGTACTTATTCACCTCTGTAATGGCACAAAAATTCAGTAAATTTCAAACAATTTAAAATTCCAAAGTAAGATATTGCGACATTTAATTACTTACTACACTTATTAAGCAGAGTATACATTTACACTGAGTGTAGTGTAAGAGCCTCGATTAGTTCACTTATTGGTCGACAAACTTCCTTAACTGAGTTTATCGGCCTCGGCTCTCGGCCTAACAGCATTATAGACAGTTAAAGCTCTTGTCTTGTACCGATTTACAATTCGATTTGTAGCGCAAACTCGATTCCACTTTCGAGTATAATCGATTGAATGTAATGTATATTCAAAATTGGATTCTGGAATTGAGAGTGGAGGATTTTAATGTTTTATTTTCTTCACATTCATTTCTAAAATATCGTTCGTTATTTTAACCATTTATAGTGAATTACTGGCTTTATTTATATAGCAAAAAGACGATTTATTGTTTTAAAATATCTTCAGAACCCCACTTTAAGATCATAATTTTGGAACTATTTGTGCAGTCTCAATAAGTAATGCCATAAGACTCAATAAGAAGATAGTTTCTTTTTTTTATCAATTAAAATTTAGAAAGTATAATAAGAATTGTATTTCATATATTTTGTTTTATTTAATCACTGTGGATGCCAATCAAGTTCAAATAACAATTCTGTATTTTAATAAAAATAAGAAAAAATAAATCAAAATCAAAGCAACTTTTATGAAATCTTTATTAGATTTAATCACAAAAAATAAATAGACTCAGGACGATGATAGCATTGAGCTATTATTCAAAAGCCGAATAAACTTTTGAGTTTATTCGGCATTGTTATTATCGTTCAGAAATAACAATTATGAATAGTCTTTTTTGACATGCCAAAGTAATGTTTTTTGAGCTGCTCAAGTACCTACTTAATGCATAATTTAATAATCTATTTAGTTAGCTAACTAGTTATTAGCTAGCTAGCTAGACTGACAAAATTTGTTTCTGGTGGTCTAAATAAATAAATAAATTTTTGATTGCACATTGTGTACATTAATAAATTATCGTGTTTTCTAAAAAAATCTTTACTCATAATAGCAAAAGTGTAATAGGTAAACTTTCTGTCAAAATACGTCAATTCTTTTTATTTATATTATTTTTATACTAGCTGGTGCCTGCGACTTCGTCCGCGTTTAAAAAGGAAAAGTATAGCCTATCCTGTGTCCCGTACGTCTAAATGTTTATCTACCAAGTCTCATGAAAATCAGTTGATTCGTTTAAGAGTTATGGAGGAACTCCATATGTATATACATACAGAAAAAAAATTCTAAAAATGGTCAATTTAGTTTCAGTATCATGTATAGAGCCTATAAACAGGATATCTCTGAAACGTAACTTACTCCATGAAAGACCCTTACAGATTTATTATTAAAATTGAATATTGATTTATATTATTTTTAAGTAAGTGTAGGCACTTTATATGGTTAAGCATATATACGTGTTGTATTTGTCCCTTATTTAAAAATTTATTAATAGGTACTGGCAGTAAAAAGCCTCAAAAAGGCCCGAAATCAGTTTCTTTCGAGTTATCCTAACTGACTCGCGTGCCCAAGGGGTGGTAATGTGCTAATGAATAGAGAAGCCAAGCGAGGGGTGACTGGGGGGTGAGGTGCAATAGGGGTTCCGCGCGCGGGGAGGGGGTGCCCCGGTGGGCGGGGCTCCCTAGGGATTGGTCGCCGCTTGCGTTATCTATTATTCATAAAATAGTTTTTGAGTCGCGCCGCCCGGTCGCTTTAACTCCGTTACATTCGAACTAACTTAATAAGGATCATGTCACTTTTGATTAGTCCCGGCGGGTGCTTACTTTTTTACCAAATTGGCCGACGATCAAAGGACGCGAAAGTAATTTGGTTACCGAGTGGCCTTATTTCGTTTGGGCCGTCCAAAATGACAGCCAGCGCCCCGGCTGCGTAATTGCGTAATCTATATTAATTTTTAAAATCTATTAACAAATTGGCGGACGTAGCTGGGTGGTAACGCGGGGTCGGGTTGGGTGGAGATCTGGGTGTTTTAAAAAGCCGCGGTAGAGCAAGCGGTCGGACGGCTAGTGGATAAAAAAGCGGCTTAAACGAATCTATTAAAAATGCATAAAGCAATTTCCAGGGCACCGTTGGAACGAAAGCTATACTCATTAGTGCGCAATCTCATAGAGCCGCGATCAACTTATATTATACACTTTCAAAAGGGTTCATGCTGGGCTCTTTTTATGAGCGACATATGACCCTTAACGCATTCACAACGATATCACTTGATGGAGATCTTTACAAGGCAACTACATAAATTTAGAACATCATCAAAGCTGAAGGTTGTGGAAGTATATTCAAACATTTTTATTGCCTTTTCATTTATCAAAGCGAGAACTTTGTCCGCCTAAGTCGTTCTAAACTCGTGTAGGTACATACAGAACATTTTCCTAAAATTAATGTTAGTATACCTATAGTTAAATTTAGATTGATACGTAGGTAAGTATATGTATTTAAATAACAAGCGGTTTGTAAAGACTGGTTTACCTATTGAACTACAGTTTTTGTAGTTTACAGGAAAAAAAATTACAGTTTTTAGAACGCTACCTACCCACATAAATACGAGTAGGTACTAAAATGGTTAAATTTGTTTTTTAAAAATGTCTACACATTAGGTACACTGTTCTGTACAAAGCGCAAAAAATTTTTAAATAAAATAAGGGACCTTATTTCCCATTTTTTTTTTTTTTCAAAATTCGTTTAAATTTTAAATATTCATATTTTCGTAGTTTTTAATAAAGTCCAAATAAGCTCTTATATGAAAAGGAAAACCGGATTTTCATTTGTTTAAAACATCAGCTGCAACAATCCAAAAGGGTCAGCAAAAAAATTAAGAAAAATAATTAAATAAAAATATTATTTTATAAAGATAATAGAAATTTTATCTAGGTCCATAATTTTAGGATAGGTATTTGTAGAATGTGTCGGAGCTGTTAATAAAAAAAGATCAACTGGAAAATATATGGGAAAAATTCATCAATACTAATAATAAATCTGTAAGGGTTGTTCATGGAGTAAGTTATTTTGTTTTCGGAGATATCGTGTTTATAGGCTCTATACATAATACTGAAACTAAATTGACCTTTTTTAGAATTTTTTTCTGTATGTATGTTCCTCCATAACTCTTAAACGAATTAACTGATTTTCATGAAACTTGGTAGATAAAAATTTAGACGTACAGGACACAGGATAGGCTACTTTTCCTTTTTAACGCGGACGAAGTCGCGGGCGCCAACTAGTACTTACATAAAAATAATCTATAATACCTAGTTGCATTAAGTAGGCATATACAGTTTTAATTTAATATTATGTAAAATTGGCAAGGCTGACTGTCCACTTCATGGTGCCTGTAGGGTATAAGAACATAGTGGTGGCGAATGGGAACATACCTTTTTAATGTCATCGTTACTCGCCCGCCTTCTAAACTCTTCAACTAGCAGCCTCTAAATGCGTGTAATCGATCCATTACTAATCAATCTAAAAATCAATTTTCAAATTAAATCTGTCTTGCAAATCGGGTACAGAATCTGGTACATAATACTTATTATATGTCAATTAACAAATAATTAATTAAACTGGAGCAATGAGATCACACACTGGACAAAGTGGCTTATTCCCACTAGTTCTGTGTACAGAACATTTGCCTCATTAGTTCTGTACAAACACTACTCTAGACCCAGGCTCCGGTCGTTGTTATTCATTTACATTATAGTAATTGTACCATAACAGCAGAGAAGTTGTTTGAAAATAAAATATTACAGTGAATGTGACACAATATATTTATTTATCGTTGTAGGATCGTTGAAAGATGAAATTGGGAAGGGATGCAATATATTCTGCTATTTATGTAAGTACTAGCTGGCGCCCGCGACTTCGTCCGCGTTGTAAAAGAAAAAGTAGCCTATCCTGTGTCCCGTACGTCTTAATGTTTATCTACCAAGTTTCATGAAAATCAGTTGATTCGTTTAAGAGTTATGGAGGAAAATACATACTTACATACATACAGAAAAAAATTCTAAAAATGGTCAATATAGATTCAATATCATGTATAGAGCTTATAAACATGATATCTCTGAAAACAAAGTAACTTACTCCATGACCAACCCTTACAGATTTATTATTAGTATTGATTCACTAAGTAGGTGTTAGGTGGACCACGACCAATACTCGGTGGATTCGTATTGAAATAATTGTGACATTAATATATAACTAGATTAAATTGAGTAATGAAAAGCTAAATCAACCAACCATCAGGAAGGTTACTTCTGAACTTTCCGCGCTGCACTTCAACCTCGGACCGACTTCCGTCGGATGTGGAAATACTTTTTAATTTCCGCTGTTGAGGGATTTTTCTGCAACGCCCGGCTCTGATGAGAGCTCAATTATTAACATTGAATTAATGAAAATATTTATTATCCAACAAAGTCTAAAATGTTTCCGCTTCGAAAGTTTTTCTTTTGAATTTTGCATTGAACTGAACCCCCCCTTCGTTTTATGATACTACTAGCTGCTGCCCTCGACTTCGCCCGCGTAACTTTGTAAATTATATACTAAAACCTTCCTCGAGATCCACTCTATCCATTGGTCAAAACAGCATGAAATTCGGTGCAGTAGTTTTTGAGTTTATCGCGAACAGACGGACAGACAGACGCGGAGGAGAACTTTGTTTGCATCATAACATAATTTAGTACAAAAATCAGTTACGTGGCGACTTATCTCAAAAATTAAAAGTAAAACTTTAACCTTGATTTATTCAAAATTGGAATTATGCGACATGCCACCTCCATCCACTCACGTCTTCAATTATAATTAATAGTTATCAAATTTATCCACTTCACTTGAAACTATGAATATATTATTTACACAAACTGTATTCTCTTGTGCGAGTGAGTAGTTTAAACAAATTAACTCGTAGAGCGAATGGCGCGACTGGTAATTGCTTCAATTAATACCAACCTCCATTAACCCTCTTGCTTTGATGATGCACAATAATTGCTTAACTTTTTCATTTTTAAGCTTTATCGGTAAAACAGCGTTTTCACTAAGTAAGATACTTATTTACGTTTAATTTTCTTTAATGGAGATGTTTTATATTAAGCTGATCTGTCCCGGTTTCACTCAGGTTAGTATTTTAGCATATGTAAATCTAGTCTAGAATAATATATCTTTTAAATAAGAAACATATATAGAATAGGTGCAGTAGTTTCTTAGTTTATATTTACCCTTCATTTATAAAGAAACTTGCAAAAATTCCCTTTCTTTTTCCAATATTAATGTACTTTTTTCTACTAAGTACCTATGTGTTTTCCTGTACCCCTAACTACGTAAACGTCTGCAAAACTTCGTGAAGACGTAAGAAAAACAACTTTCGCATTTATAATATAGTATAAGGATATAGTATAAGGAAAATTTAATGTGTCCCAATATAGTTATTTATCAGTGCAGAGATTGCTAAGTTAAGATTAAGTACAGATACTCTTATGTAGCTTTTTGTAACAACATCTGATGTTTTAGGTATGAGTATCACCTAAAGAGTACATAGACTAAAGACTAAATATAATTCATTAATAATTATTCATTACTTTGTGACCACCTATTTAAATAGGTGTAATGTAATGCAGTATTCCTGGGGTCATTGAAAACTACAGCCACCGCGCGTCTTTGCCTGCAGAGCCCTTTCGCCGGTATAAGGAAACATTTTAGAATGGTCTTTTAATTAAAAACCCTTCTTCAACATGATATTTCTTGAAATATCTCTTTTTATGTAAAAGTCGTCAGACAAACTCTACTTAATTAATGTCCAGATATTGCCCACAATAACCGAAATAATATATCTTTGCTAGAGTTCGATGTCCACAATAGTTATTCAAAACATTGTTTTTTTATATTTCATTGCGCAACTACCCCTAATAATAATAATAGAAAAAAAAACAAATAAATAACAAAGTAACATCATTAAACAAGTGAAGACAGCAGCTATTAAGGGCAATTTTCGCCGAGTAATGTATGGAATGGCATTATCGGTAAGAATAATAGAAAAGTTGGGGAGGGTGCACGCGCGAGCCCCGGCATTTGTCAATGAGTCCATTGCGCCACTAGGGTGACAATAGTTTCAATAATTCGTATGATTGACATGATTAGTTCCACCATCAGAAACGATCAAGCTGTAAACATTTTTTTTGTAAACCACATTTACTTAACGTGAAATGTAAGAATGTTAAAAAAAAACATGTAGGTATATTTAATATAGATAATAATATGCTTCTTAATCCATGAAAAAGTAAAGAAAAATGTTTATATTGTTTATATGTTCATTAAATGTTCAAATAATGAATTTATAGTTAGGTTTTCTATTTTCGTTAGAAAGAATTTGACGAATATTATCATATTTATCAATGCGACTATATAGTATAATATTTTTTCAGTTTTCAAACAGTGGAGATACATTAATAGGGATATGTGGAACTGATTCCCAGTTCACATTTCGAGTTTGCTCAAAATCTTGGTCACCCTACTTGATATGGTGTCTCCACCTCATCAATTCGTGCAGACACGCGGATGCGTTCGATAGCTGTTATAACTGCAGGGGTGGCTATTTGGTACTCAGCGTGTAATGGTCCAGTATTTCCGACTTACCTTTGACTTATTTATTTTGTTTTTCTTATCTACTAGTTATTATTCTAAATTGTCTATCAAACACGATCGCCAGTATAAATTTTTAGTATAAACCAGTATAAAACTGACATTTTTTTATGCTCTAAAGTATGGTAGGCAGGCTAACGGTCCCCTTGATGCTACGTGGTTACCAAAAACACAAACAAAGCAGGAAGGAGGGATGTATGCTGCCGATGTTGATAGGATAAAGTATAAAGGCCAGTTTAGAAGTAGTCTTGATCACAGTTGCAGATAAGGGCGAAGTAGGAATGGACACTGCGGCATCCCTTTTTCACTCATAGAAACAGTACAAATGTTGTTCTTTCATGGTTGTTTTCTATAAGGACGTGGCTGCTCAATTTAATGACTACGAAATGCAGTGTTCCGTGCCATTACCAACCTATTTACCTTAATCCAATGTATTTGTTTCAGACACAAGCTATTCATACCATCCCGCTATTCACGATGATACGTTCGTGCGAAGGAAACAGAGGAGGAACAGAACAACCTTCACTTTACAACAGGTGACTGTTATGACAATTATTAAATAATTGAAAATATGCTAACATAGGCTTCATTAGGTAATCCTATTTTTATTATCTTGGATACCCTTGTGATCAAATCCGGCATCGAATGACGTGTAATATTGAGCTAGGAACTTCGGTTGGGAAAAAGAAAAATTGTTTTTTTTTTCGAGCAATTTTTCAAAATTTTCATTTTATTAACTAAAATTATTGTATAAATAGCTCTTGTACTTTTTAAGATGTTATAATTAAGTCATACAAGTTCTCGCTAATATAAAATAACATAATAAACTTTTGTTTCTAGAATAAATAAAAACAATCCACAATAGGCTCATAATCATAATGGACTTAACAATTTATCACGAGAATTTAGAATGAATATTCGAATCTTATAAAATGTAGGCCGGTTTCAGTGCTCTCCTGACGGTCAGTCCTAACGATACGCACGACCGACCGCGGTAGCAATACGCGTGCGTACGGTTAGGCGAGCTCTGTAACGACTTGTGAATTTTCATACAAATGACAAGCGCGACCGTCAGGAGAGCACTGAAACCGGCCTTAGAAACTAATAAATCCTCCATGTCAACTTACGTCTAGCTAAATGTTAGTAAAGAAATCGTTATTTGATAGTTGGAGGAGCTGGAGACGGCATTTGCACAGACACATTATCCAGACGTCTTCACGAGGGAAGATCTTGCTCTCAAAATCAACCTTACGGAGGCGAGGGTACAGGTCAGCATATTTTTTTATTTAATATTTAAGTAAATATAGTTTTTAAAATGAAAACACATTTTATTAATTACTGCGTTTAGCAGTCATAAAATGAACTAAAACAAAAATAGCTTTCATAAATTAAAAAATTGATTGAAATTACGTTCTGTCAAAAACATACGTGTATAGGCTGAGTATTGTATAATTTTATCAAATATAGGTATGATATAATAGTTATTATTATTGTATTGCATTTTACTTGAAATTTCTATAAAAATATGTTTAAACTAATATAAACTTAAAAGTTTATATTAATAAAGCCAACGGGTAAATCTTAGGCTTTATAAAGCGCACATTTCGACGTTGGCAACTGGCTTCCCATTTGTAAAGCTTCAATTCCAGTAAAATGCAATGTATATTTACATAAAAATTTAACACGATCCCGCCTATTTGACACTAGTGGCTATAAAAATATGATTTACCGTTCTTCGGCGCCGCAGACGTGGGGTAACTTTAGTATTGAATATTATTAAAGGTGGCGTAGCTCTCGTAGCTGAGTATTCTTGGCAGCGTAGACGTTCTACGTACTGCGACAAATAAATAATAAAATCTTATTATCCCTTTACCTTTACATTTATTATTTTTATATTATTCAAATATTTTACAGTAATTTATTAAGCTTTTTAACGTCTTTGTATTTTTCTTGTATTAAATATGTAGTATCGATTGTTTTGGGTTTTTTTTTTTTAGTTTTGTGTATCAATAAATCAATAGGTAAAATATACACATAAAGTATGGTAACATTATTCATATTTAAATTTTATTAAAATTTATTTAAATTTAATTTTAATATTATTTATTCCACTTTAACTTTAGTTATTTTATTATATGATAATGGTGATTTTAACATAAAAACCACGATCCTATAAGATACCATGATGACAATTCCATTATTAAAATAATTATCTTTTAAATCTCAAAGAATACGCTTCTAAACGTAAATACCTATTCTTTGTACTTTTTTTGGCATGTTCGTCTCATAAACATACTCGTACTCGTATAGTAATTAAAATATAATTATTGTAATTGACTAATTTTTTTTTCTTATGCAATAATGACTATCTTGATTTTTTGTGGGATAATATTGCTTTTAACAACAATTTTAGTTAGTGAATATAAAAGTTTTTGAACATAACAAATATATATTTTCTTTTGAATATTTAACCGATTTGTAAAAGGGATACCGTACTAGGTATTCGCATAGTGACGGTTTTAGGCAAATTGCTCCGCGCTGCTGGGTGTGTTTTATTTATGCCCAAATAAAAATTGCCCAATTCAGTCGACTGTGCACGGCGGGCGCTCTCAATATGTTACCATCACATAATTTATATAACAGTAATGTAACTCGACATAGTTACTCGTATAATTTAATATTTATTTTAACACAACATACATAGTTTTTGTTCTTTCCTGAATACTGTTTAGGAACTTCATAGATGCTCTTCTAAATTAAAAATATATAATATATAAAATTTTGTGCGTATAAATACACGCACAAAATTTTTGATTCACCAATTTTTCAAATTCATATAAGGCTTGCATTTCTATACTACTACTATTATTATAAAGTATTATTATAACTTACTATTATTATAAAGAGGTAAAGTTTGTATATTTGTTTTTTTGTATGTACCTATTATAAATATAGGACAAAATCTTCGAAGCTGTATATCCGATTTGAAAAATTCTTTCACAAATAGTTAGAATAGAATTTCAGGATGAACATAGGCTATCTAGAAATCAGGAACCAAAGCTTGGCAAAAGTATTATATCAGCTGTAAATGTATTTTTAGTAAATAATCGTTTTTAATAAAAGCATACACAATAAACATTAAGCTACTCTGATTTTAGTAGATAATATTCTGTGCAGCCAAATATTATGGAAAAAATATCTCTCACTATACTGTTATCCAAAATACTGTGACCGTATTCAGTACGCGAATGTCACTCTACGTATCTACGTGAATGGATTTTATGGCCTCAGATACGTTCCCAAATCACTTGAATAGTAATGCCTGGTTAACACTAAAAGCTTGTTTGAGAACCATTGAAATATGTTATGTGTTTATAATTTGTTTATTTTTAAAATGTAAAAATTGATAGACATGGTGACGGTCCTCTTGAGTCTTGATGATAGGTGGCTCCTGTCATTTTTAACAAAAGCTACGCCGGGATAATGCAATTGCACTGCTGATCTTGAACGGAATAAAGTGCAAAGATAGGGATAGGATATAGGGTGTAGATAGATCCTCATCTTGTCAAAATTCCTCTTTTTCGGACCAAACGTTTTAAAAACTCTTTTATAATATGCACTGCCAAAGATTGTAACTCCCTTCCGGGG
The DNA here is from genome assembly GCA_945859745.1 of Synanthedon formicaeformis. Taxonomy (NCBI): domain Eukaryota; kingdom Metazoa; phylum Arthropoda; class Insecta; order Lepidoptera; family Sesiidae; genus Synanthedon; species Synanthedon formicaeformis. The sequence goes on along the minus strand of OX243969.1, from coordinate 8,755,936 downwards.
TCATATAACTCAAGTCTTTTTAAAGTTCGAGTGAATAAAAAAAATTAATAAAATATTAAAAAATAATAAAGGAAAATAGGCGAATGAGTTTTGAATAGGCGAAGAATGAGGGACCACCCCTTACTCACGCACCGAAGCACAATAGCACAGGTGCTGTTATTCCATGTTACATTGCATGATATTTATTTTTCTAATTAAAATGTAAAGAAAAGCTATTTATCATTATACACCTTTAAATAATAAAAAGATCTTAATTTAACTGCTAAAGTGTATTGAATATTTTAATATATACTTTAGATGGATTTCAATATATGTAGATATAAAAAAACATTTCCTAAATATTATACATACGCAATTTCTGGCTAAAATAAAGATTTTTTAAATATATTTTTGTGCGTAATTATGGTGTTGATATTTTGTACTTTTAATATATTTTCGATTCAGATACACTTGTTAAGTTATTTAAAAAGGCTACCAAGTCACTATTATGTCGAGCTGATTCGACTAATAACGATCGGAATTGACTCTTAGACAGGGAAGACAACGTCTAGTTTTGTTTGACTGTCGATATAGTGGAATCCACTTCCATTAGTTAACTAGTCTATTGTCAAAATCCACTCTAGTTCGTTGCCAAAACCACCAAAACAGTTGAGAATTGAATGTCTACGTGTCCATCTTATTCGGAGCCGTGACAGCTCATCGAATTGTTCCGATATCGTGTTTTCAATTCAAGTGACGCGGGGTGGGGAAGATCAAGTAACAGCGGTTGTTGGTAACGTGTTTAAGTCGCTCATCTCGGAATGGTATTACGGTATGAGGTGGTTACCTCGTCTCCCCCGCGTGACTTCATCCCCTTTAGATACCCTGTTGTGCACGTGTCGAATTAAGGGTTGTCAAATGGAGAGCCTTGCATTTTTCTTTAAATAATTTCTCATTATTAAATGATTATTAAATCATTAAATTAACTTATTACTAATTAAAAAACAATATCATATAAAATTATCATATTAAACTACAAAAGAAATGATTCGTTTTGGTGAATAATCGTACGCTTTAGGTGTCAGCTAAGGATTTATTTAAAAAATTAAAAAAAAAAATTTGTGAAGTGACAACCCTAAAAGAGCTCGCTAATATAATTGAGTCGGCTTTCAATTTGATTCGCATCCTCGTCCAGCCGGGGAGTGTCGGTGATAATTCGCCCGAAAAATATAAAAAGGAAGCTTTGGGAGCAGCTGTCAGACATATTGGATTACTTGTGGCGAGGTGAGCGCCAGTACGAATGCCGCTATTATGAGTTACGTACATTTTCTCGAATAAAAGTTAAGTATCAAGTTTACACTGATTGAATAATTTTCATAGGGGAATCTTTTCATCTGTTCAAAATAATTATTTTAGTATTAGCAATAATTTATTGTTTCGAAATTATAAAGTGTAAAACTAATTTTGTAATTTAAACTCAGCTCATTTTTAATGATATTTTTAAAGTGAAAACAAAAATTCGCAGTGATCTATTGACTTGGAATCATCATCTCAGCCGTAGCGTAGAACGTCCACTGCTAGGCAATTTTCCAATAGGACCGGTCAGTAGCATTCATTGAAAAAAAAAAAGTGATGACTGGCACTTGATATTTAGTATTTTGTTATAATTAGAAAGGATTTCAATTTTTTTTTAAATTTCATAGCCCAATTCTTTAGGAAGTTTCAATCCTTAGGTAAAAAAAAAACTAAATAAAAGCGTGAGTGGTCGGTGACCGAACCTTGGAGAATTACTGAGCTCAAATTCCGAAACTTAACGCTATAACCTTTAGAAGTCTAAAAAGAGAACTCAGAAAGTACATTATGCAAAAACCTTCTTTATTTTTTAACCTAATTTACCTAACTCATAGCGCAGTCGGGCGTTGCAATGCGATGGACCTGTGACTGATTGCAGGCTACCCGATGAAAGCTGAGCATTACCTAAAGCTGAGCACACAACATAATCTTTTAAATTATAGGGCGTGTGAAACCACGGAGCACAGCTAGTTCAAAACAGAATTCGGGCATCCAATCATAGTCAATGGAGCGCGTACAAGGCACTCGAGTTGCAGAAAACAATGTTGTTGACAACTCGTCGTGTAAACTTAAGTACGTTACAATAATGGCGCTTGTCGCGACTAAGAGCCCTACCGAATGCCCCAGGGCTGCCAACAATATGTTTCATTCTTTCATCGTATTATTGCACGAGAGCCCTTAAGTGAGTGTCTCAATGGGTTCGTTATGAAATTATACATTGTTTATTGCAAAAATGTTACACGTCACATGATTAAAACAAAGAACCCAATGCGGCAACAATGTTTACTAAATGCTGATTTTGAAGTACGAATTTTTGATTTTTTACTACACATAATAAATCACCATCATTCATCGTCAGCTCAAAGCGGTTGTAGAAATGCCATTTTAATTGAGCTCAACAACACTCGGTCCCTTTTAGTCCACGTTCGTAATTGGATTTTTATAACCAGCTACGAATATGGATTTTTTTAATGATAATCGGCTACGAAAACTGAAATAAAATATCCTTCCTAAAAATCCTAACCCATTTTTATAACCAGTCACGAAAATAGATTTCTCATCTTTCGTCTTTCGAATTTAGCTCTAGGTACTAAACTTAACACACAAACAGTCATGTAAATTACTAATATATATAGTTGGTTAATTTTATTAAAGAAATGAACAAATAATTTCATTATTAACTTCTTATTAAAATATAATATGACAATTCCCAAATTCCCAGTGCACAGTGCGGTAACCCTACCGTCGTGTGACAATTGCTAACGATGCGTTGTATCGAACTTCTCTACAACGAAAACATACGGTTAAAAATATTTCCATTCTCGCTTGTATTTAAAGTCTTCTATGCGACGCAAAATTAACCTTTGTTTTTGTTTGTTTTGGCTAAAGAAATAAATTTAAATTATGAATTTAAATTCAATTAAAGAAATTGACCATAGCAAATTATTTCGATGGTCATTTTTTATTAGAGATGAGTTTGCTCTTGGCCAGCATCTAGCCGTGTGACCGTCGTATAACGAAGAAATGCGATAGTCACGATATATAATGTATAAGAATCAGGAAAATAACATGCCCTTAATACAGAATAAGCGTCTCGATGAGTTTGCTCTTGGCCAGCATCTAGCCGTGTGACCGTCGTATAACGAAGAAATGCGATAGTCACGATATATAATGTATAAGAATCAGGAAAATAACATGCCCTTAATACAGAATAAGCGTCTCGATGAGTTTGCTCTTGGCCAGCATCTAGCCGTGTGACCGTCGTATAACGAAGAAATGCGATAGTCACGATATATAATGTATAAGAATCAGGAAAATAACATGCCCTTAATACAGAATAAGCGTCTCGATGAGTTTGCTCTTGGCCAGCATCTAGCCGTGTGACCGTCGTATAACGAAGAAATGCGATAGTCACGATATATAATGTATAAGAATCAGGAAAATAACATGCCCTTAATACAGAATAAGCGTCTCGATGAGTTTGCTCTTGGCCAGCATCTAGCCGTGTGACCGTCGTATAACGAAGAAATGCGATAGTCACGATATATAATGTATAAGAATCAGGAAAATAACATGCCCTTAATACAGAATAAGCGTCTCAGCAAGCGTTACACACTATTCGACCTTGAAATTATACTATATAAATAAATAATAAAAAATAAAAAGCCTTATATTTCTATGCAGTATTTTCTGCAAGAACCCCTCTGCAGGTGAAGGCCTCCTCCAAAGTTTGCCAGTCCTCTCTCGATTGGGCTTTTTGAATCCAGTTGGTGCCCGCTGTATTTCTTATTTCGTCTTCCCATCTAGCGTAGGGTCTTCCTCTCTTTCTATTGCCTTGTGGGCCTTTCCAAATTGTCACCCTTTTGGTCCACCTCTGGTCTTGAAGGCGCGCAACATGTCCAGCCCACTTCCATTTTAGTGCTAGAGCGTGTACTACACAATCTGTTGCTTTGGTAATATTTCTTATTTTTGTGTGTCGTATCTTCTGCAGTTTTTTAATGTTAAGCATACTGCGCTCCATTCCTCGTTGGCATATGGCGAGTTTGTTTTTGGTCTTATTAGTGAACTTCCATGTTTGACAAGCATATGTGAGGCATGGTAAAATACAAGAATTTAACACTTTAGTTTTAATTTTTATTGACATGTTGCTTTTGAAAATTTCTTTTAAACTCCAGTATTTATTCCACGTTAGCTACAGTATACAAGTATACAGAAAATTACATATATCTGGGTAAACAAATTAGCTTCGACCAAAGAAACAACGAGCAAGAAGTAGACCGTAGGAAATTATACTATATCGTGCGTAAAAAAGTTTCACTTCAATAAATTGAACTCAGCGTTCCACTTATCAAAATAATAGAAACGCAGTCGCAATAGCGGCGCGTGTTTTTCGTTTGTTTATTTTTCCTTTGACACTTGACACCTGTCCTCCCCCATCGCTTGAAAACACTTTTGTGATCCTCTATATCAATCACTTTTTAGCAATTTTTTATTCGTTAAAATTTACCAGTTAGAAACAAAATATTTTTCAAAAAAGGAAGCAGTAAAAGTATGATTCATTTGTTAAGTTAATTATAAGTTTATTTGTTAGAAAAAAATTGTCATGAAATAAGTCTGGGAGATAACAAAATCTTGTAAAAATAGGTAAAAATAGAAATAGGTATTATATTATTATAAATCATATCAATAACTTCACAAATTAAGTGTTGTGATGTTACCATCACTTAATTTTGTAACGATAAACGCTTTTTATTAAAATTATATTCTGAAAGGCAACAAAGAAAAAACTCGTGTATTATTTTAATTATAAAATTATGCTCGCTAAATAAGTGTTTTTTTTTTCTGTTTCAGTAACCTTATTTAAAGAATCAGTTGTCACAATTTTTACTTTAAAATCAGTGCTCTCGTATCACAAGAATTATCAGTTCGTTGAATGTTAAGTAAATCGAACATTGAATTATTATTTAACCTCTTAAGATTTTCATCTTGGTGCTTGTGTTTAACTTGGCTGTAGAGTTGAAAAACCGATTTCAACAAATTGTTATCTAATCGGGCGTAGCGGAGTTTCTTGAATTGTGTAATGTCTACACAGAACAATCTTCTACTTTCAAGGCGGCTACGCGACAACGAGACATATTCTAAAATCAATCAAATTGACGTATATACTCGTACAATACAATTAATTAATTATTTCACAATTATCTTGTTTTAAATACTTTATTATTATTTATAATTTTTTTCATTATTTTATACTGCTTTATGTATTTAAACGCCGGCGAAGACTTAAAGATCTAGTGTTCTCATAATTATATATTACATTTTTTTTTTATGTTAAGGCTGACGGTCCATTTGATAGTAGGTGGCTTCTTTACTCATTTACCAAAACATACAAAAACTGTGGATTCTGTAAGGAAATGGTACTGCCTTCTACAGGTAGCCATGTTTATGACTGCGAAATGTATAATATAATGTGCTCAGCAATTGTTATTTCGAACCATTTTATAGTAGTAAAGCTCAAGGGTTACTTACACTTTAATTAGGCATGAACTTCACCATTAATTTAGATATCAATCACGATGACTGCTAATTCATTTGTCACACAACAAAGCGTGTGTTTCGCGCTCCATAGCTTGTAATATTATGATGGTAATTACCGTTTAGGCAAGAACAGGATTGGAGTCTTGGAGTGGAGTAGAGAATAATCTCCGGAGAGGGTGCGAGTCGATATAATCCTAAAGATAATTTGCGAGTAAACAAGTTAAGTACGATACATCTTCCATTTTGGCAAGAATTACACCACTCTCAATATGGAATCTAATTATTCGGTTTCACTGTGATGTTCTAAAAAAATCATAAAGTCAATATATGGCTTATAATAATAAAAAAATTGTTTAACATAAAACAAATAATATATAACAAAAGTCTATCTTTATGTGCTGTAATTGATTTGCTATGACATATATCTAATATATAAAATTCTTGTGTAACAGTGTTAGTTGCCATACTCCTCCGAAACGGCTAAACCGATTATGATGAAATTTTATATGTACACTTGGTAGGTCTGAGAATAGGTTTTTATCTATTTTTTATACGCGGGCGAAGTCACGGGCAGCAGCCAGTATTTGTATAAAAGTTTATTTTAATTTTTTTAAATTTAGTAACGCATTATTTAACGACGAATAACGATTTTTTTAAAATTCTATTAGACACGTTTTAGCATATTTTATAGAAACAAAACTATGAAACACATGTTATATCAGTATAAAAGCAAAATAATTATTATTAACAATTTAATATGAAAATTAAATAAAAGAGACCATGTTTTAGATTTTGAATGTCTTTGATTTGAATAGATCAAGACCCAATAAACTCAGTGAGGTTATTAAGATACCTACTTAGTTTGAAGATCTAAGTTTTTCTTATAAGTATGCCACTTTAAGATACCTACAATGCTTTTCTAAAAACTCCTACTGGGAACTCTTAGATACATTTTTGACAAATATACAGAGAATCAACGTTATTCGAAAAACTTGCATTTGATAAATTTTAATAGCCATGAAAATCTTATAGCTATTAATGAAATTATATATTTTTCTTTAAAAATAGGCCGCAGTTTTATCTTAAACTGTATTTTTATACTATTTTACTTAATAAAAAGTTAGTATAATTTTTAATTTTTAATACAAAATACCTCATCCACATTTTCATCTTATAGCATCCTTGCCGGTTAAGAAAGCTTGCATCTTAGTGGAGATAACGGTGGATTTGCCAGATCCCAGGAGTCGGAGTTGTATGTGGGGCTGAGTGTTCGGAGAGGGGAGATTGGAAGCTTTAATCATGTCATGGAAAACTTAGTGAGATGAGTTTCACTATATTTCATAATATAACTCATTGGAACTAGCTTTTGCCCGCGACTCCGTCCGAGTCCTTTTTTCTTAGGTATCTATTCAATCTTTGTTACTCATATAATTTTGTAAATCGTTGAATATTTTTATTTTTAGGTGTTCTCCCGGGAACAGTACTATTTTGAATGTAAAGTAGTCTATGTTCTTTTCTGTATCCCTGACAACGTGTAAACAAAATTTCATGATGAGGGCGTGAAATTGTAAAAAAAAAAATGAACAAAATCACTTTCACATTTATAGTATTAGCTAGGGAATTTGTATCTGATAAAACCTGCTAGGAGGAATTTTTTTTTGTTTTTTTTTTTTGTATTTTTCTTGTATTCCGAACCGGTGGTAGTTTGTAATTTTGACGAAGATAAATGTTTTGTAAAAACTTACATCTAATAAATGATTTGAATTTGAATTGAATTTATTTTTGTTTGTAACAATGATTTTTCTGCAAAAAAAACCTACCTTATTCTTTCAATTTTGGGCACCATAGTGATGCTGAAAAATAAAAAGAAATAATGTTAATAATACAGTATGTGCTTTTTTAAATGTCATATGTCATAACCAAACACATCAAAACGTCATAAGCTGACATCCCCAATTTCAATACATTAAACGCAAATTTAAAGACACGAACACACGAGCCCTTAACATGTAATCTGTCACTTAGCGTACATACATAAGTCGCGAAAACATTCCACCCACCTACTTAAGTTCCCCTTCAGTTTTCTTAACATATTTTCAGGCGTCATTAACGTTAACTTTCGCGTTAACTCAGCGTATGAAATGTTTTTAAAACATTACTCTGTATGCTGACATAATTAGCGAGGAGGTAACTTCGGAGCAGTGAAAGGCGGGTTTTTACTTAGAGTTTAATGTGTTCTCGGAGAGTGGTGAGCGGAGATTTGTGAGGATTTCGTCTGGGATTAATTTTGTTTTAAATTCATTAACATTTTTATTCCCATTTTCCATTCGGGGATAAGTCTGGCTTATTAATGAAATAATTGGTTTTTACATTTTTAAATTATGTAGGTTGTTATTTTTTATAATTAACATAATTAATGTTTTGTTATGTGAGAGAAACCATATTGTTTAACTTTGTTTAACTATTTTAACTACGATCACGTAGCCTTTACAATTTTATTGGAGCCAATCTGTTTTTTTAGTTCAGTTCGATTTATTAGATGTCTAATATTAGACATATTAGACATAGACATGTCAAATATGTCATCTATTTTATGCTACTTAGCAAAGAAATTTCCATAATATCATCCGCCTTCGACTTCACACAGAAGCAACATTTTTCAGCACATTATGTACAAAATGTGTGGATATAGATAGATAAACTGAAAAGTCTAAGGAGTGAGTCCAAATAATTTTTTGTGAGAACAGTATTATTGACTTTTAGTTTTCTAAATGAATGACAATACATAATTATAATGGAGATGGACAGTTTGATTTAAAAAGTTATGAGTTGTTATTGAAAAATAGAAATTACTTAAACGGATTTTTACTCATGATAATCATTTTGTGGTATTATACTTATATATGCAATTTTCGTCCTTCATTATTTATTAACGGACAACCAATTTGTTACTTCACTTCAGACAGTTCTTGTTTGGGATCTGTTTAAAAATTCTACAAACGCTTTTGTACCAAAAATCCATTGTAACAGTGTGCCGTGACAAAAGAAGTAATCAACGGACCGCCCGCTAAAGATCATTACACACTACACGATGGCAAACAATCCATTTGTTATTATTTAAAGCCGAGCTCAATGTAGTGTGTAACGAACGCAAACAATCGCCATTTACCGAACACTAGGTAATTGCCTCACCCCTGCTGTTTGCAACACCCCTACTAAGCGACCAGTCTATCTTGAACCCTGACGATTTCTAACGACACCCCTCTGTTTATGTAATTTGTATAAGAGATGAGAGGACGGGCGGCTCTGTCTGGTAAAGTTACAGTTAAGTTTAGAGCGACAGGGTCGTATGTTAACATGTGTTTTTGGGAACGATACAACTTTGTTAATTTTGTGCAGGGTGAATTAGTTATAGTTTTGTATAAGTATCCACTTCTGGTCTTTATTCAAATAAATCCATACTATTTTAAGCGATTATGCAAAATAAAAGAATATCTTTATAGAATATCGGTTATTTATTCAGAATTTTAGTTAGTATACGAAGTATTTAGACACATTATGTCTACTTCGGTCATTTCTTATTAATGTGTATTGAAATTATTACTTATTATTTCAATTAATATTATTTTAAGCTTCATTTTAATTCAAATATTTTATTAACAAGCATCAACAATCGGCATACAAATTTTTAAATTTCCGTAATAAAATACAAGTATTTTGTCAAAGTCTTCGATCAAATACTCACTGGTACTAGTACTCACTGGTCCTAGTAGTAGTAGCAGATCAAAAAGAGGCATCAAAACTGAAAAGGCATACCTCTATTTATATATAGATTTATATAATGTAGATTTTTTTAAATAAAATACATGAAACGTGAAAGATTAAGGATTATTTTATATGTGCTTAGGTTTCCTACAACTTCGTCCACGTGAAGCCTATGTCATTTTTTAAGGCATTCATTATGTTTTCTTTTATATTTATTCAAGTATGTATATGTCTATTTTTTCTATAGATAACAAAAAAATACTGTAATTAATAGCTGTTGCCGCGAATTTGAATACCGGAAACAGTATTTTTTTCTGGATGAAAGGTACCTAACCTAGGTATGTCCTCTTCTGTATCCTTGACAACGTGTATACGCCGGTTGAGTAGTTAAGGCTTGAAAGTGTAACAAACACACCCTTCACATTTATAATATTAGTTAGGAGCAATATGTTGGAAACACATGAAACACCGTGAAATCACATGACATGTTGTTGTGACTGACCATTTTGGGCATTCATAAATAAAAATAATTTCAATAAGATTGAATAGCATAAGTAAGCAAAAAGTGAGTTAATACTATGATTTTTAAAGATATAAAAAATCCCCACAGAAATTTTTATGTGTCGTAAAGTAAGAGTGGCGTGATGAAACCCCCAACACGATTAATTATTAATTCTACCCTTACGAGCTGGAGATAAAAACTATTAGGCAGCTCAGCGGCTTATGGCCGGATTATTATTTTAACGAAATTAGCTTACGATCGTTAAGGGACCGTAGTTCGTGTCGACGCGCCAAAGATTAAATATACAGACCCGACCCGACACTACACCTACATTTTGTGGATATTTTATTCTTAGTCGAACATTTTTTGGTAGGTAATAATTTAATTTAATATTTTTTTTAGGAAATTTTATTAGATATATTTCTGCTGATTGATTACACGTTTGATACATAATATTCTGTATCATTTAATCATTCTTTGTTAAGAAATTACATATACGATTATTCCTACAGCATTATTAACAGCTAAAATCCTTTTTTATATTTTTTAATTTAGTTAATTATCTTCAGTATTAAAACGTTTTACATAAAATTTTCATGTCACTGAAAAAAAAAAGTTAATTTATTCCTTGAAAAACAGAATATATTACATTAAAATGATAATAATAATAGCAATAACATTTTACCTAATTTGCCGTCTACATATTAGCCATCAGTAACAATAACTCACCCACCACCGGAGAAGCTTATTAAAAGTAAATTGCGAAAATTGCTGCAAATGTGGCCCTGTTTGGCTAACTGGCTTACTAAAACCAAAATTACTTGACCTCCCGTAGCAAACACTTTTCATCTCGACAGAGTCCTTTAACGTTAGACATAGCTATACTATGTCCAGATTAAATTGAACTTTTGTTGCATGCTTAACGCTTGACGCTGAGGTGTTGTTTTATTTTGGACAATGGGTTATGCACCCCTGTACATTGGTACGACGAGTGATCTGTAATCTTTGAGTTGTAATAAGGTATAGGGTGGTAATGTTGGCTATTAAAGTGTTCTGACGTTGACAGCTTCGACGGAGGATTACGTGGTTTATTACTATACTATAGTATTATGGGGGAGTCGAAAATTGTATTTGTGTATCTATTAGGATTTTGCTCTCCGAAAAGAATGCATTATAAGCATAATTTTCTTTGAGAATAATTATCTATTATTTGATTTCGTTTATTAAATCGTTGTTTTACCAAAATTTTATACATTTTAAAATGTAATCAAAATCTTTTTTCATTTAATAAATAATTTATGTGTTATCATTTTTTGTTTTCAACCGACTTCCAAAAAAGGAGGAGGTTCTCAATTCGACTGTATGTTTTTTTATGTTTGTTACCTCATAACTTTCGACTGGGTGAACCGATTTTGATGATTCTTTTTTTATTTGAAAGCTGGTGCTTCCCGTGTGGTCCTACTTCAATTTGGTCCAGTTCTGACATGAGTCTGGATCATGTGAAAAGACCATGAGATGGTTTGAAGTCGGATTATTTTTTTTGTTAAAAAGAGATATCTTAACTATTTGTAGAATTCATAAAATGAGATTACAATTCTATTCATCTCCTCTAAGTAGCTAGGAATCCTGTGGATGTTGTCCTTTGTGTACCTTTCAAATAGGAAAAGCATTTTTAAGATAGGTAGGTACAATGTTCCAGGGATCATCCTCCACATAAAAACAAATTTACTCTCTTCATAATAACATATTAAGTTCATTAAATATATGTATCAGGTGTGGTTTCAAAATCGGCGAGCGAAGTGGCGGAAAGCGGAGCGATTGAAGGAAGAACAGAGAAAACGAGAAGGTTCAGAAGTACTCACGAAAAGGGATCCTTCTGACGATAAGGTAATTAATATTCAGTCAAAATTCACAATCTTAGAAAATAATACAAGATTAATTTACCTTTTTTAATTTATTTGTATAATTTGTATAAAAAAGTTATAGTATATATTAACAAAATATTTCAAATAAAATTTCAAAGGCAAATAAAGCAAGCAATTTCTCCTCAGACAAAGCAGGCATATGCCCAACCTTAGCAGGTACAGATATAGAAAACTCCTGCGGTTGAGATGATGATGATGAAGGTAATACTCGTATTTCAATGTATCACTAATAACAATTCTATTGCAGGGTTCATCAGAATGCGGCATGTCTCGAGGTTCAGCGGAAGCTTCCCCCGTATCTGGATCTGCGCTTTCCCCCCGCACCTCTCCTCCCGTCACCCCCGGCTCGCCGTGTCGCTCGCCGCGACGCTCTCCGCTCCGGTCGCCACGGAGATCACCAAATAGATCACCAAGACCTGAAAGGTTTGAAAAATCTTAATTTTTCAACAAAGTTCGTATTCTCTGCCACTTCTGTGTTTGAATTTAGAACAAGCGAAAGATTCTTATAGTTTTATCGTGGGTGTAGTGAGTGTTTATTTTATTTTTGTATGAACGCGCTAATATGGATTTAATAGCACTTTTGCATTTAATAGCCGAATGAGGAAGTCTTCTTAAAATTGATTTCTTCATTTTGTTACCCTTAGCGCCTCTTTCACAAACGTCAAGTAGGCCAAACTGTCATTTAAAGTCACCGGTAACCGGGGATAAAGGAGCTGATATACCTTTGTTTGTACGTCCCAAACATTAAATCAAAAATAATAAAAAAATATCGTCTATCGAATGATGCAGTAAACCGAGTGCATAATTCAATATAACAGAAAATGATTTCTAAAAGTAACTAATCAACACTTTACATGTAGTTTGTGGAAGAGGCCCTTAGCATATTTTTGATTACCTTATATTGCCGAAGTTTTACTTTCGGCTTAATTTCATGACGCGTTAATTTCACGCAGCGACATATTATTAACGCGTGCGTCACAAGTCACAAGACGCCCGTCAGCTACCAACCGACCCACGACGCTTCAGCGCCTCTCAGGCGGACAGGCGACTGGTGACGTGACGCGTGTTTTGAGTACTCGTCTACGCCCTTTGACAGCTTGTAACCTTTAAATATTTTTTCACTGTTGCTAATAAATTTTAGAATACAATTTATTTTTAAATAAACAAATAAATACAGGTATTTTCCTCATTCAATTTTTAATTCGACTGCCAATTCCGCAGATTAACGTTTTGCACGCAGACTCAATTAAAAGAAAACTTGTATATTATGTTTTAAGGTCTGAAACGAGTTGTCCGTCGCCAGCGCCATCTGTCGGTAGCGCGGGTTCTCGAGAAGCAACTTTAGAGCCGCGGCCTCCACACCATCTGTTCTCACCTTTCGACCAGTGAGTATTAACTAGTCATATTTATGTATTTAAACCAGCATACTCTGTGAAACACTTACAGAACAATGAATATTGTGTGATTTTTTTTACAGGATTATTCAAAGAACAAAGAAAAAGTTATATTCTGAGATTGATTTAATGAAATTTTAATTACTAATTTAATTCAATACAGAGTTATTCTGTGTTTAGTTATTAGAAAAAATCATTTGAGTTTTTTTTTATTTGCACAAAAGTTTTAGAATTTCTCTTAAAATTTACTGGCGTGGTGACATTGCGTATATACGCAGTTAACTAACTGAAGGTTCTCTGGATGTTATAATTTTTTTTAGTACTTACTTTATACTAGAGTAGCGAGTTAATCGCTGTAATGCGTGTAACGAACAATTAAAATTGTATAGTTTATAGGATAGATAGTACGTATGCGCGGGCGCAATATAATTATCTTTAATTAGTGTACAGCGGTCGGCGTAACCTCAATTAATAATTGTCTTTACATCCTCGTCTCGTAACTCGTACACTGAATGAATCATATCAATAAATGCGTATACAAATTCAACATAATTCAGTTTCATTACCATTACAATTTATAATTGTATTGAAAAGCAGATGTGCGTATTGTATAAAAAGAGAAAGTTTTTTTTGCAACAAAAAAAACTTCAAGAAAAGTCTTTAAATAGCTTGTATCAGAAATTACCTAAATACTAAGACTACACATTTATTATTATTTACAGAATTAGGTATAATTTATGTATTTAATATAACTTGAAATGTTTTATCTTTTTCTATTCATATAAAAATGATAGTAGCCGTCAACAAAAACCATGAAAAATGTGTTTCTAATGTTCACGGTCAGTTGTAACGTTTGATTGACAGTGATTTAGTATCAATCACAGAGTAATATCTCGTGTGTCATCGTTGAACGTTTGTATGTGGGGCACACTGTTATTTGTTTAGGCGTCACTCCATGTATATCACATTTTAATCAGTATCGACGGGTGGTCCAATTTGATGGCTGAGGTCGTTTCACTTGATTACTTGACTCGTTATCGTTTAATTAATTCACGCTTTCAGTTGAAATATTTACTTGATAACCTATATCTCTAAAATGTTTGCTCTTGATGGGAAATTCTATTTAAGATGTGTTTTGAGCATTGATTTGTCATTTGCATTTAGTAGTTAATATAAAAAGATAACTACATACTTTTAAAGTATTATAATTTAGGGTTAATAATTAAGAATAGTTAAGAAATTTTTACCAATAAAATATAATACTCGGACAAAAAACGAAAAAGATCTTAATTATACAGGACATTGTATCCGTCTCAAGTTTCATAAACACATTTTTAATTATTTATTTGCGATGTGCTTGAATAAAAAAAACTTAGAAATATTCACACACAGAAAAATTTAATAAAATATTTGTTATAATTTGCTTTGAAAATTTTATATATGGAAGTCGTCAAACAGGTTGACGGTAACTTGACGGTAGGTGGCTACCGTCGCCTATAACGCAAGCAACGACATAGGTGTTGCAAGCGGCCGACCATAGTAGTATTAAGAAAAAGGATTTAGGTAGGAAAATATTATATTATTTCATTAAAAAAAATCTTATAGTTTTCATTTAAAAAAATCTTATAGTTTTTACTTATGCACAGAGTTAAAGTACATAATTAAAACTCAAGTTTGTTTTACAGTGAAAAGTTATTGATGGAATAGGAACTCGTTTAAGTTATAAGCGATAAAAAATTAAGTTTAATCGCACTTTAAAAGACATACAAGGAAATTTTACTATAGACTTGATCGTGTATGGCCATAACACAGATGACGAATCTAGCAAAGTATTTTCTGGTCATGTTCTAAAATTTATATGCCACTAGCTTAGTCAGACAAAGCTCCTTTGTACAAACAATTTTCTAAAATTCCTGTTCCTTTTGATTTAAAAATAGTTTTGTTTAAAGTGTGTAACTAATTTCAAAAAGTGCTTCAAAAATCTCATAGTGAAATCGTATGATATTTTACGTATTTAAGTGTATTTTTCATTATTCATTCATCAGTTGAAATACTTTTTCGACAAAAGTGTATTAAGTATATCATTTTGGAACTACAGAATATAAAAAAAAATTAATAGGTGGAAAGAAGAGGCTTTAGCGATTGCTAAATATTGACATTTTTCCCGCTTATAACTAGTGACTTAGACCAAGCGAGACGGAGTTGATTGCGTCTTCTCTCTAACTTACTTGGAAGATTCGCCCTAATTGAATCAAGGGACTTTAATTGTCAATAATAATGATCTTGGGTTAAGTTGGTTCCACTTGAGAAATTAACTTTACAAAGTTGCTTTCATTTACTTTACACTTTGGATTACGCTTATTTGCCATGTCTAATTAAACCGTTGAAATTTAATTCGTTGGAACTTAATTATTTATTAACGGTTATATTATACAAAGATTATATTTTACTTTGGTTCTTTGGTCTGTCTGTCTGTTCGCGATAAACTCAAAATTTACTGCACCGATTTTCATGGTGTTTTCACTAATGGATAGAGTAATTCTCGAGGAAGGTTTTAGTATATAATTTACAAATTTACGCGGGCGAAGTCGCGGGCAGCAGCTAGTTATGAATAAATATTTGAAGATTGGCAATGAATCTACGTAACAGTTAATTAAATTCAAAGTATATAAAGTGAATGGCATGAAATAAATAAATTGTTCTAACATTGTAAAACAAACGAGTAACTAACGACTGTCCGAAGCAACATGGCGGCACATCCGGTCCGAACGGAAGTGCCGCTAATGCGATCTACCCAAGCCAAGCTTATAGCGCCCGTTGGCCACCCATAGTGAGAAGATACTTTAGGAAAATGTGTTATGTGTGTATTTATTAATAATAAAAATAATAATTGTTAGACGAAAACATCAATCGCGTGGTCTTAATCTGAGCGCTAGGCTTGTATTATGGTACCTGACCACTTGACTGATTGAGTGGGCTAACTTTGAAATATTCGTATCAATGAAAAAATTAGAGAAAAATCCAAAGATATTTGATTGCCTCGCTGCGCTCGACTAGCACAGCCGCCGTACTTGAAAAATGCGGCAACTTTTAGTACGCCGAATCCGGCGTACCTGATCTAATCAGACTGCAAACTGTCTGTGATATGTACGTTCCGGATATTTTATTAAATTTGGAGCATGGTAAAATGCCAATTTGTGTAGTGAAACTGTGTAAAAATATAATTTAACTGTGTAAAAAGTGATAAATAGTGACGATGTTTTACACACACTACAATAAAAAGTTGCCGCATTTACGGAGCTATTGCTTTTAGGTAGGGCCGTATCTAGTCGAGCATAGCGAGACCATTCATTTATCTATGAAAAAAAACCTTAACCTATTGACTAACCTAACAGGTTTTTGAACATTTATTTTTCATTAAAATATTTTTTTAACTTTACAGTGCAATATCGTATTACTATAACATAATAATAATAATATATGTATTTTTTAATAGTAACTTGTTTTAAATATATTGATTTTAAAAAAGGAAAAATATTTTGGAATTTCATCTCGTGAAAAGAATGGTGCGCATGAATCTGGAATTCAAAAAGCATTTCTTACTATTTTCATTTTTGTGACTGTGTATGTCAATAAAACTGTGATATGTATCTACACTAATATATAAAGCTGAAGAGTTTACATGTTTGTTTGGTTGTACGCGGTAATCTCAGGAACTACTGGTTCGAATTGAAAAATTCTTTTTGTGTTGGATCGAGGAAGGCTATAGGCTATGGAGAACGCGGACGAAGTCGCGGACACCAGCTATAGTTTTAAATATTTGTATTTAAAAAAAATTGTCACTTAAATAAATCGCACACGTAATGCAAAACCACCATATCTGCAAATTTTATGAAGTCATCTTTTGATGAAATTTAAATTGCTTTTGGTTTCTATAGTAGCTAGTACTATAGGTACTACTAGTGTTGTGGTACTAGCTTTGTATAAGATTCTGATTTTTAAGAGAACTTCAAAGTCTAAGCGCCTCTTTCACCAACTACAAGTAAAGTGTTGATTAGTTACTTTTAGAAATCATTTTCTGTTTTATTGAATTATGCACTCGGTTTACTGCATCATTCGATAGGCGATTTTTTTATAATTATTTTCTATTTAATGTTTGGGACGTTTACCGTACAAACAAAGCTATATCAGCTAAATTATTCCCGGTGACAGGTGACTAAGTGACGGTTTAGCCTACTTGACGTTCGTGAAATAGGGCTTAATTTAATTTTTCCCACAATAATGACAATTAGCAGATGAGTTTGTTTTGCAATAATTTTAGGTGAGGCATGTAAATAAATAGATGATAAAGCCAGCGTACGGGTGCGTTTCTTGGCAATTAGACGCGATGTGATAGTGTTCTGATAAGATTAAAAGATTGAGTACAATGATTGACTGAAGCAATGATCACAATAATGATATAACTTTTTTTAACCCTTCGTATGCCGAACGCCAGCGAGCCGAATTATGTATGCCGGGAGCGTAAAGTCAATCTCTAGTGTCACTTGTCATGATACATACAGTAGGCGCAGCGCGAATCCGCGTTCCGGCACACGAGTGGTGCAAAATTATTAACGCGGATCCACGTTCCACATATGAAGGGTTAACGTTGAAAAATTCCTCTTGGATATCCGGCACTGTAGGGGACACTGCGAGGTTATGCCGGATTCGTACCGGCTAAGACTCGACGACTTTCTAGCGCGGCCGTTGATGGGCGGGGTCGCGGGGACGTCATGACACCACATCGGTGCCCCGCCACAGTTCACAATCATATTAATTAAAAAAAATGTTACAATGAAATTGCAACTTTATGATTTGTGCACTATCGTCCTTATGACACCAGCTTTTTCCTTTTTTTTCACCAGCTATTATTATTATGATTGTGAACTATGGGATCGTAGTGTCAGGTCCGAAATTGTTATTATAATAACCTAACGGAACTGTATTACATATATATTCTAAATCGATGATTTTAACAAAATGAATTTGTCCGATCGTCTTACATATTTCGTTGTAGTTATTATTATTTTTTAAATCCAATAACCATGCCAATAACTGACATAATATTATGTTGACGCCAACATTAAGGGTATTATATTCCTAAAGAAAGCGCGTATCCCTGGACGTGAAAGAACGTGCATTCCTTTTGCTCTTTTTTCTTGGATTCGTGACTCACAAAAGAACCGCCGACGACGTAGGTATGCAAAATGTTACTGAAAAAAAAAGTTTTGAAATAATCTGCTTCAATTATTTAATGGAGACTAAAGGCTTAATGTAATCTGAATGTAATATAAGCGAAAATGTCAACGGCCTCATATACAACCAACCCGCCGTAACCCTAATAACCAACGACTTCTGTAACCACTTTTATTTGAATATCAAACGATAGTGTCGCGTGCGCACTATCAATTACGCAGTTAGGTACTGTCAGTGTCAGCACACTAAAGCAATGGAGACGTTGTTCCTTATTGAATACTTGAAAAATATTGCCGACTCTATTCTTAAATTCTATAGTTTTCATATTCCTAAGTATAAAAAAGGTGAAACATTTATAGTCTAGCTAGAGACTCGAACGCAAGTTCTGATCCCGATTATGCCTGTTTTTTTTTTTTTGTTTTTCGATTTCGCGATACAGGCTGATGATGTTGAAAATATGTTGGTACAATCTTGTTGACTTTTTGATGGAAGTGTTTAATGCAGGTTTCTAGTTTTTTTTTTATAGATTGATAGTTATTCTGGACTAATGGTACCTATTAACGCTAGCGTAGAGACACAGCATAGGGTATAGGCATAGGGGAATGGACTCTGATACGAGTATTATTCTTCATTCATTATACCATTAATTTCGATTCATTTTGTTGATTTCTCCTGAATTCGATTCAGAAAACATACATTAATGAATGCCAAATATCTTAGAACTTAATACAAATTTTAATCGACATAATTTTGAACAACGAAAATTATTTTGAATAAGACCATTATTTTGCTTTAAAAACACAGTACTAAAAGTTACTCTATACCTCTAAGAATCGTATAAACAAAGAAATCTCATGTTGAATTTACTAGTTAAGTGGATATGGGCAGGCAATAATATAATAACAATAACAAGTTTTGTATGAAAATTGTTGTGTAGTCAGTTTACCTACTCTTATCAAAGGGAATTTGCAAAGTGGATGCACTCTCTGTTGGCTGCACGCATATCTGCGCTCTAATAATGTCAGTTGTCACATATCTTCAATTACTATTACGACAAGGATGACGCTCGCACGCGACGAATTCTTGCAATGAACGCCTACGTTAACATTGGTGATGACATTTTGCAAATACTTCGCTATATGCACACGTAAGTAATATGATAAATTTTGTAGTTGTGTGTGATTATTATGTAATCAGTGAGTGACATAAATACCTATACTAAAAACCTTAACAGTTATTAATAAAGTATTATTGAGGTCTTTTTTATTGTTGAAGGTCGTGCCCGCTCTGAAATGCCTTGGTGGCATCGACCACCAACTGTTTCCATTCCACCCTGTCCTCAGCTTTTCTCATTGCCTTCGCAACTGTGAGGCCTGTAAGATGCACAACTTGGTCTATCCACTCTTCCAACAACCACCAGCTTCTCAAGTTGTCTTTTTTAAAAGTTCCCAAAGTAATTGAGAACTCTTTCTTTGAGGTTTGTTATTATCTCTTTAATACATTAAAAATATTTTAAAGGCACCAATTAAAGAGTTTACTTATAATTAGTATTATAATTAGTAGTGGTAGGGCACACTGCGTTTCGCAGTCATTTGGGCAGCCCGTCTGGCGGCAGTAACCACCCCCTTACAGAATACCACCGTGAAATAACAGCATATGACTGTGCTGTTGTGTTTCGGTGAGTGAGTAAGGGATGCCAGAGCCCATTACCCCCCATCCCTCTCTTATTATACCTTATCCTTAATCCTTCTATGGTCGGCAGCGCACTTGTAGCACTTATGGCGTTACTTGTGTTATAGGCGACGGTAGCTACCTACCATCAAGTGGACCGTCAGCCTGTCTGTCGACCTTAACAAAAAAAAAATTCAAATTTTATAAAAAGGTTTTAGTACAGTAGGCCCCGCTTTTTCTACTAAAACCAACTATATTCTTTAACTATGTATGTTAATCTGCAGTTTTGAATACCGTTGACTATAACCAATTATTATGATCTCATATTACTTACAGTTTTTTTAAAGTGAAATAAAAGAAGATAATAATTGTTCATTGTCACTCTCTTAATTTAAAACGTTCGCGCTTTCATTGCTTGAAAGTGCTCTTCATCAATTAAAAGGGGTAATTTCGTCAGTTTACTGGTTAATAGCGAGCAATGCAATTTGTCGCGTCCTGTATGGGATTATGTCGCGCGGTTGCTCTGTTTTGCGACGAGCGACAGCCATACTAACTTTGTTGTGCACTAATCTGACACACAGACGCGAAATGTGCGTTTGATATACTATCTAAAATATAAGGTACTGATTTAAACACAAAACTATTCATTTAGTTACCTATATATTCGTGAGAAAATAAATATATAAGTAGGTATTTATAATAACATAATATATAATATGTAGTAACATAACAAAACATGATATAATAACAATATAATATAGTTACCTACTTTATACATACATATAAATTATACATATAAGTTGTAATAATAACTATAATATGTCGAAACTATTAATTTGCTTAATTAGTCTAAAAGTTTCACAAATTCAAGATATTGTTGCCAAGATTTTTTGTTTATTTTGTTTAAAATTTTGTCAAGATTTTCACGGCTTGAAAGTGTTTAAAAAAAATTATATAAAGTGTAAGTGGCAGCCAACGTGAAAATTAATATTTTAGTATTTATCTCTATGATCTTCTTTATCTTATCAAGTTCAGCGGCGCACTTACAGTCCCTTCCTGTCCTGTGTTGCATGTGAGGAATTTCATGAAAAAAAATGAAGAATTCTTTCTAAAAATTGGAAACAAAACATCGTCACACAATTTTCAAACATGAAAAGTATCCTAATCCAGGTAATAAACTATCTGTGTACCAAATTTCATCCAATTCTCTTCACCCGTTTTTGCCTGATGGAGTAACAGACAAAACATAGCTACTTACAAACTTCTGCATTTATAATATTACTAGCTGGCGCCCGCGACTTCGTCCGCGTTGAAAAAGAGAAAAGTAGCCTATCCTGTGTCCCGTACATCTAAATGTTTATCTACCAAGTTTCATGAAAATCAGTTGATTCGTTTAAGAGTTATGGAGGAACATACATACTTACGTACATACATACAGAAAAAAATTCTAAAAATGGTCAATTTAGTTTCAGTATCATGTATAGAGCCTATAAACACGATATCTCTGAAAACAAAGTAACTTACTCCATAACCAACCCTTACAGATTTATTATTAGTATTGATTAGGATAATGAAAATAAATAAATAAACACCCCAGAAAAAAAGGGCGCAGACGAAGTCTCAGACAGAAACTAGTTCAATATATATTTCAAAAATCTTGTGTCTTTTTAGAATTTGAAATATTAAACTGTATAACCCCTGAGTAGGTGGACGATACTCGCTGTTGCGTACGACGCGTGAATGCGATGTAAATCTATTTGTCATATTAATGTGGACAATTAGACCGGCATGCGGGCGGCAAAGGGTTACAGCGCGAAAACGCTCCACGCCTCGTCACTCAAACCATTTGAGTTTTGGTGAAAAATATTTTTTGCCTTTTTAAGAGCGGGCATAAAGAGAAACAGCCAATCCTAGATTTGAATTTTATCTAAGTAAACAAAGTCTAATTTAATTAATTTTTTTAAATAGATAAATACATTATAAATGAAAGTGACGTCTGTAACAGAAAACATAATATAATGAAATTTTCTCGATAGAAAAAAATCACCAAGTGAGCTCTCATTTCCATCGATTTTAGTTTTATTTTCAAAATGACACACATTACAAAGCTAAAAGTGTAACTGTAATTTCACTTCACATATTATCTAAGGCTTTATGTAACAATTTTTCATTTGACATTGTAGTTTACGAATAATTAATATTTAATACTTTTGGCACTTATAACACTTTTATTGAGCGAGTTGCGCTATCTTCCGTCGCATGTTGTGCGTACTTGTACGTATTTTGTGTCACTGTCATGTCCAAGGGGCCACGCGGGTGAAATTACAAATTTTGTTTGCTTTATACCCATTCTTAATGCAAATTAATGGTAACTAATAAGGCAGGGCAAACTTCGTTTTACAGTCAAAACACCTTCTGCAACCACTTTCTGGCGTCTGGCCTGTCTAGCGACACCTATTCGGTGAATGAATGAAGAATATCAGAGTCCATTCCCCTATGCCTATACCCTATGCTGTGTCTCTACGCTAGCGTTAATAGATACCATTAGTCTAGAATAACTATCAATCTGTCTTACACTATGAAAAAAAAACTAGAAACCTGCATTAAAAGACCTTGTGGAAGTTTTAAATGTTCAAAGATAGGTTTGAAGTTTAAAATGTAAACTCGACAAATAAAGTGCTTTATCACCCTATATAAGATTGAACATTTTTTGCATGTTGTAGAATGATAAGGTCTGTTTTCCTTTGAAAATTCAAAGTGACAATTATGTCAATCAGTAATCAATACCTATTTCAAATCTAAGCCTTAGCGAATTTTAAAATGAATGGAATTTGTTATCGAAACTAATAAAGCACTTTTCTGGTCGGCCATATCTAGAAACTATAAAATGTAATTACTGTGGATTAAATTAATATACAGCTAAAAAAAGCTGAAGAGTTTGTTTGGTTGTTTGGTTGTACGCGCTAATCTCAGGAACTGGTTCTAATTGTTTATAACTTTATAAGAAGTAAATTTATATGGATATATCAATTAAAATATTAAAAATGAATATTTTATTATTGGTTGACTTGAATTTAAAGGTTGCTTAGATACTTTTAATAATCAAAGTGTCGTAATCAAGTCCTCAAAAGAAAAATAGGTTGCTAAACCAAGTTTGCTTTAACATTTACTTATTTGATGTGTATTTGACATATTTTTTTTGTGACATGTTAGTCGAAATTTCTCTTGGTGTAACTATGTTACTATGAGCGTCAGATTCACATACCATCAAGCTAAGTTAGTCTGCCTGCAGAAAAGTTGTTTTCGAGGAAGGTTTTAGTATAGTTGAAAAAGAAAAAAGTAGCCTATCCTGTGTCCTGTACGTCTAATTGTTTATCTACTAAGTTAAATTCGTTTAAGAGTTATGGAGGAACATACATATATATACATACATACATAAATACATACATACATACATACATACATACATACATACATACATACATACATACATACATACATACATACATACATACATACATACATACATACATACATACATACATACATACATACATACATACATACATACATACATACATACATACATACATACATACATACATACATACATACATACATACATACATACATACATACATACATACATACATACATACATACATACATACATACATACATACCTACATACATACATACATACATACATACATACATACATACATACATACATACATACATACATACATACATACATACATACATACATACATACATACATACATACATACATACATACATACATACATACATACATACATACATACATACATACATACAGAAAAAAAAATCTAAAAATCGTCAATTTAGTTTCAGTATCACGTACAGAGCCTATAAACACGATATCTCTGAAAACAAAGTAACTTACTCCATGACCAACCCTTAGATATTTATTATTAGTATTGATTTACAAAGTCACGCGGGCGAACTCGCGGGCAGCAGCTAGTATTTCATAAATTAAGTGGGGTCGAGTCTTTTTGCGGCCGCGAGCAAAGCAGGAGACGAGACGCGGCAAACGAGTTGTGCCCGGGATGCATGATCCAATTGTCGTCGCTAAATTGATACTCTATTTGGCTCAATTAAACATTAATTAATGCCACTAATGAACACCGAGCCGCTCTATTGTTGAGCACACAATGACTCAACACAACACATAACTAATCCTTTTGCATTGCCCTTTGTGTGCCCTTACTCGTACTAACCCACAGCGTTATCAACCTTATCAAGGTTAAAAATAATATTTTAAAATTTATTTGAATAATAAAAATTAAAAATTAAAATTGATTAAAATTTAAATTTAAAAATAATAAACGCCATACAGACTTATATCAGACGTATAAGGATATATTCATTTGTCGTTTATTAGGAGGTCCATATCTAGGTACATACATACTCGTACTATAGTTATAAATCAATGTATTAAAATATTTTTATTTCATTTGACATTTAAGTAGGTATACTGATTTTTTTTTGTATTTTACATCTTTATAATTTCGCTCGCCTAATAGAGCTTTTATGTACAAGTAACATAGTAAAAGTTTCTCACTCTATGGTTTATAAGCACACATGATATGTTGGAAGAAAAACTGCATACATTACATCCAAATCACACCAACTCTGTCTAATTAGACTATTTCTATAGTTCACCTTGCCAGGAATCGAACCCAGGACTCATTATGGTTCATTTAAATTAATTTCTGAAATATTTTCCCAAAAACATCTAAACTCCAAACATGTAAAAAAAACCCAATTTTTAAAAAAATAATATCCTATCACCACAAGCAAGTATAGATATTATGTTAAATTGAAAATCTATTTAAAAACTCGTAATAACACTATAACATCAAAGAGCATACTCATTAATCGTCATCTCAATAAAAAGAAATAAAAATGTCACACAAACAATACTTTAGCGCAACTGATTCCAATCAAATACAATTCGGACAATGGGGCGCGTACACACTGGCCGTGATAAATCGCTGCGACCCGTCGTGCGTTTAAAAAAGCGTAAAGTCAATAGCCGCAGGGGTGTGTCGCCCCTTGCTACTGAATAGGTGAACACTTAACGCTAAATTGAGTCGAATCTGGTGGATAAACAAAACGCAAGTGAATGACACGTGACTAGCGGAGCGTGTGCGCTCAAGTATTGCGTTCGTGCTAAATGTACCGTAATTGGGATCTTGATTTCCTTGCTAACATTATATTTTATTGATGATTCATTTAAAAAGAACTGTTGTAGTATAATGTCTAGTCTAATAATAATATTTATATGGAGAAGAATCTACTTATTTATTAATAGTACTCGTATTTTAGCAGTAACCACCCACTTACATACAAAATAGAACGCGTGTTTTTAGGTCTTTTTTAGGTTCTATATAAGTAATGCGAAAATTTATTCCAATATAGTCCTTGTGTTTTTAACACTTTATCCATTGCCATGATTAGCAACATCTACGAATTTCCTTGTTGTTTTTAATTAATAGGCTCCAACAGCTTTGGATCGTGAGTTAAACGTCGGCCTGCCTTTGAACAACATAACAATTCAAAATTGCATTAGCACATTAGCATATTAGCAGAAACAAAACAAACCCTGATTTTTTTGTGTTAGTTCTTTATTTTATTATTTTAGATCATCAGATCATATGAAAAAAAAAACTGTTTAACGTGACCGTATTTCCGAAGAACTATGAAGAACTTGTAAATGTTTAGAATGATAAGAAATTATTCGAAATTTGAATCATGAGCCTATTATTTCGTTTTGGCCATTCTTTTAATCGAGACCACGATGAACGAATAAAATATAAGTACAACACAATGAGCGCACCCCGCGGTGAAGCTGTAGTTGGCCGTCAATATTATGAAAGAAGCAGCAGTCAGCTGGCGCGTGTCGCCGCTATCATTTCCGCAACGTGAACACCACTTTACCTTCGGGTCAGCTACACTTCTATTCAAAGGTTTATTTGGGTACTTATTTTTTTTTATAGATTTTAACGACAATTGTATACGTTTTGAAGATGATATACATTACAGTTTTTAACTGTCAAGTTGCTTTATTTATTGTTAGTAAGCTAATGCCCACGGCTTTACCCGTGTGAAATATTTAGCTTATGTTCAACCTGAAATTCTATTCTATTGTAACTATTTGTGAAAGAGTTTTCACCTGTACCCGAGTGAAAACTTGTAGCCGAGTGAAAAAGCTTAGGTAAGATATAGGACTATCAGGTTTAGGTTAGTTTACTTTATGTCACCAATTCGCTACATCTACCGCTACCTCTTTTACAACATAACCACTGGTTTATCTCAAATTAGCAACGCCTGCATATAATCGAACTCTATCGTTCAAATGGTCATAAAAAATAAATCAAACGAATCTACTTTTGTGTTCTGTGGCGCGTAAAGATTGAGTGGTAACGTGACCTTTTTATTTTAACCCTACACTGACCGATTTTATGCGGGTGTAAAAACATTACTATTGTTAAGTAACGTACGGGTTAATTATGTGTTTAAAATGATATTTAGACTCATTTAATTCGATCTTGATCAGGGCGTGTGGCCATGAATATTTTATATTTTCTGACCTTTTTATATTATAGGTATAACGTAATCTGCTACAAAACATAATACATAAAACATAAACAAACTTTACGTAATTAGTAGGATTAAAATTTTTGTGAAATGTAAAAATAATTTTTAAACATTTCTTTTGAATTGTAAAAACATTTAAAAAGATTAACAGTCTGTCGAATAAGTAATTAGTGTCCAGGAGAAAATATAAAATAAATTAAAGAAAAAAAAAAACACCTAAAATACTAGGAAATAAATAGAATTCCGTCTGAACAATTCAACTAATACAACCAAACTAAACTATCGCACGCTAATGAAACTAACGGCCAATGTAACGAACGTAACGAGTGTAACGGATAACGACGTTACCGCGTTCGTTTGTCGCTGTTCGTTAGTGTGCTAATCCTTTTTGCCTCCACTAACACAATTTTTACTATTATTAGACAGAAATAGATAAAAACCACTATTTTATAAACAACTAATTTTAAACTCTTGATGCATACTTACATCTACGAGTATATTAATATTCTGAGATTTCTGAGATTAGCGTACACAAACTTACAAACATAAAAATTTTAAATACAATTTTTTGACCTAGGTACGTGTAAAATAAGTACATGTACAATTTTTTTTTGAAAACATATTTATGTAGGTACCGACACGGCTCGTTTACGATTTTATTATATTGTACGAGTTTATTGCTTATTTTACTATTGCCAAGTAGTTACGAAATGTTATATCATCGTTCACAATTAATCATGTAAAAGTTTCAAAGATCCATAATGGCATAAAGCTGTCCATCAATCCGTTGTGTTCATAATAAACCGGCTCATCATAGTTGATAAAGTTATAAGTTTGTAATTGGTATAATTTGTGGAAGATCCGAATAACAAATTAAAATGTTGAAAGTTATTTTGTCGAGTTGGGTCGCTCCAGCTCTATCATTTCGTTCAATTTGCATTGCAATACTGTGGGGGTAGGATTTAAGTTGCTAATTTTGGTTTCTATAGCAACATTGTGTGTACCTACGTACTAATGGGTTTATTATTTAACGAATTTACTCTAATTTCTGTATTCTTTATCAAACTACCAAACCGAAACTCAGGCCTGTTTGGGGGGAGTTATTATACATTATGTAAGTACCTATACTTAAGCGATGTCCTTTTGAAATAATTCACCATAACAAATAGGTGTGAAGAAACTTACAAAATCCGTATGAGAAACTCTCTTTCTCTTTATAATGTTAGTATTTATGTATACCTATTTATTTATCATCAATACTAATAATAAATTTGTGAGTGTAGGTATTGTATGTATGTATGTATGTTCCTCCATAACTCTTTCTCAAACGTCAAGTAGACCAAACTGTCATTTAAAGTCACCGGTAACCGGGGATAATGGAGCTGATATACCTTTGTTTGTGCGGTAAACGTCCCAAACAAATTAAAAAAAATCGGCTATCGATGATGCAGTAAATTGAGTGCATAATTCAATATAACAGAAAATGATTTCTAAAAGTAACTAATCAACACTTTACATGTAGTTTGTGAAAGAGGCCCTTAAACGAATTAACTGATTTTAATGAATCGCGGGCGCCAGCTAGTTCATGAATAAAGCACGTACCTATAAATAAAATTTAACTATTATTTAATTTAATTTAATTTAACGAAAAAAAAAAAATAGAAAATTTCAGTTGAAATTCAAGAGAATTAAAATGATAGGAATTTGTATGATAATTCTGAAAACCATATCAGATTGTTTAATGATTTTTCTTCTTTTTTTTTCAATAAATTACCTACATAGAGCTCACAATTTATTGAAGAAAAAAAAAGATTAAATAAACATTAATACTTACAGAGTTTTAATAAGCCATTGTTATCACAATGTTTGAATGCTGACAGTCTGTGTGACGTCATTAGAGATTAATGAATTTTTTTATAAATAGTAATTTATTTTTAGTTAAAAACCAATAATGTAATATTAATAATGTCAATAAAATTATTTATCACATTATAAAATGATTTTCAGAGCTGAAATGCAAAATTGCATGCAATTTATGAAATACATCATTGTAACTAAGTACTCCAGGGCTGATGTTGGTTGAAAGAATTTTATAATTAACTTGCTATGCTGAAATAATTCTTGAACCGAGAGCCTCATCCCTCTTCGCAACCCACCCCTGTGCCAACCCATCCCTGCGGGCGCCAGGAATGATTTACTTCATAAAAATTATGCTGATACAGTTAAAAGTTTCATCATTCGGGCCGCACACCGCTCTGCGTCTCGCGAATAGGTAAATTTATTTTATGTGCCCATATTTTCACTTTAATACAAATTTCATAAAAGATTATTCGTTATTTAATTAAATAACTCACTTATAAAGGCCAGAAAGGCATAGAAAAAAAAACTGTAAAAAAATTGTCATAATAGGCATAAATAGGCAACCAGGCATTAGAAAAGTACTTACAATCATTGCAAATATCGTAAATTATTCGACGTATATATGTAATCTTAATTTTTTTATGTTTTATATAATTTCTGAAATTCTAATCTAGTTAATTTAATCTATGTAAATAAAAATGAGTCACTAATTGCGAACAAAGATATATTATTTCGATGGTTGCTAAACGCTTTACTCGAGAACTGTTGGACCAAATTTGCCAACTTTTTCTTTCAAAATATTCCTTGAAGTCTGAGAAAAGTTCTTATGGAGAGAAAAAATGGAAAATTGCAATTTATAATTTTAAATCTACAAATGGAATATTGTAAGTGAAAAACATATGTGTTATATGTTTATGTTTATATAACTTCTAGAACGACGAGCAAACTCTCTCCATAGCTCGTTGAGCCTTCTTAGGAAGCCCATAGCTGGAGATCACGTTTCTGCACCAATATGTCATCACTGATGGCAACAAACATTGGTCTAAAATATTTGCTTTTTGGCACTGAATTTTTATTCATTTTAGAACACGGCGAAAAAAGTTCCCATAGAGGTAAATGGATAAAATTCTACCATTCTTAAATCACTTACTGGTTTTATTTTACGGCTGTCTATACGGTCACGGGGCTGCCCAGTTAACAACTGTTCTAGGTGTGTTTTGCCACACAGCAGAATTAGTTGAAATCCAATTGGTTTTCTCAATAAGTGTATTCGTAGGTATATTAGACATGTGTAGAGAAGGCAAAGAAGCAAATCTTCAAACGAGACGATAGCAGGGACGTCAAAGGCACGAGCGATTCGTTGTAAATTGCATTTACGCGTCCCGCGGGCGGCGCTCCGTTATCGGGTTTATTTTCAAAGAGCCGCCCATTTTTTTAAAAAAGTTCCATCGACTCAGGTAGAGGATCGATCGTGTACGGCCAATTGTGGTCCCGCTTTGTTCTTTACCTCCTTTATAGAGTTGATGAAGTTAGGGAGTTTCGGCGTAGGAATAATTTGTGTTCCCGGCCACGCGATACGATTACGCGAGTTTCCCGGGAATCCGATCCGACGGTTTCCCGAATCGAATTGCGCAGAACAGCTTCAGTACGAGTTGGAAGCCGAATAACTTTCTACCGATTAATGGTAACATCAAACTATAGAAATTTATAGTAAACTATATACAAATTATATTAAACGTCCTACTACTAGGCTTAGGCCTGTTATTGGTAGCTCTGTAAGCTCGTCTCGTCTCTGTAAGCTAGCGTGACCTCATCAATTTAGATTGGCAAAGATTCAGATGATTTTGAAGGTTTTAGAAGTAACAAAACTATTTACCGAAAAACTAAGATTTCATTAACTTCATTTTTCTTATAATTTCATAATATGGTTAATTAAAAAAAAATCAAACATTACCTTACAATTGTGTTTGGAGTATTTTTTATTGTATTTATATTTATACCTAGGTTGTAAGCGTCACATAGGTTGACGGTTAATCCATCAGGTTGATGGTTACCCACCTTTTACATGTAACGGTAGCCATCTACCATCAAGTAGAATCAGCACTTCTGACGACCTTTACATATAAAAAAAACTGTGTTAAAAAGAATATTAATCGAAACAAGAAAGTTGAGTGGCAACGAAATGAGCTCATTTCTATTCCTCTCTCAGAAACTCATAACTCGCTGAAACTCATAAAATCATCCACGAAACACAGTTTCATTAAACGAAAACAAAGCTAACACGGTCCGTGCATAAGTTAACATGGCGTTCGGTTGCTTTCTGAAATGTGAATTTGAAAATTCCCGTCGCTCTTGATACACTCGCGGATCCAATCTCGCGCTCCCCGAGGCGAACACCTAATTGCTTAAGAGAAAAATCCAAATGAGAAATGAAAAGGGATTCCCTTTTCAGAGGAAAAATTATATAATTGAATATCTTTTTCGTAAGTATTACGAAGCATAAAATATGATAATTGAGTTTTTGCTGTTGAAACGAGGCGAGCCGGCGCCGCCAGTTGATTAGATATAATACTGTACAAGAGAGGTTTATGATACTATCTATCTACCTATTTAGTTGGAAATTAAATAATTATTTGCTTTTCTAAATATGACCTTAGTTAAAATTTCTAGAAAGTACTAACGCTCGGCTTCAACAAGGCAAACACAAGTTCTATTCCTAGTCAGGTTGGTGTATTGTGAATTACGATGATTGAGCCTTCAGCAATATTCGAAAATAAGCCCAATAAACATAAGCAGTAGGCAAATGTTGAGCTTTCCCAAAACTGTACTAAACAGGAATATATTTATCGTTAGTCCTTTATCCTGTATCCTTCTTTTAAAAGTAATCTATGTAGTATATCAACTGTCTGGTATCCATAATACAAAACAAGCCTATAGTTGCTTACTGTGGAACTAGATGGTGCTGTGTGGAATGTGTAAAGATATTTATTTGTTGCTTGTAATACTGTGCTGAAAAAAACATACTTTTAACTGTCATGCAATCCTAACAGATTGAGCGACAGGCGTAGAAAGGATCCTGTCTGCCCCTCAAGACTTCCTCGCCCACAGATATCTTGTTGATTCTATTGTTTTCTTGCTGATTCTCTATATATAAAAATATATTTCTGTCCTATCAATCTATCCATTACTTGGCTCTTTCTATAAAACGCTAGTTTCAGACTGGCTAAAAAACTAACTACTTTGAGCACAAATCGCTCCTTAAAAACTAAAGGGCCATAAAACAAAAAATCCAAAAATGTTTTTATTGCAAAAATACAATCACAATCCTTCATATTGTATGTTGCAAAAAGATTTATAGTTGTTTTATTCCATATTTAGTATATTTTGATAATTTTTTGATATTCAAAAGTAACAATGCTTATATCTCCTCTAGTATTCAGTTTAATATAAAAGTACTTCAAAAATTTAATGCTACTTAAAAATACGCTTCTAATTATGTATAATACACGATGTATAATAAACGATGTATAATAATATAACTAATAAGAAAAAAATACACTTAATTTTTTCGATTAGCTCTCCTGTAAAAAGGGGAATTTTGATTTGTGACCCTTTAGTTTTTAAACAGCGAAAATGTTTTACGTCCAATCATTTCAAGACTTCTTTATTTCCCTTTTTTTTCTTTGATTCACTTTCTTTTCATTAATTAATCATTTCATTTATTTATCATTTTCAATAACATCATTTTATTTTTATAAAACAAAAAGGAGTTTCTTACATAGTTTAGTTTTACCTGAATTACGGGCTCGAGAAACTGTATAAAAAAATCATATGTAGAAAAATCAGCAAATTATACAGTTTCAATGGATTCTGGAATTATGGAATATATCTCAAAGGTTATTTAGGATTAAGAATTCTTAACTTCACTGGCAAACAGTGAAAATGCTAATCCAAAATACAAATACTTCTGTAGAACATAGAAAAATGTATGAGATTTCCTTTGCCCCCGGTCGTTAGCAATCAGTTGTATTTGTGTCGTAAAGTCGTTACATTCTGACGGCGACGGATCGTGACTCGATTCCTTATTCAGGTACAGCAGGATAGGGTCCCATCGCAGGCGAAAAACAGATTTGTTGGGTATAAAAATTGCTTGATATATTTATAATGTCTCTAATTAAGTATTGGTGTTTGGGCTTTAATACATTTTGGTTTTCATTAAATGTTGCAGTAATTAAATTTAAGGCTTGTAAGCTTAATTTATACCTACTAATGTTATAAAGATGTAACTAATGCAGATTGTTTACCTTTGTTTATAAGTCGTAGATAATCTCCAAAACCTATTTGAAAAAATTCAAAAATATTTAAAAAAACTTTCACTTTTTGAAAAGCTCGCTATTAAACATGGACAAAGGTTATATTATGTATACTCGTACTAATTACCCAATCACACTAAAAAGCAAGAGTGTAACAATGCAAATGCAAATGTTAATACGAACTAACTAAGTGCGCAAATGATTTAACTGAATGAAATATAAACAAATAGTTAATATTTGTTAATTTTTTCTGCTATTTAAATAGCCATTATATTTAATTAGCATTTACTTTACCATAATTATAATTTACTTTTAATTGAAATAAAAAGTCAATTTATGAAAAAAAAAAAAAAAAACTCAGGATGGATACAACTTCTTATGTTAATGATTCATTATATAATTTGAATTGGATTTAAATTTGAAATGTAAAAACGCTACCAATGTGGCCCAACCCAACATTTCCTCCAACCTGATTTGGGAATATCGTTGCTAGTTGAGGGAAAAGAGTGGCTTTGTCGCGAGAGTGTAGAGTGATACAATTTATTTCGTTACCTATGTCTTCGTGTGAAGGCCGCAGTTACTGAGCGTAGTTCTTGAGCTGTGCTTTTCATATAATCTATATACTAGTCTATGCTAATATTATGAAGAGATTTGTATGTTTGTAATAAATAAACTCAAAATCTACTGGACCGATTTTAAAAATTCTTATACTTATGGAAAGCTACGTTATCAGCGAGTAACATAGGCTATATTTTAGCCTACGTTACGCGGGCGAAGTCGCGTGAAACAGTTAGTAAATAAATGATACGTGAATATAAAATATACAGTAATAATCGCCCCCTCAGGTTTAACATAGCAGAAGTAGGGCGGGGCTTACTATAACTGTTATTACACGAAACTGTTATAAATAACAGGTCTCTCGGAGCGGAACAGGTAGATGGTGCAATTTTCTTCATGAATAATGCAGGGAAGTCCGCCCAGTAAACGCGTTACGATTTTTCATAATAGCTCCTTTTTGATGTTCGATACGCTCGCCCCGCCCTTCACTGGCTCATTCCTTTTTTATATTATGCAGTTAGTTCGTTATTCCTTTTATGGAGGAATCGCGAGTGTGAAAATGGATTGATGTAAACTTCAGAACGTTGCGAATTCTGTGTTGTTTTTTCATGAAGAATTATTCGAATGAAATGAAAAGTTATATTATTAAATGAAAATACTTATAGTTACATGTCATACTAAATTTATTTAATAATTTCCTAAAATACAAATATTAAATGCATGATAAATGTTGACTTTCAATTATTTATCTTTCCACTTTGGAATCTAGTCGGCCAAGTTAACTTTCTACGATCATAAAAGTCTAAAATCCGGTGGCTGGACACTGTATTTTAGATTTTCATCTAATCGGAAGTCTAGAAAACACCCTAATTGAAAACTATGGCAACTATTATAAAGTCAATATTTTTCTCGCTTTTCTAAAATAGAATCTCAACAAAACTGTAACGAATTCTCTTCTAGAAGAGAAAATGTTGTCAAGTTTAACTTTTCTTGTTAACGTTGTCTCTAAGCTTTGACGAACTTAAGAGGGAATACTTTTTTAAGATCATGAGAGCTTAGGGTGTGTGCGATTGTAGAACAAATGCGAAACGTTTGCAATCTGTCGAGGGGCTAGGAAAATATCTTTGATTTTATTGTTTATTTTAATGCCTATTTAATAATATATTATTATTATTATTATTACGTACTATAGCCAACAGCAATGACACATAAAGTACCGTAGGCATATAAAATGCCGTTTAATTTGTGTGGAACCCTTCTAGAGTCGCGCTCTAATTAATACAATTTGAGCGCGTAATTAGAGGACACGTGTGACATGACGTCTAATGATGTGACGACAATGACTCGATAAAAGACTAAAATTTGCTCTTACAATTTAACTTTTGTTCAATTGCCCTAATTATTCACTAACTTAAGTTAGATTTACAAATTCTAGAAAAAAAAAATAGTATCATTAAAAAAATCACTAATTTAATAGATCTTTTATTTATTATTTTTTTTTATCTAGGAGCAAACTTCCCACTAAAGTGTTCCATTCCTACTATAAAATGCAGCTGTTTATTGGCCGTAATTAGGCCCTTGCGGGGTCATTAGCGTGGCCCCTAGTGTTGCCTATGTCCGTTACCAAGCCGTATATATACCAAGTAGAACGTCAGCCTGCTATTAACATAGTAGGTATTTATTACACATATTTTATGAATGAAACTATAGTAAATATTTTATTTTTACTTCATGAAGCAACAAAAAATACCCATGGACAGTGTTAGAATGAATTGTAATATAAAAAAAAACCAATACGTACTAATTTCTAAAACATTTACAGTCTGTCAAAAATGTTACATTATTTTCTATAGTTCAATAAAATCAAATCAATAAACGTATAGGTTCGCGCCGGTCAATATTGTGAATCATCGTGACAACTCCATTTGTCGACAGTCGACATCTGTGAAGGCCCAACTCTGCCCCTCTCAACAATTACTCGAATTGCTGCTTTCGCTTGACGCATGTTTTTTTTTCCGTCCGCATTAATTTATGCCTTTTTTACGCAATAACATTTAATTGGACTTTATTTATCACTTTTAATTTTTCTAATTTGATAACTCGAGCGCTGTTGCTTTTTTTTTTATTAAAATTTATGATGTACTCGGTGAAGAGACGGGACAATATTATTATCTCAATTTATTAACGTAATTTGAACAAATGCGTTTCGATTGTTATTAAAGCGGTAAAGAATTTTTTTATTACAGTAAATTTAAACAGCCGTGCTTTATGCGTTATTCAAAATAAAAAAAAAGTAATTTGTAGTCTTTGAATTTTATCGACAATTTTTTACTAATACATATAATATAAAATATATTCTAAATGCTAATTGATGAAATTTCGTACATTTTTAAAGCTTATTCAGACATGTAGATAAATTTAGAATTTATTCATATGTATTCATGTGATTAGATATTTAGGGTAGGTATTCTAACTGCATTAAATATTTATTTAGAAAAAAAAGTAAAACAAATTGTAAATAAATCTTTGTTTACAGAGAAACACAAAATCGTTTAAATTCTATATCAAAAAAGGTTTTCGTATATAATTTGCAAAAAAAAAATTATCCGTGCGAAGCCGGGGCTGGTCACTAGTATGCAACAAAGCAAACTGTAAAAAGTTCAAATATTACACACATTATGTCATTGTATTCATCCTTAAAAGTCAGAAAACTGGAATACTTTGGGCATATCATGCGCGGCGACAAGTATAATCTCCTGCAGCTGATCATGCAGGGGAAAATACAAGGTAGACGCAAGCCGGGCAGACGACGTACTTCCTGGCTCAAGAATCTCCGCGAATGGTATGGCCAGAGTACCAGATCGCTGTTTCGAGCCGCCGCCTCGAAGGTTAGGATAGCCATGATGATAGCCAACCTCCGATAGGAAATGGCACTGCAAGAAGAAGATTCATTCTTACTTATATTATAAAACAAAGTACTCCGCCGCGTCTCTCTGTCTGTCGGTGTGTCTGTCGGCGGCCGATCGTATAATCCGGCTGTTCGTGATGTGCCTAGGCACATCACGAACAGCCGGATCATGGCGCCGTTTTATGAAGTTGTAAAGTGATCAAAAAAAGTGATAACAAATTATATTTAATCAAAAACTAATCACAATCGCACATCTTAATGGGAAGCCAAATCGTTGAACGATATACTTCGAACGATATCACTGATATTATTTACGAACTTCATGAAACGGCGCCTAGGCACATCTGGCACTGCCTAGGCACATTACGAACTGCCGGGTCATACGATCGGCCGCCGACATGTCTACTACACCGATTTTCATGCTGTTTTCGCCAATGGATAGAGTAGTTCTCGAGGAAAGTTTTAGTATATAATTTACAAAGTTACGCGGGCGAAATCGCGGGCAGCAGCTAGTTGTATATAAATAATGCGGTATAAAGGTAAAGGATTTTCATAAAAAAATAATTTCATATTAAAATCCTACATAAAATATGGTTCGGTTGATCTGTGGGTAAACGAGGAGTTGTTTTTTATACTCAGTTTAAAGTCCCCGCGGAGTAGCGGATACATTAGCGACCGCGGGATTTTGAACAAATGTTATTATTTCCTTCGCCAGGATTACGCACTGATTGACGACCGCCTTTGCCCTGGTTTAGGGTTCCGTTTTGGTCTCAAATGAGTTTTGTATAAGACATTACCATCGGATTCACTTCCACTAAAAAAAAAAACTAAGTACCTCTTTTGTTATCAATAGAGATGCGCCGAATTTTCGTTAACTATTCGGTATTCGGCAAATTTTAGAGGTATTCGTATTCGGCCGAATATTCGGTTCTATTACTTGATAATAAAATATATAAATAATAATAATCTAATCTATCTAAGTATTTAGGATCCAAAAAATATAAAAGATTTGGGTATTATAATCAACGAGATTTTTATTTTTCAAAGAGAATCAGACACAAACTTAACATAAAAAAAACCATATTTTAATACAGGAGAAAGAAACTAATATTTATTTGTAGTTAACCAAAGGTAAATTGTGGTGTAAGAAAACTAAGCATTCGGCCCTGTCTGGCAACAGTCTACCTATTTACGTTTCTCTTCGTAAATATTTCCAGCTTCGGAAAATAACCTTTCACTGTAACTACTAGGTGCACTCAAGAAAATTCTGGCTAAATTAGCCAAATGTGCATACTTGGACTTGTGCTTTGCCCATCATCGCGGTAGAGTTAGATAGATATGCAAATTTTCTTTCGCATATCTATCTAACTCTACCGCGATTACGCGTATAAACCTGTTTACCTGCTAGAGTCGCAGATCGCGGAACCAAATAATTCGGCCGAATATTCGGTTCGGTAATAGTCAAACCGAATAGTATGCGGTATTCGTTATTCGGTCAAAATCAGTATTCGGCGCATCACTAGTTATCAATGAGATTCAATATCAATGACTTTTCCGGGTAGGTATTTGAGGCAAACTGAAAACTTGTCCTATAACTCTTCTATAATACCCTAACACAGAACTCAACCCTTATATTTTCTTGATCGCCAGGCAGGTAGAAAGTCCTACCAAAATGAGCTGTCTTTTTTTAGAATATATATCTTTAATTATAGATAATATTCTGTAAAAATTTCAACTTGCCTCAAATACTTTTTTTTACTCAATACAAAAATTTTTTTGAAAACAGTTTTACAAGCGCCTGGAAAAGTTAAAGATGCGACTAAATAATCTGGCTTATTTTTTTTTTACTCTTTAAATATTCATTTTTTGCAAAAAAAAATATAATAAATAATAATTTAGTATGAAAGTCGATATGTTTAGAAAAACATTGTCATTCAAAGAAAGGAAACCCTTGTAGAGAACCATTATTATTATTATTTGGAACTTACCTTGCATCCCTTTTTATTTTCAACCCCCTCGCATTAGCAGTCTTATCGACTTTAGGATTCGATTCGAGGGCAATTTTTTAATGTTCCGTTCTGTGTTTATATTCTGCCAACTTTTAAAAGATAAGAAGTAACGTTTCGAGTCTTTAAGAAATTTTACACATGGGTATTATATTTATATCAATTCATTATAATATATTTCTATTTCTATTACAATTATTTATTATTTTTTAATAGAAA
Source organism: Synanthedon formicaeformis (assembly GCA_945859745.1). Classification (NCBI taxonomy): domain Eukaryota; kingdom Metazoa; phylum Arthropoda; class Insecta; order Lepidoptera; family Sesiidae; genus Synanthedon; species Synanthedon formicaeformis. The sequence goes on along the minus strand of OX243969.1, from coordinate 8,717,346 downwards.
ACTATAACTTAATTAGCATACATTTAAAAAAAAATATTATCAAAGATGTAACATTTTAAAATGGCATCTCTCTACATGTCATTTTAAAATGTTACGTCACAAATAATCTCAGCAAGTGCCTGTATATTTTATTTAACTATGTGGATGTTAGATAAACAATTCTGAGCTGCATGTATATTGAAAAATTAGGAATTCTAAGAACTTCCCTAAAATTTTAACATTTTTTTGTTTCTTGTATGTCTTGTTTGACAAAAGACATAATATATGAAAAGCTCTTTGAAATGACATTATTTGCGCGATATAATTTATGTTGACAGCGACTATTGAAACTATTCATCATACTTTTCCAAAACAGCACCCACACCAAAATAATATGTTCACCCATGTCAATTCCCGTGAAAACATCGTGTAACTTTCATATATATATTTGTTCACACACACACAAAATAGAGAACATCTCAAACGCATTACCTGATTACATTCACCGCACTACATATTGTAACATATCTAAGTTGCCCGTCCGCCTCGTAATTCCACAAATGGCTGTAACTCGAGACGGTTTAAAATTGAAATTTATATGCGCGCATTATACATGAGTATGGGATTAGAGCGCGGGGTTCAAAGAAAATGATCGCGGAGCACCCCACTAGCCCCGGTAGTGGAGGGCCACGTGGTTTGGACAACGTTTCAAATAATGTGCCTATTTTTTTGACGTAACTTTTGGTCTAGTGGCTACACAAACATTTCACCTGCACAAATATTATCATCATCAAATACTAATAATAAATCTTGGTTAGGGAGCCCACGATGCTAAATGTGTAGTCACTCGAGCGTCGTGGGGACCTATTGGACTTTGAAGATTGGATGGTAAGAAGAAAAAAAGGTTATATGAAGTTTTTCATTTCAGCGGTGGGGTGAGCGTCTACAGGCGTTCAAAATTTTGTAGACGCTGTATTTTAAAAAATCCTTCATATGATCGTCAGATTAAGAATCAGCACGATCAGGACTTTAGGCTGAACCATCTGTATGAAAATCTGACGCGCTCGAGTATTACAAAATGAGAATCGTCAAAAATATTTTTTGCATTTTCAAAAAGCTGCCACGAGCTTGCGTTACATCCGAATCGTCTGAATTTTAAATGGGAGCTTAGTTTTGGTTCACTTAACATCCCCTGTGAAAATCTGACGCGCTCGAGTTGTATTTAAAATTTTACACCCACCCCCGACAACCCCACCAACCAAGTCGTCAGATTATTAAAATGCACACTTTTCAGCATGTAATTAATCTACCATAGCTTAATCTGACGCGCTCGAGTGACTCCATAAATCCCCTCTTGGGCTCCCCAACCATGTGTAAGGGTTGGTTATGGAGTAAGTTACTTTGTTTTCAGAGATATCGTGCTTATAGGCTCTATACATGATACTGAAACTAAATTGACGATTTTTAGAATTTTTTCTGTATGTATGTATGTTCCTCCATAACTCTTAAACGAATCAACTCATTTTCATGAAACTTGGTAGATAAGCATTTAGACATATAGGACACAGGATAGGCTACTTTTTTTCTTTTTCAACGTGGACGAAGTCGCGGGCGCCAGCTAGTTCATCATATAATTACAGATGCTAATTGCAATGAATTAAAATTGAAAATATGAAATAATTCTCTGAAGCGATGTACCTACTACGAGTTAAAATTACAACTGTTAATAAATTGGTATAAAACGTCTAGAGAATCTTTCTTTTAGAAAAAAAATAAATATAGCCAGCACGGAGTCTGGTAATTCGGTGAGCGGCGGGCGAGACGATTATGCCGATTAAATATGCATTAACGAATTTTTCTTCTTAAAAGCTGGGAAAAATGGCGTAAAAAGAAAATTGCCAATTAGGTGTGCGCCGCCCCCGACTGTCTTCTATTTACTTTCATATACATACAAATTGAATTTTGCTCCTTAAAGATATACATAAAGCGAGTGTTGGAACCTTTTAAGTGTTCGCTTTACCGAACAAGGTTGCCAATTATTAAATTGTCCATTACATTTTTTGTTAAAGTAAACACGTCTTTTTCATTAGTTAAAGAGAAACTTGAAGGCGTTGAATTTTTAAAAATGTCTACAAATTAGGCACGGCAGTTTTTTTGGGCATAAATTGGGTAGCCACTCTGGCTATTACGAATACTGAAGTTCTATGGCCACATATCTAAGAAGGAAAAATCAATGGAACGGCCTGTGGTTCGGGGTCGGGTGGAGGGCAAACGCCCAAAAGGTAGATCGTCTACCCGCTATACAGATGTAAGTAGTAAGATCCACAAGGAGATCTGAAAGCCTTATCTCCTCCTATCCCTCATCCTTTATCCTATAAATTTTAGCAAGTATACAGCACTTATGTTGCTTGTGTTAATAGGCTATGGTAGCCATCCATCATCACGTCGGCTGATTTACACATTTGGCGCCAGTAGGCTATTCAAATTTGGCGCCCCTGCTGACTCCTGCAGTTCGATGCCCTAGTTCACAATCATAATAATATGAAAGAAAAAACTGATGTAATAATGTACTCAGATTTAGCCACGGTAGCTCCCGAGAGGAATGCGAGCAATTTCTGGGTCACTTGTATAATTTTTTTTTAAAATATTATTTCTGTAAGACAAAAATATTTTTTGGCCAAATTTGCCGCCCCTAAAATCTGCCGCCCTAAGCTTCAGCCGACTCAGCCTTCTGGTAAATAAGCCACTGCATGACGCTCTATTATTTCGCGGTGGCATTCTGTAAGGAGTTAAACATTAATACTAAATATGCCTGATATTACTTTCTAAAGTCAACTTCAATACCTTAACCTAATCTAGCTCTGAAATTGTCGCTATAAACCATGAGTTGAAAGTCGTATATCGCGTAGCAAAAGCAAGTCATTAGTGTGTCTCCGCCCTTACACGTAAGATATCTGTAGTCATTTGATTGTCTGCCCGCCTTTGAAGCCTCTAGTACCACGGAACGCGTCGTAACACATACTCGTAGCTATGAATAAATGATCAAATATAGTTGTAGCCGGTAACTGAATACACACTTGCCGCTCACAAATGAAAATTAATTATGCAACATGATAAATTGACAGTAATTTGTGTCATACAGGGGCGGCGACACACACTGACATTCGCTGTGTTTGCGTGCGCGGTGTAATGTCGTATAATTTGTACGAATTAGGGATATGCTAATTTGCTTCTTATAACAGTGTTTGTTTGTACAGCATCTGACGTCATTACTTATTTAAATCGATTATGAAGCGTGAAAAGTTGAACTGATAAGTACCTACTAATTTTACATTAGCATGTAGCGCTATAGTGCTGTAGTTCATTTTTTGAAAATCCTCGAGAAACGTAAAAAAATTCTGAACACAAACATATGGAAGCGGAGCTTTTATCAAACAAGTTTAGGATTTAACAGATTTACTAATTAATCAATTAGTGACGTGCTGATGTTCTGCTTATTATATTCGACCATCGAAATACTACAATGGAATTTGCGTCACAAATGCCAAAGCGGCACATAAAAAGAACGCCTTTAACAGAATCATGGCGGACTCTTGCCTTCACACGTCAATGGTAAAAGGTAGTAACGATCAACTTCTACTATTTCATTTTAAACTCTAACGGGTTGACGTAAAGTCACATTTTCTTTAAATTACGTACTTATTATTATGTTTGTTTTGTTTTAAATGACAGTTCATGCTCTACACATATGTCACTTTTAAATGTTCCATAAAATTCGTAGTGTTTTGTATGGCACGCGGGTTCCATGTTGTAGTAGTTTGATGTATTCGACAAACAAAGTCTGCCTGAAAATAGGTTATTTTTGTACTTTCACTCAAAAATATACTATTCTTTTTTTTTTTCGAATAATTGGCATGCAAATGTTGAATTATTTAACTGTTAATAAAATCTAATAGAACTTAAATATAGTAAATATTTTCTGTGTTATTGAAAAGTATAGATACTTACTTAGTATATATATTTGTCTCATTGATGTATAGTAAGTAGTTGTATAAAATATCACCTCTAGTAATGTTGTGCAGTGCAGTATCAGTATTACACAGGAATGGTTAATTATTCATGCAATTAACTGATTATAGTGAAACTGGGGACATTCCGACCACCCATGGTACATACGTACATGCAAGTGTTATATGCAAGTATTGCAATCTACATGAGACCTTATAGGGAAAATTGTAGTTAATTAAATGCATTCATAGTTTGTTATTATAAGAAGATTTATTGAAATAAAATCCATACTGTCGTTGGTCTGTTACCTTTTCATGCCTGAACTACTCAACCTTTCATCAGTACTATTCCTGAGGATTATCTAAAATCAAGATTAATATAATATAAATATAAATATTATATTACAGCTTACTAGCTGTTGCACGTGACTACGTCCGCGTGACTTTTTAAAAACTCGTACCTATGTTACTCACTGATAAATAATAGGTGAAAGAATTTTTAAAATCGGCCTAGTAGATATTGAGTTTAATCATTACAAACATACAAATATTCTCTTTTATAATATTATCTAGTATAGATTAATCTTTAAATAATTGAATTTAAATAGTACAAGTAGTTTTGTATGAAGTTTGTGTTTATGTTGAGTGTAATCGACATTGTATTTGAAAGGCTCATTATTTCAGATGGGATATGCCACATAGGACATACCTAGACTTTACTAACACCTCCAACAATACGAACGAAGTATAGAGAGGTGCGTTGGTCTAATTTATAAAAATTAACATTTTTTAATATACCGTACGAGTATATTTAAAAATAACTTTAAAACTTAATAAAAAGTTATGTTGTGTGCCTAAGTACCTATTTTAGTTTCAATAATAAAGGAAAATGTAACTTTAATAAAATCGGGCATTTCAATTTATTTGCATACGCAATAAGCAACTTGTCTACGAAGTAACAGAGTAAACGACGTAATAGTACTTAGCTAATATTCAGAAATGTATTAATCAAAAGGGTATTAGGGGTCAAATTAATTCTCTTTGTTGGAGTAAGCCTTCTTGCATTCAATTCGCTAGTTGAATATTCATATTAGTCGCACCTCCAAGGAGATTTTCCTAATGTCTGTCCCTCCCCTCCCCCGCCTCGGTTCACACCCCGCGCTGTCTCCACGAAAACCAATTAATAGAGACACGGTTCGTTAGACACACTCCAACTTAGTGGCTTGACCCCCAATCGATAACCCTGTGCTGAACAAAAATAGTATACTTAGAATAAGTAGCAGTGAATTATTTGTCTAAGCGCCTCTTTCACAAACGTCAAGTAGGCCAAACTGTCATTTAAAGTCACCGGTAACCGGGGATAATGGAGCTGATATACCTTTGTTTGTACGGTAAACGTCCCAAACATTAAATAGAAAACAATAAAAAAAATCGGCTATCGAATGATGCAGTAAACCGAGTGCATAATTCAATATAACTGAAAATGATTTCTAAAAGTAACTAATCAACACTTTACATGTAGTTTGTGAAAGAGGCCCTAATACTGTTTTATGCTTTTGCAAAATAATTAATAAAAAGCTTGTAACAAGAAAAGAATATGCGGTTTGTGTTCTACTTAGGTTGTTTTTGAAAGAATAGGAAAAAATAAATGTTTCCTTCAAAAATCAAATTTGTGGCCACCGTCCAATAGTTCTTTCTTTTTTTAATAAGTTTATTTTGTAGTCAATTAACTACAGAATTTTGATTCTTTAGGTGAAAATAGTTAAGTTAGTAACCTTTAAATTTACGAGTGTAAAATTTTATTGACGACGAAATTGTATAATTTTATTGACGAAAAAGTTAAATTTGTAAATTACAAAATTTATTGTTTACTTGCATTTATTTTTCTAAGTTCTAAGTATCCTTCAGATTTATTTCAGTATGTGAAGCGATTAGACTGTTGAGTAGTAGTACAAATTATTAGCGCTTGTAATAAGCGCAAATCCTTTGATTCCATTGAATGAATGCCGAGGGGAATTTACGCACAAGTTTGCAGCGGGTAGCGGGCGGAGCGTAATTAATTAAATAAATTTAGCTTCATATATTTATTTAACTAATAAATAATTATAAAAAATGCAAATAAAGAGAATTCTTTTTTAATTTTTATTCTTCTATATTGACTGACTGAAATTCATGCTGTTTTCACCAAGTGGTTCTCGAGGAAGGTTTTAGTATATAATTTATCGTTACGCGGGCGATGTCGTGGGCAGCAGCTAGTATGATTATAAGATGGTGAGTTCTATTGAGATAACAATAACTTGAAATTCGGAAGTTGCAACCTATCTCCACTAAGTTTTTATTAAAAGTTGATCATCACATGTGGCGAGCTACAAATTATCTACAGATATGGTGTAGGTAATGTTAGCTTAATAAGAAGCTATATTTAAAATAAAAAAAAGAAAGAAGTTTTAAGAAAGCTTTGCTAACGCAGAAACACAACAGCAAAATGTTACTACAACATGGAACCCGCGTGCCATACAAAACACTACGAATTTTATGGAACATTTAAAAGTGACATATGCGTAGAGCATGAACTGTCATTTAAAACAAAACAAACATAATAATAAGTACGTAATTTAAAGAAAATGTGACTTTACGTCAACCCATTAGACTTTAAAATGAAATAGTAGAAGTTGATCGTTACTACCTTTTACCATTGACGCGTGAAGGCAAGAGTCCGCCATGATTCTGTCAAGTTTGGCATTTGTGACGCAAATTCCATTGTAGTATTTCGATGTTGTTTTTAATTAAAGAGGTGGTTATACTGCTCGGTCTATGACTGGAACGCAGTGTGCTCTGATAACTAAACCCGCTGTCGCTTATAACTTAAGTCGGTCTGAATGGGCGGTATACATCTAGTATGCACTAAGGGAATGTTCTAGCGGCAGCCGCGACACGAGGTGTCGTTCATTTCATTGTCCCTAGCCCTATCTCACACCGACACTACACTGGACGCAACTATTGGGTATGCTGCAGTGCATTGATTTGAGTTATTTAGGTACAATAGGTAGAGTTTTTACTTTGCGGTATGAAATGAAGACCATACATATATGTGTCGTTTATTGTAAAAGTGGTGTAACTCCCTATTTTTAAAACCATATTTTCTTGCCTAATGGTATCACATTTAGTCATAACTTTCAATATAAAAGTGAAGTAACTCCAATAATTGCATTAAAATCCCATAGATGAAAACAATGAATGAATGCTTATATTTTTTTCCTACACTATAATTCGCAAAAAGCTCGTTATTCTAAAATTCAGTTAAAAGGAGATAGTTCACTTTTACATTGAACGACACATATGTGTCGTTCATAGCAAAAAGCTCGATATTCTAAAATTCAGTTAATAGGGAGTTACACCACTTTTACAATGAAGGACACATATATAGATTGCAATTCTGTAACCACACAATATACAGAAGAACAGTCTAGCGTTTGAATAAATTTACCTAATTCTATTCTCATCTTAAACCTAAACTTACTCAATTTAGATCGATAGCAACTACTTGTGTATTTCATGTGTTTATAGGCGACGGTAGCCACCTACTATAAAGTGGATCGTCATGCAGCTATCCACTCCTTAACATGAGAACAGAAACATTTGGGTTTTGATCAAGTTCATACTACTACTAGTATCATACTAGCGCCTGGGGCCTTCACCTATATAATTATGCAAATTATATAGGTACACAAACCTTCCTTGTCTATCGCTTTTTCAATTAGTGAAAATTGTATAAAAACCCGTCAGGTGGTTTAGAAGTAGAGAAACAAACAGAAGCTGACAGCGTCTTTGTATAAAACCCTTGCTATAATATACAGTAGAAACCGGATATAACGACTTCGGTTATAACGACATATCGGTTACAGCGACCAAATGGCAAGGTCCCTGTTGAATGCCTATAAAGATTTAATATTGCTTATAATGACTATCCGTTTATTACGACCAATTTTTGTGTTCCCTTGAAGGTCGCTATAACCGATTTCACTGTATAAGTATTACGGTATACGTTGGTGACGTCATAGAAATATTTACCTAAGTATTATTTATAGCTTCGTGTGTGGTCACTCGAATATTTGTACAGAAAACATATCGTAAAATGCCGTGCTATAATTTATATTAATATATATTATAGCTACTTGTGTGACGGGCTTTAGGTTTAAAGCATTAGGTTAGGTTAGGCTTTAGGTTTAGGTATGTATGAAGCAAATACTCAAGATAGGGGGATACAAAGAAAATATTATAGTATGTAAAACCGTTCCCAAATAAAAAATACGTTGTCAATTATTAAAATAGACAACAAGTGTCAACAATGAGGTGTTTGTAGGCGTGTGTTTCCTGCGAAGGATCCACGCGAGACGGTTGGTTGGACACAAACCGAGTTTGCGCGGATCAAAGAACCCTCCGCGCCTTCCCCGCCCCGCTCTCTCGTCCGTCGCTAAAATATGCACTTGCTTCTTTGCAACTCTTGATTGCTCCTTTGCTCTATCTCTATACCTACTTTGTATAATGTTGTCAAAGCAAATCAGGTTTTCTTTATTACCTTATTCCAATTGATCACAAGAACTTTTAACAGCATTAGCACAGAAATGAGAAAAACAATAATTTTTCATTTAAGATAATCAGATGAGTTTTAAATTTATAGTCGGATTATAGGTATGCATAAAACAATATTATGAATGATATTTTGTTTTACATAAATTAGTTACTTACTTACTTAATTTAAAACAATTAATTTTGATTAATTCTTTAAATTAATTTTGATTGATTTTTTAACCAATAATCAAAGTTTTTTGTCATACGTGGCTATATAGGTAAGATACGCGATGTGTGTGTTTGCGACACGTTTTTGAGCATAGAAATTAATGTAAAAGTTTGAGTTAAGTTAGGTTAAGGTTAGTAAGTTAAGTTAGGTACTCAAAAGTACCGCACTTTCAATTAAAATAATATGTAATAAGTAAAGATATGATGATGTCGATTTTCTAAACTATAACAAAGCCTCTACTCTGGGCTAATTACATCTATATCTATACATAACATTATAAACTAAAGTCGCCCATTCAGAACAATCATTGCTGGTTTAGGTATAAATAAAATAATGTTTTGTTTTGTTACAGTTCGGGTGCATTTCGTTCGTCTCCTGGCAATGGCGTGGACCCTCCTACTGCACCGCCGCCTCCTCTATTTCTGCCTCCACATCTGTCGCATCTATCACAACACCTAACACATTTATCGCAGCCTTTCTTCCCTTTGAAAGGTAAATATGACATTTTTAGAATTGTTGTCCGTTTTATCTGTGCACATTAATCTCAGAAACGGATTTGGATGAAACTTGGCACACAGATGGTTTATTACCTGGGTACATTTTATCTTAGAAAAAATTTAGGTTCCTGTGGGATTTTGTGCGCGTACGAAGTTGCGGGCACCAGCTACTTAGTTTATAATATTAGAATTAGTATAGACTAATATGGATATAACAAACACTACATATTAGTACTGTTGTGAAACAGGTTGGGGCGCACCCTGCCCGTGTTGTCCGAAAGAAGAGGCTCGGTCGTCTTCGGTTGCCGAGTTGAGGCGCAAAGCGCACGAGCACTCAGCGGCGTTGCTGCACTCTCTCGCCAGCTTCCAGTCGCGCGCGCTCTTACCACTGCCTCTCCACTTGCCGCCTCTACCCTTACAGCTTCTGCCGCATGACACCTCCGCGCCCTCCGCACCCCCTGCCACAGCCCCCGCAGATTCTCACAAACACGTCGACTAAACTAATTTAACGGTAAGACCGCGTTCACATAAGACGCATAGTGATTCGCCGATTAACTAACGTTATGCGGTTTTAAGTTAAGTTGACACCAAGTTGAGGCCGGGGAGACTTTGAAAGAATACATCACAGAATTTTCATCCTAGAGTAAAATCTCACTATTCTATTCTTTTACTAAAGCTGCGGTTACGAAGCGAAGCTCACTCAGCTCTGCTCATTTCGTAACCGCAGCGGCGACGCATCATTGTCGCCCGCCCCGCTCCGCTTTCATAATCACAGTCTGATATTCACATTGAGCCTTCTTGGAAAGTCGATGGAGCCTTCTCATTAGTCGGCAACTCACTAAACGTTCAGCGTGAACGCGCCTTAATTCTGTGAACCAACAAAGAGCATGTAAAGACTCTTTATCAAATAAATTTACTGTTCTGAACTATCCTCGAATGTCAAATAATGAGATTTATTCGAAAAGATCCTGTGAAATGATCTAAAGTAGTGCGTACAAACGCTGCAGATGCGCAAATATGTGTTCGTTCAGAAGAGCATATTCCATACTAATACAGAAGAGCATATACCTGCAGCAAGTGATTACACTCAGTAAATAAAAAACAACGTTTTCGAAAAAAAATCAACTATAATAATAAAAGTTTCATAATAAATTGCTTATGTTCAAATAATTAGTCATTATATGCTCTTTGAAGAATTAAATTATATAAGTCGATTATATTGTTAACATATTTTATATCTTTTGAATTCTACTTACGTGCCACATCATTACGCATCTCATGTGCCAAATATTCGTGCCATAATAAAAATAAAATACTTGAAAATTATAATAATTATTCTGATATTAATAAAACCCAAATAAACTGTATATACGAGTAAAGTAAGTTGTATGAGATAAATATGTTATTTTTTATTTAATAAAATTATATATCTGCCATATTATACTGATGGACAAATAAATTTGTTTGAATTTTATTTTTAGTATTCAATTAAAAAAAAATCCATTTTTAAGATGACTGCTAAAGTTATAAAATTCAATTAATTTTAGTTATTAAAAAAAGATTAAAAATGTATACAGGTGAATTTTCAGTCACTGGATTTTTTTACATCAACCCAAAAAATATATTTAAAGTCTAAATAACTACAGTATGAAATTAACTAAAAAACTAATTTAAGAGTGGGTATAAAGCAAAGAAAATTTGTAATTTGGCCCGCGTGGCCCCTTGGACATGACAGTGACACAAAATACCTACAACTACGCACAACATGCGACGGAAGATAGCGCATCTCGCTCAATAAAAATGTTATAAGTGCCAAAAGTATTAAATATTAATTATTCGTAAACTACAATGTCAAATGAAAAATTGTTACATACAGCCTTAGATAATATGTGAAGTGAAATTACTGTTACACTTTTAGCTTTGTAATGTGTGTCATTTTGAAAATAAAACTAAAATCGATGGAAATGAGAGCTCACTTGATAATTTTTTTCTATCGAGAAAATTTTATTATATTATATTTTCTGTTACAGTCGTCACTTTCATTTATAATGTATTTATCTATTTAAAAAAATTAATTAAATTAGACTTTATTTACTTGGATAAAATTCAAATCTAGGATTGGCTATTTCTCTTTATACTCGCTCTTAATGTAACAAGAAACTGTTATTGCAACGTTTGGTAAAGAATTTAGTTCAAGATTGTTTGTAAAATTTCAGTCTACTTTAGGAGGTCAAATTATTGTGCCAATATTTCAGACAAAGGGTTTTTGGTGTCAATAAAAAAACGGTTCTGCTTTACTGCTTCAATATTCGACCAAAATACAGTTGTGAATATTTTTTATTGTGTCAAAAATGTTAATTATAAAATGTATATATAAAATTATTATTAATTAAGTATAACAAATTAATAGTGATCGGTGTTCGTATTATGTCCGTAGAAATGTTTGTAAATATTAGTGATAGTAAGTAATTTAATTAATTATCTAGTGAATATTGAGAATACTAAAGGATAACTAACATTTTAATTTATCAAGTTGGTAAGGTTCTGATTGCGATTTTTATTATGAATCTGCTTAGTGGAAGTAAGTCGATTCCAATGTAAACAATTAATAATTACTTTTTAAACATTTTTTTATTTAAGTAGTTTTTGTTTTTTTTTTTTTTTAAATCTTCAGAACTGTGTTTAGTGTTCACAGATTCAAGTTTCAAAATCAGTTAAATTCTAAATTAAAGATAAATGAAGATACGTTAAAGATAAATGAAGATACGTTAAAGATAATTAAATAAATATATGATTGGCAAGTTTTTTTTTTCGAACATTAACCAAATGCAACCCTTTTTTTGGCTTATTTTGTAAACAATTGACATGTTTTTTAATAAATTAAATACCTATATAATTTGTTAGTAATTAGAGTCGTTTGTGTTAAATGTTTATTTTATTGTTGAACATAATTTATTTTGTCTGAGGGCCTCTTTCACAAACTACATGTAAAGTGTTGATTAGTCACTTTTAGAAATCATTTTCTGTTATATTGAATTATGCACTCGGCTTACTGCATCATTCGATAGCCGAATTTTTATTATTATTTTCGATTTAATGTTTGGTTGGGACGTTTACCGTACAAACAAAAGTATATCAGCTCCATTATCCCCAGTTACCGGTGACTTTAAATGACAGTTTGGCCTACTTGACGTTTGTGAAAGAGGCGCTAACTCTATTATATTCAAATGGCTAATCCAGTTCAATTTTACCAAATAAGATCAAAAAGCAGACAAATAGATCAAAAAGTTTTACATAATATTATGATTTTGTAAATATTCTTTTAGTAGCTTTTAGTTTAGAGTTATGTAATACTAATTCGTATTGTTTTAATTTAATTGTGAGCTTAATTGACAAGGTGTAATTTACATTATGTATGTACTACCTACTTATACAAAACAATTGTATTGAAAAATACTCTATTGCTTTGCACACAATAGGCATACAATTGAAAAAGAAAAAAGTAGCCTATCCTGTGTCCTGTACGTCTAAATTTTTATCTACCAAGTTTCATGAAAATCAGTTAATTCGTTTAATAGTTATGGGGGAACATACATACATACATACATACATACATACAGAAAAAAATTCTAAAAATCGTCAATTTATTTTCAGTATCGTGTATAGAGCCTTTAAACACGATATCTGAAAACAAGTAACTTACTCCATGACCAACCCTTACAGATTTATTATTAATATTGATTCTTGCATACAATTTTCGTTTTGCTAGAAGATATTATATAATACCTTGTCAATTAAACAAACATGAATCTCACATTCTCTTCACATTCAAAGAGAAATAAATTTCGCGAGCACCTTACCTTACTGTGTAAATTTTTCGATGCCATTGTGTAAAGTAAATTTTGTAAGTATATTAGCGAATGCCCGCGCTATGTTTGTAGATACAATACAAGTTAAGGGGAAGTACACACCGCTGCATTATGCACGAATAGTGGAATTGTAACGCGCGGGCTGTTACATATGTTTATACATTTAACGTAATATATATTACTTATGTACAGAATAACAAAGAAAAAAAGGAAGAAAATCTTCGCGATACGAAATACTGATTTGTTTTTTTAAACAAAGTAATATTTTCACATAATACCTACATGTATCGCGATCTTGTAAACAAGGCATCGCTAAGAGAATTCTTTTTTTTAGTATTCCATTATAGAAATCCCAGTGCAACGCATTATTATGAATAATTATCTGTCTTACAGTTTAATTCAACCTCAATATTTAAAAAAAAGGACAGAAGTTAAACCGCAAATTAATATTTTATGCCAGCCATACACGATATAGCCGATTAGACTAAGGTCTATGTAAGGATGACAAGTATAACTTTATATGACAAAATGACGCCCATATAACGTCAAATTCGTTTGATCAAGCCAATCGTATCAGACCGATTGTCGATAGGCTTGAACGTGTATGGTTGGCATTAGGATAGTATATTTTTTAAAGCATTAAAATTCATTTTCAAACCAAAATTTTTTAAACCATTTTCATGACGCAATGCGCTGTGATATCTACTCGAGTTTTGTTTTTCTTTAAGGTATTTTAAAAGAAATTCACATGTCTTTTTGTTCGATATTACCTTTTAAGATGACACAAGTCGGCGGCTCGAACTCATCAGTGCGTGTAGCTAAAATTCATTCTGTCTCACACAGCATAATTCGCGGGAAGAGCAGTCGAGTGAGATGCACAATGATTCATACCAAAAAAATAAAAATCATAAACAGACCCTTGGGCATATACTCATTTTAACAAAACTACTGCCTATATCTATTTCGTGTAAAGTTATTTGAACTCTTGAATAACTAATGAATGTTTGTATGCAAAGTATTTTGGAGTTTTTGTACACTAGAGTGACCTATTCACCCTCAAAGTTGCATTAAAACTTGTGTTAAATAATACATTTTTCAAGGATCATATCTTTTAAATTAATATTATTATTTTTTAAGTTTGTATGCCAAGGAACCTAGTTAACGACAAGATAAATCGGTATCATGCTTGCTTTTGTAACATTACAAAATTAATTTTGTTGTAAATTAAACATAAAACAGCGGAGTAATAATCATTCTACGTTTGAATGGAGGAAAGCTGACTTGTATCACCTTAAGTTAGACAAGTGGATTTCGCCTTCAACAGAATACCAAACCAACGTCGATAGACACTTAGTTGATAAATGGTTAATACTCAATAAAATTGTACTATATAAATGAAAACTAGGTACCTACCCGTGATTAGTTGTTTTACTCATTATAAAATAAACGATTATGTAAATTAATGAAGCTTTTCATTATACTTCTAATCCTCTTATCCTTATCCATTGCCTTTGGTGATAGGTATATAAAGTTCTTTAAATAGAATTTTCTTAAAACACATGCGACCCGTACACGGATTCGCACGATGCAATTTTTTCTGCAATTTATATACACCGTTTATAGGATGTGGTACCATTGAACTGTACCATTAATAGTACTAGTGATACTATTTGGTGTCGCCAGTACCTTTAAAAAGAAGATAGTTAAAATATCCATACTCCATACTTTACTTGCTGGAAAACATAGGATAGGCGTGCGTTACATGCGTAGCCACAGAAAAATAAAAATAACAAGTATTCTTATAAAAAAAAAAACTAAGATGTATAAAACAATCTTTCTAAAAAATCTTAATGTTTCTAAAAACAAAGGGACATCAATATCTCCGTTTATGAACTCTTTCAATTAGTAAAAACCGTATTAAAATAGGTTAGGTTTAGAAGAAGTAAGCTGAAAAACAGACAGAAAATAACAGTAATTTTACACTATGTAAATTTAGATTTTTTATTACGAACATCATTTTACTATACCTAGCTTTATTATAATCAAAACAATTTAAAAATTCGGCAAAATATAAATAACAGATCTAACAAATTTTGTACGTACCTTATTTAATTAGGATCACTGGCGTCAGGTTCACAATTCAGGATCTTGGTACTTCTTATTGCCTAAATTCAGAAAGTTGAGTAGTTTTGGCAAAAGATCATCTGGATCTCCACTATTAATAGGCTGGTTCATTCTCGACCAAATTTTTGGTGTATATTAATTAGCATTAGGACCTCTTTCACCAACTACAAGTAAATTGTTGATTAGTTACTTTTAGAAATCATTTTCTGTTTTATTGAATTATGCACTCGGTTTACTGCATCATTCGATAGGCGTTTTTTATTATTATTTTCTTTTCAATGTTTAGAACTTTTACCGTACAAACAAAGGTATATCAGCTCCACTATCCCAGGTTACCGGTGACTTTAAATCACAGTTAGGCTACTTGACAGTAGGTGAAAGAGGCGCTTAGGGAAATAATACTGTTTGCTGATGACGCCTCACTTCTTTATAAAATTAAACGATCTACGAGTAATTTTATAAGGTAATTTACTGTCGAAAAAATAAACAGAGCTATTTTGTAAGCTCAATGTAAATAACTTTCTTTTGAATAAAAAAAGTATGAATATTGTTATACCAAATACAAAAAAAGCCTGTGGTTAAAAAAAGTCAAAAAGGAGTGTTGAACTTTAGCATTGTTTATTTGGGCAACAATGTGAAGTTGGCAATAAGTGATAATATTTATTTATGTCTTACATAAATTACTAGCTTTTGCATGCGACATCGCACGTGTAACTATGTGTAATGATAACCTATGTTACTCACTGATAACATAGCTTTCTATTGGTGAAAGAATTTTCAAAATCGGATTAGTAGTTTTTAAGTTTATTCATTACAAACATACAAATTTTCTCTCTTTATAACATTTGTATGGATACATTAAAAATGGTAAATATTAATACAATAACTTTACAAAATATTAATCTTTATTAATATAGAAAATAAATAACTATCAAACAGCTTTGTCGTTCCTCCTCGTACGAAAACAGCTTTGTCTGATTTTCTGTATGATTTTTTTAATGTTAAGAATGGGTATAAAGCAAACAAAATTTGTAATTTCACCCGCGTGGCCCCTTGGACATGACAGTGAAACAAAATACGTACAACTACGCACAACATGCGACGGAAGATAGCGCAACTCGCTCAATAAAAATGTTATAAGTGCCAAAAGTATTAAACATTAATTAATCGTAAACTACAATGTCAAATGAAAAATTGTTACATACAGCCTTAGATAATATTATGTGAAGTGAGATTACTGATACACTTTTAGCTTTGTAATGTGTGTCATTTTGAAAATAAAACTAAAATCGATGGAAATGAGAGCTCACTTGGTGATTTTTTTCTATCGAGAAAATTTCATTATATTATGTTTTCTGTTACAGACGTCACTTTCATTTATAATGTATTTATCTATTTAAAAAAAATTAAATTAGACTTTGTTTACTTAGATAAAATTCAAATCTAGGATTGGCTATTTCTCTTTATGCCCGCTCTTAAGGTTGGCAGAAAGGCTGACGGTCCACTTGATGGTATGTGGCTATCGCCGCCTATAACACAAGCAAAGCCAAAAATAATAATATCGTGTCTACACACGAAAACATATTAAATAAATTTAAATTGTAGTAAAACTAGTAAATATACTTAAATCAAAAAATGTGTTTAAAAAATTAAAATTATTTTAAACACAAAAAGATTTTCTTTTTTTTAGCAAAATCATTCAAACATGTACTGGATAATGAAAATACCATATTTTTGGAGGTATTATCTATATATGTGTCGTTCATTGTAAAAGTGAACTATCTCCTTGTAACTGAATTTTAGAATAACGAGCTTTTTGCGAATTATAGTGTAGGAAAAAAATATAAGCATTCATTTATTGTTTTCATCTATGGGATTTTAATGCAACTATTGGAGTTACTTCACTTTTATATTGAAAGTTATGACTAAATGTGACACCATTAGGCAAGAAAAGATGGTTTTAAAAATAGGGAGTTACACCACTTTTACAATGAACGACACATATTTTACTCTAAACATAGACTTCCTGAGTATCCTATCTTAAAAAAGAAATTAGAATCTCGTTTTTCTTCTGCTTGTGTCAAACTTAATTCATAATTCAAAACTTGGACGAATCAAAGTTTCTCATTAACTAGCAGGAAAGTTTATGTATTTAAACGATTCTCCTCAACAAATAGCGAGACAACAAAGACACCATAAAACAATAAATCTGCCAAGCTAGTGAGTTAAACACGGATTTATGTGCGAAGTTATAAGCTACAGGTGTCGAGTAGAAATGTTCGAGTACAAGTTTTGCAATTTACTCGACAAATAAAACGATATATTTTAATGGTAAGACGATTCATTGTGTGATTCAAGAAAACAAGTTTTAGGCATTTGAAATATTTTAATCATTTATTAAAACAATCATTTTTATTAACTTATATAATGGAGAGTCATACATTTATATACATATATACTGCATTAAAAATATTTCGTGGGAAAAACCGACCACATTACATTAAATTATATTTTATATGTGAATGTACAATTAGTTATACTAATTATTGGTTTATGAAATGATTTCGCTGCTTAAAAACTAAAGGGCCACAAATCAAAATTACACTTTTTACAGGAGAGCTAATCGAAAAAAATTAAATTATTTTTTGTCTAAATTTTCTTTTTAGATATATATCAAATATATGCATATTATACATCGTTGGAAGCGTATTTTCAAGTAGCATCAAATGTTTAAATACTTTTGTAATAAATTGAATACTAGAGGAGATATAAGCATATAAATTACTTTTGAATATTAAAAAAATTATCAAAATATATTAAATATTGAATAAAACAACCATAAATCTTTTTGCAACATACAATATGAACGATTGTGATTGTATTGTTGCAATAAAAAAACATTTTTGGATTTTTTGTTTTATGGCCCTTTAGTTTTTAAGCAGCGATTTTTTAACTATTAAAAGTTATTATCATAATTTTGGCATCCATATAAGCACGAGCACGCTTCATTCATTATTTTGAGTTAATAATATTATTAAATTTTAATTTTATATTGAACAATATATTAACGTATTTTGATATTGCAACAATAATGAAAACAACTTTTTTTTAAAGTATTCAATTGAAAATCATTTATAAAAAAAGGCATAGTGACTTAATTACCTACTTACTCAAGAAGAATTACTTATGGTACAAAGTAAGTACATACATAATTGTAATATTTATTTGGCTTTACCTGCAATGATTAAGAATTAAACAAAATAATACATTCTTACTTACATTATACAACTTTGATTTACCTACTTTCTTTTTCATTCAATATAAAAATACATTTTAACACAAAATTGTAAACAATTTAAAACCAAAACAAATTGTTACACAAAACTAATAGTATTCTTTATACAATATTATATGAAAAAAGATACTGTCGTTGATTACCTACTCTTTAAAAAACTTAGTGACAGTTGGTTAACAGTATTAAATGTCAAGTGAGTCCTCACAATAAATCTCGCATCCGAACGTTTCTTCTTACTGCGTTGTTGAAGCCTTCACGGTATTGATAGAACACTTTGCTGGATGATATCACATCAGTAGAAGCCACTAAACAGAAAAAAATATTTCACCATGTAATTTTATATAATTTTATACATAATATAATAAAATAACACTGGTCGAAATTCAATCATAATCATTTCGAAGGTTGGTTTAAAACGTTATATCTTTTATGGACTACTTATGGAGAAACCTATATCGTTTACTGTTATTTTTGATAATGTTAAATTTTATATTAATATCATTTTATAAAAAAATATTATAAGGTTTTTAAAGTCTCTTGAAAAATTTACTGAAATGTATAATAGTTAGTCGACTTGCCAATTAAGGCAAATTTAGTAAAATAAAGATTAAAAAAATATTATTTTTAAATAAGGCTTAAGAAAGGTTTGTAAGATCTGCGTAAAGTAAAGTCGGCATCTTCTCAAGGCTGCATACATGCAACCTTAATGTCTTTGCTTGTGCTAATAGGCGACGTTTGTCACCTACTATCAAACGACCCGTCGCTCTGCCTGCTAAACTTTATTTAAAGAAAAAAATTTTAAAGAAAGAGAAAAAACAAATGTAGCTTCTGCAAAGAAATGTTCCATTTTCTAAAAGAGAATGTCTTTTATGCAGTAAGGGAATTTGAAATTTCGTTTTTACGAATAATGTTTTAAAGTAGGTACATTTCCTCGGAATTATGTCTCATAAAAGCGTAATAAATGAAAATGAAGGCTGAGTGTACGCCGAGCGAGACAATGCGAGATTACATAATGCATAATAGCATTTACATAGTGTTGCGAGGAGGCGGTACAATGTAGAGCAATTAACTGGCGCAAACATAGACCGTTCGTTGCGAGACTGCAACTCTCTTATTATAGACACTGTATGCTCTGTGTTAATATGAAAATGTAGGTATGCGTCGAAATGACATTAAGACGATTTTTTTAAAAAAATGTTGTAGAACGGGATAACGACCTACGGATTTTGAGAGTCCGAGCAATCATCCTCTACTACAGAAGACCACATCGAGTAAAATGTCAAAGAAATTCACCTATTAATATATTTGATAGACAGAGCTCTTCTACCGTCATAATTTTAAAAAAGTCATCAAATAGGCCACAAATATTCAAAAAAAAAATTCAACAAATAATCGCTTTATGTACTATCGCGGTCAATGGAGCAGACCCACTTTTCATACAAATTTGTCTAACGTTGAATTGAGGTTGTCATAGTAAAGTAAATGTTATACGAGTAGGTATTTGAAGTAGGAACAAAGATAAATACAAAATGTGCACACGAAATTGTTCCTTACGGTGGGACTGCTCCCTTGACCGCGATAGTACGTACTAGCTGGCGCCCGCGACTTTGTCCGCGTTGAAAAAGGAAAAAGTAACCTAACCTGTGTCCTGTATGTCTAAATGTTTATCTACCAAGTCTCATGAAAATCAGTTAATTCGTTAAGAGTTATAGAGGAACATACATACATACTATACCTACACTTACAGATTTATTATTAGTATTGATGATAGTTAACTTGACACATATTTTTAAGTGGTAGAAAGAACAATAACAATCTTGAATACAAAATACAAAAATACAAAATACTTAACTCTGTAACTACTTTGTAACTACCAATTGATTTTATATTTGATTTTTCAGTACGAAAACGAAGTGCCAAAAGTGTACGAGCCTGTACGAGCTTGAAGCAAGGTTAATAGTATAAATTTACAACAAAACTTTTAGATTTGATTAGCGATGAAAAGAAAAAAGTATAATACATAGCTATATGCATATATAATGGCATATAACAAAATGCATATATAGGTTCTGTGTATCAGCTCATATGTGCTCCAGTGCCAGCATATAATTAAATAAATAAAAAAGACACGGAAGGAGGAAATAAATGATATAAGTAGGTAGGTATATATACGCATGAATGAAGAACACAATGTAATCTAGGTAACTATCAGTGAAATCAAACAGCAAAGTCGATTTCCGTACGCCCGAGGCGAGGCGGGTGGCTGCCGGCTCCACCAGCGAACAATTAATTTACTATACAGCCCCACTCATTATAACTTCCTCATGCCATTGTCTACGAGTACTGTTGCGGAATTCATTTAGGGATTTATCTTTTACTTCATTTGAATATTTAGTTTCATCGGTCAACAATTTGTTATTATAATCTCTTATTTAAAAAAAAAAAAAAATCATTTTCTGTCGACGCATTGTTTATTATTAAACTAATTTAAAAAATATTAATTTTCTCTACAAATCAGAGACGTTATAAAAGAATTTATTTTTTAAAAAATCAAACCATAAATCAAACCCGATTGACAAATTAAAAAAAACGTGAGCCAAATTGTGTTTCGCAGTCATTTAGGCAGTGGCGGCATGAGTGACCACCTCCTTCCTTACAGAAGACCACCGCAAAATAAAAGCATGTGTGCTGTTGTGTTTCGGAGAGAGAGTATGGGATACCAGACCCCATTTCTGTGTCCCTTCCTAATCACTTACCCTTAATACTACTAAGTTTGGCAGCGCACTTGTAGCACCTGTAGCGTTGCTTGTGTTTGCTAATCTTTACATAAAACAAATAAATAAACGGTACTATTAAAATATAGTTTTGGACATTTAATATAAGTGGGTAAGCTGATATGATAGATCAGTGCCTATCTTAAGTGCGCTGCCGACCATGATAGGACGAAGCGTAATAGAAAATGTGGAAGATAGGGGAATGTGCTTTGACATCACTCACTGCCTCAAGGATATGCAATAGAATCAAGAGCTTTTTAACTAACCATGATCTTCCACTTTGAGTGCGGAACGCAGTGTGTCCTGCCTCTCTTAAAATATAATGACTACAAACTTTTGAGTAACCCAAATAGAGCAACACAAATTGACATTAATAATAATAATAATAACGGTCTTATAGCGAAGAGCCTCGACCAACATCTCAAGAGGCTCTCACTAGATGGCTGGATCAAGGGTCAGATACAGAAGGCGGTACTTCTGGACACGGCACGAATTGTCAGGAGGTTCCTCACTCTGCAGCCCTAACCACCGGTAGCTTGGGCCTAGCCCCGCTACTAGCGGATGTCTAGTTTTAAGTTTTTTATAATATATATTGTTTTTTTTTGTATTTATATAAATGTATATTGTAAAAAATTTAAAATTAAGAAAATTAAATAAATAAGTGAGATAATAATAATAATGAAGTTTTAATGTTAACTTTTAATGTTAACTTATTACTTCAAATGACGTAGAACCAGCTACGAAATTACGTAGCTGCGAGTGCTACGGCTACGCGTGTAGGCGATTGAGATTCAAATGCCTCGGTTGTACTCAGCCAATGTTTTAGAAACAATATAACTGTGGAGACGGGCGAATTTCAACTCAATCCCATTACAAATCGCGTTGAGATTATTAAACAGTCACCTTAACGAGAATTCCGTTGGGTGGGAACGGGACGGAGGAATGGAGAGGGGGCGAGATAAGGATGGGAATTTCACTAAAGTCCGGTACACAAGTGAGCGGCGTATAATTAATTAAAAAATTACTGATGTCCGACAAAAATATACAATTCTTACAGCTATTGTATATTTTTACTACGCATGGAGTTATAAAATAATTTTTAAGAAAAAAAATGCACTAAGCCTAAAACGCCGAAATCGCGAATAAGCCGCCTACAACAATACATGTCTTACTAATTTGCAATTGAATAAAAGGTAATATAAGGTATATACCTTTTCATTGCCCGTTGATGCTTTTCTGTTTAGTAGCTATTGGGGAGCTTCAGTGATAGGTACCATTTTCATCAACATTTTTCATGTTGATGATCTAATTTTGAGCAATGGGCTAGCAGTTAATCATAATACGTGTACCTATCAATATAAGAAAAGAAATGAACAAAATTACAATCCCAATTTAACCTGAAATTTTTCAATTAGCCATTTTAGAATAATAATTTTAAAGTACATATTTTATTTGCAATGTGCGGTGTCTGCACAGAGAAGAGAGCCGTATGTCAATCAGTGAACGTATGTATCATCTATCTCATAAATATATATCGATGCATGTACCAGAATATATCCCCTATTGTGGCTCAATCCTAACAACAAACACAATTCGTCTGTCGCCTATTAAATATCTCGTCCGCGACCAAATTATACACAGTTAATAACAAAATGGTTAGGTGCGGGATAATCGCGGGTTGCGAAAGGCGGCGGGTAAGGGGCGCGGGCGTTGGCGGGATCAGGTGTTCGATCCCCCGCCAGTGTCGGGAGAATGAATATTAACAACCCTTTCGTGGGGGTAATTGAAAATAATAGGCTGGTTGTAACTCGACGTGTGATTAACGTTATGTGATAATGGCGGGGCTGTACTCTCGTTGAGAGAGAGATCTTGACATTTTTCTTGTATTAAAGTAACGATGTCGTGTTCTCTTGGCGCCATATGCAGACGTAAACTCTGATTTTATATTATATACACCCTTAAAACGAGATTAGGTAACTTTTATTATTTTGACTATCACACACATTTCTAAAAACGATAACACAGCCTTTTAGTATAGTAACTTTATTAGAATTTATAATCTACATTTTTAAACGCGTTTTTTAGGTCTATTTATATTGCAGTTCATAAAATTTTTACTTTGTCTTTGTAAATACACTAAAACAAAACAATAAGATTTAAATTGTGACGAAAAAACAACACTAATCTCATCAAAATACAAAAACATTTTTATTTATTTATTGGATACATTAAAAATAACAAAAAAAGTTGTGTGTCAGCTCCGACATACGACTGGAGTTTACTCCTTACGAACGATTATAAAATTTAAATTTTCACAATTCGAACACGCCGAAAGAACAATCTTGTTCTTTTTTAAAATAATATTGTGTAGATGGCGCAATATCTATGAAACTTCAGATATTCTAAAATATTAAAAAAAAAAAATAGAATGTAACTATAACGCATTCGTGCTCACAATTCGTGTAACAATTTTGATTTTACTCCCATAAATTTTCATATCACGGGCTTATACATATGTATATATGAAAATCAATTCTTAAGTAATAACTCCAAAAACTATTTAAACTTGTACATGACTCACGAAATTTCACTATTTGTTGGGACGGCTTATTTTACTACTTTCAACAACTTTCAACTTTTCAACTACATATAACCTACATAAACCACTTTTATACGCGAGCGTACACACAGTTGCGGTATCGTGTATTGTGCAAGTTGAGATCATATATCGACGGTTATTTATGATTGTACACTTTACAATTACACTCGACGCTATATACATATAATTGAAGAATATACACACGATCAAAGCGATAAGCAGGTGTAAGAAAGTGTTTAATTTATTTATGGTTTACTTAACAATTAATTTCGGTTACTTACGGGGTAGACATAACTTTTGAAACAACTGTTAAATTAGAAAAATCTGAAAATGTTCAATGATGGAGCCAACATCGAATGGAACATCGAATCATTCAATACTTTTATTTTAAAAATATTAAAATTATCGACCTTTAGCTTATAAAGTGCGAAATATTACTTTATAAGCTACAGTTGAAAAATGAGTAGTAATTTTAAATTTGCACTTGGGCTT
This sequence comes from Synanthedon formicaeformis, assembly GCA_945859745.1. NCBI lineage: Eukaryota > Metazoa > Arthropoda > Insecta > Lepidoptera > Sesiidae > Synanthedon > Synanthedon formicaeformis. The sequence continues at coordinate 8,692,909 of OX243969.1, read as the reverse complement.
GTAAAATTTATTAACATTGAAATCAGATATAAAACTGTATAAATTGGGACATTAGAATTAAATTTCCTTGCTATCATCGCGACGATATATATATATATATATATATATATATATATATATCTATTATATAATATATACGATCTATTATATGTTTTACGAAATTAATTACCTGCTGTCTGAGTTTGAACTATCGGCACTACCCGACCGAAGAAATCTTTTTGAACCTGCAACAAAAGTAAAACAAGTTAATGCTTACCATCTACTTCATATGTATACATAAGTAACAACTGATACCTTCACATGAAACTGTGCAGTTTTGACTGCACTTCAAATTTGACTAAACTTTGGTGATTTCAGCAAGAGAGGAAGATAAAGAGACAGCTTAGATCACAGATTTTTAATTAATTAAGCTCGTATAAGGCCGGCCTGGGTCTCTGGTAAACAAATAGTAAAATTTATCAGTACCTTCTTTACTTTCATAAAAAAGAATGCGTCGTCTGTTAATTTGTGTCGAGTTTCGTCACAGCAATGACTTGCAACGAGTCATTATCGTGCCTTTGTGTAATTACCGTGCAGAGTGTAGTGTCACTCGCTTGGTGGTGTCGTGTCGGCGACCACTTATCAGGAGGAGACAGTAACGATGTCGGTCTACGTAAACCAGCACTTGTGCTTGTGTGTTACTAATTAGAAAGAGCTTGCCGCGGGCGAAATTTTTCATTTCTTTTTAGAAAAAAAAAACCGCGAGTAAGGTCCTGTAAGTGTTATTGAGGCATTTTTATGTTATTGAGGCAATATATTTGCTTGTTATAGGACACACCTGGTGTGACGTCATTTAATTTAAGTATCACTCATACAAATCTCCCATTTTGTTTTGATGTTAATTATAATTTGAACTTATTCAACAATAACATTGATAAACCGACTTAAGTAATATTTTTATTTAAGGTTTGTGTGTGTCCATGTAAGCCAAAGATACCGGTCTACTTTTGGTATGGTCTAATAATGGATAAATAGGGGTAATATCGCAGTGAATAAAAGTTTAAAAAAATCACTATACAGAACCCTAAAAACAAATGCTCTGAGTTCACGTACGTAACAAGCAAATCTCAAACTAACACCAATACTCGAGTTAACAACGCGTTAGGCGACCCATTTATGTAGTTGGATTGTTAGTTGCACGTAGCAAGTGCTACGCAGAGTCTACGACGTAGCTACGTAGCGAACGCTACAATAATTGGTAAATTGAAGCAATATTTTCACGACTGAATCTTATACGAGTGATTTATATGCAAAAATACATTAATAAACTATAATTTTTATATAAAATACAGATTACAAATAATCATGTAATCATCTAGCTATTGAAGAGGGAGTACCATACAGAGGGAAAACAAATTGATAGGCAAACAATATCAATGTACTGTAACGGACAATAGCAAACCAATTCCTGGTTTGTTACAGGCGACGCCGAGTGAAGTAGGATCGACAATTCAAGCTGAATGTGTGGTACAAAAAAAATGAAGCGTAATAAAATATTTTGTATAATATTGTTATATTTATTTATTTATTTGCGGCCAGGTGGACAGACGACCCCAAAAGTATTCTTGTGAAGAAGTAGTTGTGTGCGCTGCGAAGTGCGAAGGATCGTTCGTGGCGGCGAGCCTTGGTAGAAGCCTACATTCAGCAGTGGAGAGATATGATTAATTTTACGACAAAAGGCGGCAGCTACACATAACAATAACAGATATTTAATAACGTCTAACGTCCTAACGGACCCAAAGAGTCGACACCGATATCTCTGTATTTATTTCACTTTTATTACACATTTAGATCGCGTCAAAGAATTCTAAATACCAAGGAACCTTTACTTACAAGTACTGGACTATATAAAGTGCAATGATAAATTTTGAATCTTTTCGCTATACGCTTACAACTTGGGTCGCAGTCTAACTTCGTTCGCCCGCAATATTTCCGATTACGCGGCTCTCGGTTGGCGGGCGGGCGTTAGAGTAGGTGGCGGTAAATCGCGACTCATACCCGCATAAACACAATTTCGCACTCATAAAAGTTATCGCGCGGTTGACACGTTACGATCCCATACCTATCATCCCGGATATCAGGTGATATTTTTACAAAGGATACAGTTGAATAGAGACTTTAACTTTAGTATTTCTATTACGATTTTTATTTTATTTACTAGGGTACTTATACTTTCCGTATAGATTAATTGATTGGTCGTCATAATTACCATAGTCATCAACAGTCTCTAGTCGTCTACAGGGTGCATGCCTCAGTTCAGATATCAGACCAATGCTTTCAAGAGCTTTTACTTCATCAGTTAATTAATACTACAGATTTTCGGCGACTTTGTTTCAGATTTCTTTTTACTAAGAATAGCATTTAGTTATATTAAATCATATACATGATTAGCGTAAAAAAAAAGTCGGATGGCTTTTTTAATTGACGTTGACAGTTCCGAGTCGTGTAAGCTTTTTAATCTAATTTTAAGTAGGGTTCCAATGTCACAAAATAAGCGACTGAGCGAATGGCAGCAGTAGCCACTGTCTTACAGAAGTCCAGAATCGTTTCAGTGTGTGAACTAGGTATAATACACACCTTGATTTCCTCTGGGTCGTGGTTTACAAAATCGCGAAAAGAGATTTGTGGTCCAAATGATATTGAATCTAATAAATCTATACTAATATTATAAAGCTGAAGAGTTTATTTGTTTGTTTGGTTGAACGCGTTAATCTCAGGAACTACTGGTTCGAATCGAAAAATTCTTTTTGTGTTTGATAGTCCATTTATCGAGACCGGCTTTAAATAACCTAAACAATTTGAACGCGGACGAAGTAGCGGGCAACAGCTAGTATACTTCATAAATTCAAAAATAAATCTATATAATTTGTTAAACGCATATTCAAAACCTAAGACGAGAACTTGAAACATTTTAAGCAATCATAATTTGAGACTTCCAAACCAATCGTTAAGCTTACTATGTGAAGAATTAAATTTATCAATTTCACGAATGACCGTGCTTACGCGACGGCTTCTAAAATCAATTTATACATCAATCCGCCTCTCAAATATTTATCGCAAACATATTTCACGTAGTAGAAACATTTTTCCGCGCGGGTGCACCGGGGTGGCGGCGGGTGGTGGTGTTGGAGCGCGGGTGGTAGTATCAATTCGCCCCGCCCCGCCGCAAACAATACAATCAGAGCCAATCTGCCGCACAAATAGGAAAATAGAGTAGGCGCCGAGACAGGGCCGCCTCGGGCGGGCGCGACGACACAGCGAGAGTAACCAGCAAAACATGAACGAAATGATGAAACACAGACCATATTGTAAGAAGGTATTATGTCGTTGAACTAGCCACTCACCCCGGCTTCGGCACTGATGCTATTGACCAAAGGAGTGATTATGATCTACATTAATACACAAAAAAATTGAGATAAGAAGGAAGGAAATCGATATTTTACTTCGGCTTTTGTCGAGGTCATGTAATTTATTTATTGAGAAGCAATCCGCACTAATACCTACTCGTATTATAAATGCGAAAGTTTGTATGGATGGATGTTTGTTACTCTTTCACGCTGATCCGATCGCCATGAAATTTTGCATACACGTTGTCTGCTGGGACACCAGAAAGGGCATAGGGTACCTTTCATCGTTCAACGCGGACGAAGTCGCGGGCACCGGCTAGTTGTTTACAAGCTTCGTTTCAACTATTGCAAAAGAAACTATATTTGTTTCTTGGCCTGTTTCTTAGCTGTTAGCTTGAAACAGGCGATGGGCATCATCAGTAGAGAGCCACATCAATGTGATGATAGACAAAGACGCTTGTCAAAAGCCGCGTGGCCCGACCATCTGCTCGGTGGACCGATGATCACAATAGAGCGGCTGGTAGTGGATGGATGCTTGGGGGCTGGTGATGATGAGGATGAATTTTTACTTTCAAAAGAAAAGCTACACTTTATACAGCGCCTCTACTCTTATTAGGGTCTGTTAAGGCTTTATCGAAGACACACACACACACACTTAAAGACAACAATGACTTAATTGTGTGGTCGTCGCTTGAGATTTGGTGCTATTTAAGAATTTTAAACACTTGAGGACCGGAAATAAAATCAATTTATCTGAGCATAGGCAAATTGTTTTATTACAGAGAAAGATAAAAGACAAAATGCGTCCCTGGGACGTTCGGTTGTGAAGAATCGGGACGTACAGAATCCGTGCAATTTCCGCGCGGTCATTTTTCATTGTTTCGAGTTGTAAGGCCCGCGGCGGTGTCCCATACTTATTTGTGTCTGATCGTAAATAGAAAAGGTTTTAACTTAGAACCAGTTTCGGGTTTACGATCTATTTACGCTTATACGAGCACTCGGTTTTTTTTATATTACCACAAACGTATGAGATGGCTACTTAAGAGGCGAAGTTGGTACTGTACTTAAACAAATTATGTCGGGAATCTTGTTTTAATGTTGTTTTAAACAGTAAATCACATCTACACAAAAACTTTTACATACTCGTACTTATAATATAAACACTACAAAATGTTATATAATATGTTATACAAAACGTTATACAAAATAAAGCATAATAATCTGTTACGTTACATCATATATTTATCGGTTTCATGTACGGTTCTAGCGGTGTTTTCCGCAAATTGCCCATTTATATCGTAATATCAGTGCGCGCCCTACATCCTCCGAGCTCTAACCTATACGATATTTATTTAATGGCCCATAAGGGGTACATGGGTAGACTTAGAAATTATTTTATAACCGAGAATAACTTTAGCTACTTTAGGTCTGGCGAGAGAGGCTAGAGTCTAGCTAGACAGTTAAAAATATAAAAAAATATATGATATTTTGGCTCCTGAATGAATGATAATTAAAAGATTACCATTGTACCGAAAGTAGTGTTTTCATTCAACTATATTATATTACTTACTAGCTGGTGCCCGCGACTTCGTCCGCGTTGAAAAAGAAAAAAATTAGCCTATCCTGTGTCATGAAAATCAGTTAATTCGTTTAAGAGTTATGAAGGAACATACATACATACATACATACATACATACATACATACATACATACATACATACATACATACATACATACAGAAAAAATTCTAAAAATCGTCAATTTAGTTTCAGTATCATGTATAGAGCCTATAAACACGATATCTCTGAAAACAAAGCAACTTACTCCATGACCGACCCTTACAGATTTATTATTAGTATTGATAGTTGTAAACTATTCAGTAAATTCATATATATCTATCTATATATAAAAGGCGATGTATGTGTGTATGTTCCTTATAGACTCCAAAATCGCTGAACCTATTTTGATGAAACTTTTAGACTTCATATTAGTCCAGCGGGTAATCCTGTAAAGTTTGGTAGCGATCGGACGCGGACGAAGTCGCGGGCATATACTATATACTAGTTCATAATAAAAAACTTAATAAAACAAAAAAAGAAAGATCAATATTTGTTTCTTTGAATATCAAAGTTATATTATTTTATTATAGTGGTTTTGGATAGAATCCTTTTATTTCTTATTTGTGAAACAATATCAGAGTCCATTGGGGCATCAATAACCGGGACAAACCGTAAATAATATCTCCCTGATAAACAATTCAGCGAGGTCCGGGATATAAAAGAAATGATATATGTAATACTTTTATGTTTATTAATATGAACCGAAAACGTTCTTAACATTTTCCCTTTATTCGGAAGCTTTATATTAAAGCTCCGAAACCATCGGTGACTCAATAACTACAGAACACAATGATTAAGTGGACTCTTTTGAAGATGTCATTTCTCGAATTGGCCATATACCTATATATTTTTTTATGAAAATTAGTCATCAGAAAGTTCATTTGATGGCTACAGTTGTCTATTAATACTAGCGATACTAGACTAGGAGAAATGCAAGTGCAATGCCGACCTAAATTAGTATTAAGGATACTAAGAGAAGGAGATGATGCAAAGTGGTGCAGAATTTGAAAAATAGCACAGAATAAATAATAGCATGATCTATTCTTTTTCTATTGATCAAAAACGTAAACAAATATAGCGTCGCCATGGTCACTGGACTGTTTTAAAGATGGGATTTGTACATTAGGCATTATCAAAGAGAGTACTCAGTGATTGACTCATTTAGAATTTGTTCGTGTTGTTTGTTTAGTTCTATATCGTGAATTGTTTGTTTACCTTTTTGATCAATGAAAAAAGAATACATCTTAGATAGGTACTAACGTAGAAATGGTATTAGAGTGGAGGTATTTTTAGACTTGGTCTCTCATATATCTATACTAGCGGCCTGTTCCCAGCTTTGCACGGATGCAAATTGTGTACCAAAACCTTCCTCGAGAACCACTCTTATCCATTGGTGAAAACAGCATGAAAATTGCATGCTACTCAAAAACTACTGTTTTTGAGTTTATCGCGAACAGACAGACAGACGGTCAGACGCGACGGAGGACTTTGTTTTATAATGATACACTAATATTATAAAGCTGAAGAGTGTTTGTTTGTTTGTTTGGTTAAACGCGTTAATCTCAGAAACTACTGGTTCGAATTGAAAAATTCCAGTAGTTCCTGAGATTCTAATCTAGTAAGTACCTTTTATCCTACTAAGGTTGGCAGTGAACTTGAAGCAACTATGACGTTGCTTGTGTCATCGTAGCCACCTACGATCAAGTAGACCGGCAACCGGCCTGCCGACCTTTATATATTAAAAAAAATCTTCAAGAACTTGGAAACTTCAAGCTAAAATAAACATTATTACTTCAACATACGAAATCGCACAAAACTTGATTAAATATAGGTAAGTGGGTATTTGCAAGTGGAGGCTGGCTCTCACGTAAATTACATTCACAGAGAGAAAACGATTTGTTACCCGCGTTAATTTCGAAAGGCGTCGGTCCCTTAGCGTCTAAACTGAATGATCGATCTCCAATCAATGTCAATTGAGAATTAAAAATAAAATTTCTAAAAAGAATTTTTGGAGTCAGTCGCGTAAACGTTATAATAGCGGCACAAATTTCTAATGTTATCAAATAAGTAGGTATAAGAGCTTTTTCATGTACAGGTAACATTTTATGTCAGATCTGAATGGTAAATAATACTTAGATAGTTTTATTATCTATCAAAGTTCGCGCATTGGTCAAAATTCGACAAGAATCATAATTATCTAAGCTGTGTATAAATAAATATGAGAAAAGGTACTGAAATTGTTGAAGGTTTCTTAAAAAAAAATCTTTTGATGTGTCCATTAACCCCTTACTAAATATTGTCAATACAAAATCATATGAGGTACTGAAATTGTTGAAGGTTTAAAAAAATCTTTTAAAATGTCCATTAACCCCTTACTAAATATTGTCAATACAAAATCATATTATGAGAAAAGGTACTGAAATTGTTGAAGTTTTCGAAAAAAAAATCTTTTGAAATGTCCATTAACCCCTTACAAAATCATATGAGAAAAAGTACTGAAATTGTTGAAGGTTTAAAAAAAAATCTTTTGAAGTGTCCATTATCCCCTTACTAAATATTGTCAATACAAAATCATATGAGAAAAGGTACTGATAATGTTGAAGGTTTAAAAAAAATCTTTTGAAATGTCCATTAACCCCTTACTAAATATTGTCAATATAAAATCATATGAGAAAAGGTACTGAAATTGTTGAAGTTTTCGAAAAAAAAAAAACTTTTGAAATGTCCATTAAAACTATATGAAAAGGGGAGTTACTCCTTCATACAAATTGCAATTAACTCTTCCATTTGTTGTGGCTCATTTGGCCCGCGGCGTGTACCGTGGGCAAGTTTACCACACTCATCACGGACTGAGGCCGGCAGCCATTCAAAACTGTTTGCTATAATCTGATACGGTCGGTCGGCAATATGCCACATGTTTGTATAGAACTACAAAAGCGGTTCAAGGCGCAAATGTTGCTGTTTGGCTATTTCAAAAGGGGTGGAAAATAATCACATACCAATACCAAGCTCTAAGAAAAGTTGAGAAATTCAAGTTAGGTACCTTATTATGGAAAATTAAATATTCTTATTACTTATACGATATTACTAGCCCCCGGATTCATACGGAGTTCAAAATTTTCTAAAACTCTTTGTTGAAGTTAAGCTTTCTTCCAAATTAGTAGACAAAATAGTCAGCCAGGACTAATGTTTTTATAGTTATAGATTAGAACTGGATAATTTTAATAAACTTTTTATTATTTTACAATCTCTCATTAAATTTAATTGCTAACTTAAAACTCAAGAAATCAAAATACACACAATGAAGATTGTTGTCTAGCTAGGAGTATTAATTTTTGCAATAGAAAAGGTTTGCTTAGAAAAGCTAGCTTGCTGCTTTAGAAAAGGTTTTTTAAAGAGGTGTATTTTATTAAACTTTTGTAATACTAATTTTAAAATTATAGGGATCGCACGGAAACTCTTATACCTTAAGTTCATATTAAATTGTAAAAAATCATGCAAGAAGATTATGCTGCTTCTCTATTTTATTCTTTTGTGCGATTTTTTCGTACAACTGAATACCTAATGATAATAATGTAAGGCAAACCACTTTGAAACGAGTGCTGGCAACAAAGAAATACACTTCGTTTAAAACATTAAAATCCCTTTACCCAATATGTAGCAAAGCAAGTAACCATTACATTGTTGGCTCGCGCACAGACAACGGGATAAAGCCAATAAAAGCGTTTATTATCCGCTCACCCCCGTCATGAATATATTTCAACTACGTTGAGCAGTGTTGGGACACATTTGGGCGAGTAAAGATTTTTTTTAACCTTCAGCAGAAGTCAAATCAAATCAAATCATTTATTTGCAAGTTTGCATATTTGCATTATTTGCATGCAGATGAAAATAAAAAGTAACAAAATAGATAAAATCTCTATAATTTTATAAAAAATCTAGTTTTTATTATAAATGCAATCGACAATTTTAAACTTTTCGTATCCACCAAACAAGCCAATGGAACAATAAAAATAAACATTTGTTTATTTTTATTGTTCCATTGGCTTGTTTGGTTTATTATTGTTATTTAACAATAACAAACTTAAAAACAAATTAATGCTTTATCAACAGAAACTATATTGTAAATCAATCAAATCCTAATTCTGTTTGAAATGGCTTTTCAAACAAATATTTGTTTAGCAGCTTTCTGGAACTCAAACTCCGAAATTTGCTCGTCGGAGATTACTCTAAAATGTGATGAAGTCACAATAATACTTACGTATCAAAAACAAACAAACCCAAGACAGGGAAAAGAGAGACTTTATAAACTACATATGTATACTATGTAGCGATTAAGTAGGACTAATAGGAAGGTAGGACATGTCTACAATGATTGAAACACTCACTAGATTTAAAAAAGTCGTGCCTCACACGACTATCGAGCACATTGGAAATGAATCTACGGAATTCGAAATTATGTTGTTCTGACTTGTTGACTTCTTTCAAAAAGGTTAAGCTACAAGGAAAAAAATTCTCTTAACCCGATCGTCTTTACTTGTAGCTGACTAAATTGTCCAGAGGAATTTTTCTCAAATTTTTGATATCTTTCTTCATTTCCAAAATATCGAGCGCCAAAATCAAAAATTCAGAAAAAACTCAATTATTTTTCACTATTTCGGCCATAACTTTTTCGTTTTTGACTTTTTTCGAAAAATTCTTTTTGCACCTTACAGCTCTCGTAAATACGCGTCTTTTTGAATTATCTTTACAACTCTCCGAGACATAATAAATCGGGGCCTATACTGAAGTGAACGAAAATATATTTCCAATGTCAAAATGAACAACACTATGTCGCTCGTTCACCAACCAACTCTAGCCAGTTTCCGAACGGGTACGACGGCATGGCGCCGAAAAAAAAACTTCGCCTCAGGCAACGCATATGGCGCTGAAAATTACACGCATGTTTAAATTGTCGACCACACTGTTTGAGCTTATTTAAATTTGTAACCAGTAATCGGTTTGTGAATGGATTAGTTTTTATAATAGGGCGTTTCGTGTGTCATTGGCTCCTATTGAAAATATAAAAATAATGTATTAATAAGTAGATTAACTTTTTTTTTTTGAGTTTTAAAGTTTTGTGTGTGCTGTTGTACAGATTATTTGTCATTTATGGTTGTCATAGACTATTTTTATTCATCCTTCATATTATAAAATAAAATCCTCCGCCGCGTCTGTCTGTTCGCGATAAATTTGGATAAACTCAAAACTACTGTTTTCATCAATGTTGATGAAGGTTTTAGTATATAACTTACAGTTACGCGGACGAAGTGGCGGGCAGCAGCTAGTTTTATATAAATGGACTAGAAAGGTAACGGCACTATTGGAAAAGATGTCAAACAAACTAACAAGACAGCTAGTTGTCATTGTTATTAAAAATCTGATTTCTCTTTGAACTATTTAAAAATTTAAACTTTGAATAATAAAATTATGAACCCAAAGATATTTAAGAAAATGCTGGCCCGTGAGCTAACAACATTTTTTGTGTTTTAATTCCGGGAAATTATTTAAAATTGGAATTGTGCCACGTATAAATGTTTAGGTAAATCCCCAACTGCCGTCGTACATTATCGGCATGATTGCACTGCGTCGCAGTCTCCACGCCCTCTCGCGGTGAGTTCGTTACACCATTATTTGAATTTGAAAACGGACAGCCCACCTAGCCCCCGGCGATTTATGCTATATGCTAACTTTGTTATAGGCTGCCATTTGTTACAATATTGATACTTATAAGTATTAAAAGCAAACATAATCTGTAACTACACCTAATTATTTTTATTCTCAATTTAAATTTTTATTTAAAATTCATGGATTTCAGAGATATCGTGTTTATAGGCTCTATACATGATACTGAAACTAAATTGACGATTTTTAGTTTTTTTTTTCTGTGTATGCTCCTCCATGACACTTAAACGAATTAACTGATTTTCATGAAACTTGGTAGATAAACGTTAAGACGTACAGGACACAGGATAGGCTACTTTTTCTTTTTCAACGCGGATGAAGTCGCGGGCGCCAGCTAGCATTATATAAATTAAAATCCATTGCCACGTGTATAACGAAGCATCATCAGAGGATCTAATTTTTCTGAAGTATATTGAATTCTGTTTATAAGAAGTAGATGTTCACCCACTTGTCGAAATTCGAACGTAAAATCATTTGGAAGGTGAGCCTTAATGAACTAAATTGAGGTAAAAAAACTATATGTAAGTGTAGATTATTACCTATTTTTGAGCAAAGTTTGAGCCAATCTGAACAGTGTCAGGAGTAAATACAGTGCAGCCAGGGCACACCGATGTAATTGAGCGCTCAAAGGGGTTGCAAGCGCAAAAACTAGCTAACAAGTGTAACAAAGCGCGGCGCAATGCGCCCGCGGCGATCTAATTCACAATTCACGCGCCCGCCCGCCCCGGGGAGCGTCCTCCAATTCAACATACCCCGCAAATGAATTCGTTCCGAAAAGAATTTTATAACATTGCGCGGTTTCCTTTGTAGATTCGAATAGGCTTAGTGTTAAATATTTCAGAAGTGAAAATCTTTTATATTTACTATCGGTTTATTAGGTTTCTATAATAAAATTTTAAAAACTGTTAAATTAAATTATTGTCAAGTCGATTAAATTGTCAGAAAGAAGAAAGATCTTTATCGAAATTATTTACATATTTTGTATAGTGTCCAAATTTAAGTACAAAGATGGCATCCACTTTAGTGCCGCCATATTTATGTTGTCAAAAAATCTATTCATAAACCAAATAGTGGTATGAATGGAGTACTTATAGATTGTAGATGAATTTTATTAAAAACTAACGACCCGCCCCCGATTTGCATGGATGCAATTTTTCTGCAAATTATATACATAAACCTACCATCAAATATACCTACTGTAAGCCTGTCTGTCGAACTTAACTTAAAATAAATGTTAATTAACACAGCATAAAAATCTCTCTCCCATATTAACCTCACAGGGGTAACTGCGGCCCTCTATAGTTATTTTCAGATCAAATTATTTCAGTTCCCAATAAAGAGCTCAACATAAAAAGGGGGAAATTACTCAATGCGAACCAATTCGCCAGTGCCGCAAACTTATCAATATAAATAATTCAGGCCAAAAACCGACACATCACGATCTATTCGCTATCCATTCGCGGGGCTTACGCATAATCCTTACGGATGACGGACGACTCTGCACCAACGGGAGGACGTGGAAAAATCTTTCCGTCGACATAATATAATGCGTGTCACAGTAGATAAACTTTATACTTTACAAATGAACGCACACGTGCTCAATAAGAATAGGGACGGTACCTGCGTCATAAACGCAGAATCATTAGCTATAAGAGGACAGGATTCTTACTAAAATGTTTAATCTTTTTAAGATGTGTGATCTTTTTAACAGTGAGCGTTCTACAGGTCTATTGGAATTTTAACAATAATTCATTGAAATCCAATTTAAGTTAAGGTTCTTTTTTAGCGTAAGTCTTAAAATAGCTTTTTTAAATTTGATTGTTATTTGTAACTAAAATTAGAATGTGTAGAACATTTGTGAGAACTCTCCGAAAGAAATTGGATAAGTGACAAGAAGTACCTTCTTAAAATTTTACCTGTAAAAAATGTATGTATGGCCCCCAAAGTAAACACCATTAGGCTTGTATTATGGGATAACCATACAAAGGACAGGGGGTTAAAGTCTGCACATACCAGCCAACTTTTTGCTGCCTACCGGGAATCGAACCCGGTACCCCAGAGTCTGATTCAGAGCGCTAAGGCAAGGCGCAATGACAAGTCAAGTATAGCGTGCATATGTGTGCGTGGCACGCGACTCCAGCGCTTTCCTTACGGTCATTAGAGGTTATATTGGGCCCTAACCGAATAACCCTTCAAGAGGCGCGGGGGGCCGAGTAAAGCCGGCTTCCGATTGGCCGCCTCCCCGGAAGGATATGACCTATAGTTTTTCTTCTTAAGAACTTCCTTCGGCCATTGTGCGCGTGATTTACGAGCGGGCGGGCGGCGCGGGGCGTACGATTGATGATTGCCTCATCCGGCCGCTCGCAATCACATCTGCCCTGGCTCCTCGGCAATTTACTCGCATATTCGTTTACCCGACGTATTATAGGGGTACTCTTTCCCGAGTCTGAGTGTTATTGCCTCTATTATGAGCGCCGAGAGCTTTAATGCTGGGAATTCGTTACGAGATAAAGGAATGAAAGCGCGCTTCCAACCTTTTTATACCAGTTTATTTAACAAACGCGATTATTCACTCTAGTTTTTTTCACCGACAACGGTGCACTTTTTAAACAATAAAATTGTTTCAACGGATAATTAACGTTTTGAAATATAAATAAAAATATAAATTTAACCATTCGATTTAATGAGGTCAGAGATTAACTAAACAAAAAAAAAAATTCAAAATCTCACAAATGGACGAAATAAGCTGAAAAAAAATGTTATCACAATTTTAAACAGCGGAGTGAAATATAAGCGAAGCGAAAACACTTCGTCTGGAACGGAAATCGAACTCGTAATTCCTCTGTCGGCAAACGGACGATAACGAGGTCGGCAAATACTTATAAACTTACCTACGCTTTTTATTTTCAAAAACTCCCAAGAGATTGAATTCGTGAATAAATTAATGAGATATTACTAGAATTATTTTAAAATCGTTTTCAACGTTGAAAATTAGGTTAGGTATATTTTTAGTGACTCACACAGTCATAATTTTGCCAATCAAATTTAGTTTGCATTTTTTTAATAAAATCACCAATCCTCATTAGATTCTGTGTGTAGCTGTAGATTCTTATTAAAAACTATAAACCTCTCATTCCCCTTAACCTCAATCCCTTACCCTATCAAACCTAGTAATCGGCCTTTCACTATGACTTGGTTAATTGATTGTGTTAATAAGAAACGGCAGACAGCGACCATCAATTGAACCGTCAACTATCCAAAAAACTCGAAACTTATAAAATATTTTAATTAGCGTCGATCAAACTTTTGTAGCGTCTAATAAGTCGAAAGATATTCTTTCAAAAAACCTAATTAACTTTTTACATCAGGACATATATTTCAAAACAACAATTAATATACAGCGTTTGCGTGTAAATATCTTATTACAAATCTCTTAATTTCATTTATAGATCTCTTTTAGTATTAAAAACAACTGAAAATCAAGTCTTGAAAATCAAGTCTTGAAATTCGATTCTCGAAAGTCTTCAAAGCCTTCTTGACTTGAAAGTCGATTTCAAGACCCAAAATTTTTCACAAAAAACGCGAGGTAGGTAATTCAATTAAAACGGTTATATATCAATTCTAGAAAAGAATAGCGTGTAGTAAATCTATTCTGAGTCTTTTAATTGGTATTTTATTTTGGTATTAACCGGCATGTTATAAAACGCAAACAGGGCACTTAGCTTCCAGCGCCGACGCGGCGGGCGGGCGGACGGCGTAACAGTCCAGTAAATTTATTACGGGGGCGTGAATCCCATTTTTGCACTAACTGTAATGGGCCGAGCTCAATAATAGATACTAATACACTGGCCACACCCTCGTGTGGTTCACTTTCAAGTTCACTTTTAATCTACAAAGAGTTGAAGGTATAAAAAATACAATATAAAAAAAAATATTGCTATGTATTTATGCATAAGCACATCTCTAAAAGTGTCTTAACTTCTTAACGCAGTTACAGTATAACAGTACAGTCTTACTCGTACATAGTATGAACATGAAAACAATTTTGAAAATTTGTTATTTAATGAAGGAAAGAGATAAAACATTTATTTAATAAATTTGATTTTACAAAAAAAAAATACTGTGAATCGGACACTGAACTACTCCTTCCTTAAGAAGAGATATAGAAATATAAGGTAAATCTATTGTTTATACAAGCTACTGACTGATTGACTGATAAATGATAAGCACATTTATGTCATTAAAAGGCCTGTACTTCTTGAACAAAAAGTAATTAAAGAGACTGCGTAGCGGTATTATAATAATGAAGTAAAAATAGCTAACGTATAACAGCATTCTCCAAGTAACAAATTATGAATTGACGGCGGCATCAGCCACCAGCCATTAGCGGGGAGAAAAAGCGTTGAAAAAAAAAACCAATTATACGCAACGTATACTAACCCCGGAAAAGTTGAACCTTTTTATTTAATACTATAATACATCCCACAGAAACCTAACATTTTTCCAGTACGAAATGTTAATCCAGGTAATCATCAATACATCAGTGAAAACCGCATTCAAATCGGATACGCCGTTTCCAAGATTGGCGTGCACAAACGCACAGACAAAGAGACAAAGTAACATAAGTTGTATCAAGGATCCAAAAATAGATTCTCGCGTCCCGCGACTAAAACTTACCAAATCAAAAAATTTCACCACTAGTAAAAGAATTAATAGTAATAAAAAATTTTAGCTTAAAATAATTGAAAATTATAAAATGTAGTTTTTATAGGAAAGAAAAATAGTTTTCACAATAATAAACGTTTTAAATTGACACAATCCGATAAAATCCAATATATAAAAATTTACTTACAAAGCAATGACGTTGCGCTTTAGTGTGCGTCGCGCTTACAACAACCCTTCAAAGAAATTCTTACAGACTTTTTAATACCGAGAAGACCGCAACCCTTTTATCGTGATTAGTTATTGTATTTAGGAAGGGGAACACTGACGTTAGACAAACACCGCTATTGACAAAATTTATAACTTTTAATGGACATTTAAAATTGTTCACCGTTATGACATTTTATAATTTTCTGGAGACATTTTTCGAAACAGATTTATGCCCTTATTTTACAAATAAAATCAGTCAGCCATCCCTGTGTAACATTTTTAAAGAGCGCGCTGTCTCGTTTAAGAAAGTCATTATTTCAATTAGCTCTTTGGTTTAAAGACTTAATATTTTTGTTTAATGAGAACAAGTCTACTGTGGCATAGTATGAGGAACTTAGTCGTCAATAGAGAAAGCCATCAATGATTTGCCATGGTGATTCGAATTTATAAGAAGAAATAATGGTTAAATTTGCTACACATACTTTTTTTTTAAGAAACCAGCCTATTTCTATATTAAAAAAAACTAATAGGTATATAAAATACAATATTTGATAAGAAATCTTAACGATGTGAATCAAAGGAAAACGAAAAATTTGCTTTATATAGAACTAGCTGGTGCCGGCGACTTCGCCCGCGTGACTTTTTAAATTATATACTAAAACCTTCCTCGAGAACCACTCTAACCATTGGTGAAAACATCATGAAAATCGGTGCAGTAGTTTTTGAGTTTATCGCGAACAGACAGAAAGCGAGGAAGATTTGTGTAGTGATAATTTATCATATCATATTTAATAATCGAAATATCTTTTCATCAATAGAGGAAGATACAGGATCTAAGATTTTAAGGAATTGCGATTTAAACATATTACTAATAATATAAAATAAATAGCTGAAATAAAAACGAATAAAAAGAATAAGAGAGCATATGTTTTCTCTTCATTTGACCAATCCTAATGAGAGAAAATAACGAAGAAAAATAGGGAATTTATTTACTATATTTTTGCACAAGGCCAAAGGGAAGTTCTCAAGTAAAATAAATATCTTCTTCTTCTTCACACATTCCACACAGCACCATCTAGTTCCAAAATAAGCAAGTAATGCTTGTATTATGGATACCAGACAGTTGATATAATACATAGATTACTTTTTTTTTTTTTTTGTAAATACATACATATTATAAATACAAAACATCCATGACTCAGGTACAAAGGTAAAATGTTCACATAAAACATTTGCTCCTAGCGGGATTCGAACCCGCGACCGTTTGGTTAACAGCTAAGGTTACTAGCCACTAGACCAAACGTGTCGTCAAAAATTTTAAACATTATTCATTAATTTATACAAATGTTCGCTTTCTGGTCAAAATTAATAATTTCATAGGTATGATTTTTTTTTTATATTTTTATACTGAACTGTTTTGTCTTTGCCTGTTTATAATAGATTAGAACTGAACTGTTACCGGCGATAACTATTGAATTTATAACTTCAAAATTGAAGCGTTGAACTATTATCTCACGGGAATAGGGCAGTCTTAAGTCAACTATTTAGTGATGAACCGTGGTAGTTTCAATAGGTTCAATGGTATGTTTTCATCTGAATAAGATTCAAGACAGATTGTCTCATGCAACATTCGACGCGAAGCTTCGAGCTTTGGACGTAAGGTATATCAAAGTTGAAGAGTGACAAGTGCGAATGCGGGATGGGTTAATTATTTCTTTTTGTGCGAGCTCTCGACGGGAGATTGCCGTGATTACGTGACTTCGCACTGCTACCACTCGGCAGCGCCAAAGATTATGCCTACAGCTGGACACTAGGTGGGTGAAATAATATTTTTGGCTCACAATACACGCGTAGCGTATTGTGAGACCTATTGTAAATATATCAAATAAATTCTTTCTTTCTTTCTTCAGTCCAATTCTGTCTATTTCTCTGCTGACTTCTTTTAAGCTAGATACGGTTTTCACAAATGAAAAGAGCGATAAGCAAGGAAGATTTGTGTTTGTATAATTTTTAAAAATTATGCATCCGTGCGAAGCCGGGAGCTGTTCACTAATTTAATTAAATATATTCAAATTCAAAAATTCAAAAATAAAAAATATTTTTGAAAGTTATCTTTGCCAATAACTTTATGAAAATATTTACATTAATTCACACAACAGACCGTTATTTGATGAACCATGGTTTTAGAACCATGGTGGGTTCTAAAAAATATTTTAACCTCCAAATGGATAGCGGAAAGTACTAGCTGGTGCCCGCGACTTCGTCCGCGTTGAACGATGAAAGGTACCCTATGTCCTTTCTGGGGTCGCAGGCAACGTGTATGCAAAATTTCATGGTGATCGATTCAGTAGTTTTTGCGTGAAAGCGTAACAAACAAACAAAAAAACAAACTCACATTCACATTTATAATATTAGTAAGGATTGAGAGCCTTTGTAGTAGATTTTTTTTTTAAATTGTCTATACTAAGTAACAATGACAGTAGTGTCAAATACCGCCTTATGAACTGTCGAATCTGTTTCATAACTATTCTACGGTGGAATGGTTAAAAGCGCTTTCACGCCAGCACAATATGCGATGCGGATTTAGCAAACACAGTTTTAATTAGGGAGATTCGCAGAGTGCTCTCTCCGGTTCCATACTGTTTCATCGAGACAGTCTTACTGTTTATTGTGTTTAATTTATATTAATGCCAATTCTATGAAGTCGCTACTTTCATCTCTATCTTACAGATCGTAACTTGCAAACTAAAAAAGAGATGCAATCTTCATTGGGTTTATTCTTTTTAATTGTGCACTATTTTAATACACATATAATATCTTCGTATTATTTTAATATACATATTTTGTATGTAATAAACAAATTTATAATTATTAAAATTACTTAATAGTTTGTTTAACGCCATCTATTGTCGCTTTAATCTAATAATAATACATGCGACACAATAAAACATTGGGAAAAAGACCTTAACCTTTTAACCGCTTGGTTTTGTAAGAGTTGTCGTGCCCCCTAGTTATTTATTTTTTAATAGAACGCAACGCAATTTATTTAAAAATAACCATTATACAAGTGAAGGAATTTGTCGTATATATACGGCTCTGGGGAAATGGACACGAAAATAATTGTCGGATAAATCCGACTCTGGCGGCTAAAGGATCAAAGGATCAAACTGGCAGGCGTGTTTGCTACGCCTGCCAGACATAGCTTACTAGCGTTGTTCAGAGTATTCACCTGTGTATAGAGTTATCCCCAGGGAAATCAAATTAAATGTTCGACAAATTAGCAAAACAAAAGTATGTCTCAAACCTTAGTGCTGGTACACACTAGGCGTTTTGAAGCGAGCGTTTTGCTAGCGCGCGCTTTGACAACTATGAAGTTCTAACGCAACGCCAAGCGCTCAATGTGTACTCGCTCTAAGAACTTCATAGTTCTCGAGGCGCGCGTTTGCAAAGCGCGCGCTTCAAAACGCCTAGTGTGTACCAGCTCTTAGTCGGTCATCTAACCAACGCTAATATATTCCATCAAGCGTGTAAACCGCAATCTGCTCGCCGTCCATTCATACTATAACGAGTTGCTTTATACGAGAAACACTCGCGAGTTACCGTACGTTTCCACTGAGCACGGTATAACATTAACGGTTGCCATTACCTTTATGAAAGCGCCCTATTTCTTATTTACCGAGCCTAGATTTCAGATTGCGCAGCAATTTTCATTTAAATCGACGATTGTATGTACGCCTTGAGTATTTCTCATAGAAAATGTAGAAACGCAGTTGGTTGATATCAGTCAATACTAATAATAAATCTGTAAGGGTTGGTCATAGAGTAAGTTACTTTGTTTTCAGAGATATCGTGTTTATAGACTCTATACATGATTCTGAAACTAAATTGACGATTTTTACATTTTTTTTCTACAGTACGCAGGATAGGCTAACTTTTTTCTTTTTTCTTTACTTTTAAGGATAGGCGCTTAGAATGGTGATTATGTTATGGTAAAACTGAATAAGTAAATAAAGTAAAGTAAATAAGATTTCCAATCAGGGTTTATTTAAAAAAAAAAACGGAGGCAGTTTTGTAATTTTATATGTTAAATATTTAATTCATAAGTAGTACCACCACAGGTAAAAATAAATCTCCCGTGGTAATACCAGACAGCATAGTAGTACTACGGGCAAAAAATATTCCCCTTGGTACTACCAGTAGTATCACCGGTAGTACCACGGGTAAGTAGCGAAAAAATCATATGATATTAAATTGGTTGAATTAATTTTTCCTCGTAACCTCCACCATAGAGATTTGTAATTATATCGATTTAGAATTTTTGATATCATTCTGACCTTTTAATGTCACAAAAAAGTGACATTCATTGATTTTCCTTAGGAGTCTTCGTTTGTTTCATTTGAGATTATTTAAAAGAAAAATGTACTACACATACCTGTGGCGCTTTCTTCACAACTTCCAGAGGCGTTAACCTTTGCAAATGATTCGGTAGTGGTTTGTTCTTCTCGGGTTTGGCTTGTTCTTTCGGTTTCTCTGTGTTGACTTTTCCCGTCTGCACAAAACACAAAAAGTCTCGTACAATTGCTATGTAACTTATAATACTTAAGTGAAATCCCAGCAGTACCTTATTTTATGGGTATCATAAGAGCTTTTCGATAGGTTAAGTCTAACCTATCGATAAAACAGGAAGATTACATAAAAATCTTCCTTTTTTATCGCTCTTTCTATTAGTGAAAATCGTATCAAAATCCGTTGGGTAATTTAGAAGTTAGGGGAGAAACAGATAACAGCGGCCAGCGATTTTATTTTATAATATGTATATACATATAATATTTATATATTTTTGTAGATATGCATATGTACTTTATATCTTACCTATGTATCTATAATATGAACTAAAATCTAATCATACGTGAAAAAACTATGTGAAAGTGAAAAACTATAGTAGTAGTATGTAATTATGTTGAGAAAAATTAAAACAATCACTTTCTTGTAACACTTAATTTATGTTCCCAATGTCAATTGTATTGAACTTGTAATTAGAGCCAAATAAAACAACAGTGATTTTAATACCGTAAGCTGATTTCTTCTTATAACTTCGAGTTGTTGTTCGCGTGAGATTGTCTGACGTATCGACGGCAGAGGTCGGACTCTATCTTCGTTTCCTGAAAATAAATTTAAAATATAGTGGGCACAACAAAATATTCTTATTATTATTTTTTTATTTACATATCACTGCTTAAAAACTAAAGGGCCATAAAACAAAAAATCCAAAAATATTTTTATTGCAAAAATACAATCACAATCCTTCATATTGTATGTTGCAAAAAGACTTATGGTCGTTTTATTTCATATTTTGATCATTTTTTATATATTCAAAAGTAACTTATATGCTTATATCTCTTCTAGTATTCAGTTTATTATAAAAGCACTTAAAACATTTAATGCTACTTAAACATACGCTTCTAACGATGTATAATATGCATATGTTTGATATATATCTAATAAGAAAAAAATGACAAAAAATAATTTAAACATTAAAAACATTTAATGCTACTTTAAAATACGCTTCCAATAATGTGTAATATGCATAATTATTTGATAATATGTAATAAGAAAAAAACAGACAAAAAAAAAATTATTTTCGATTAGCTCTCCTGTAATAGTGTAATTTTGATTTGTGGTCCTTTAGTTTTTAAGCAGCGATATATCTTTTTATTTTATATCTTCACACATTCCACACAGCACCATCTAGTTTCACACTAAGCAACTAATTCTTGTATTATGGATACCAGACAGTTGATATAATACATAGATTACCTATTTTATTTTATTTTTGTAAATATATACATATTATAAATACAAACATCCATTACTCAGGTACAAAGGTAAATGTTAACACATAAACATTTGCCCCTAACGGGATTCGAACCCGTGACCCGCGTTTGGTTACTAGCCACTGTAGTCACTAGACCAATAATGTGTTGTCGAGACCAAATTTAAACTATAGTGGGATTTTCACTGGAGTGGAAATTTCACTGGAGCTCGTCCAAAAGATTCCTATTTACTTGAACTTTTGAAAGATTTGAGTTAAGTATATGAGCTTGGAAACACAGACGCCGGAAGAGTTCCAATCCTTGGCGGTGCGTATTATGAAAGATTTTTTTTAAACGCTTTTTTCGAAAAAGTGGAATTTTGACAAGATAACCTGCCGTTTGTCTGAATGTACGATGAAAGAAAGGGGAAGGCGGTGTGAGCTCATGTAGCTCACTCTGTGAACTACATCTTATAGAAGAAACACAGACAGACAATTTTGCTACTATGTGCTATGCAGCTAATTTCCTAACAGTTGGGCTGAAAAGTACGTAGGCTAACATAGAAAAAAATTTTTTTTTGATAAAATTTGATTTTATTATTCAATATAGTTGCCTTCGAGGGCGATACAACGAATGTAGCGGTCACACAATTTTTCTATTGTGACAGTACGATTTGTTTTTAGCCTCAAAATAGGCGGTTTTGAGGCTAGAATAGCCTCAAAACAGGAAAAGTCACCGGGGACCAGATCTGGAGAATATAATAGGTGGATGCGGAAGCAATTCGAAGCCCAATTCATGCAATTTTGCCATCGTTTTAGTTGATTTGTGACGCGATGCATTGTCTTGATTGTTCTTCAAACTACGAGCAAAAGTTGCTTCACTTAAAATGCTCCATCCCACAGACTAATAGTCCGACAGCTGTGAAATTTGTACACGTGTCTTTTAAAGGTTAGGGCTAACTAAAAATCATATGGACTTAATACTAGTAGGCCTACCAACTTTTCAGCCCAACCTTGTAAAAGCGTACTGCCGCCAATGAACCTTGGTTGTATGATAATAGGTCAATCTCCTTTCCGACCTTTATGTAAAATAGAAATTTTAAGGAAACAGAAAAAATCTTGTAGTCTGCAAAAAAAATGTTACATTCTCTAAAAGATAACTTTTTTTATGCAGTAAGGGAATTCGAGATTTCGTTTTTATGAATAATTTTTTAAAGTAGATACATTTCCTCGGAATTATGTCTCATATAATAAAAGCGTAATAAATGAAAATGAGTGTATACCGAGCGAGACAAAGGAGCAAGATCGGACTTTTTTGTTTCTATAAGGCTTTTTCAAATAAGTGTCAGATATTGTCTTGCTTAATATAAACAGACTTACAAAATGCATTCTCTCTCTTTTACAACATTAGTATGAAAATGAAAATAATAATATGTTGGTAACAATTACCAAAGAATGCGATCTTATATATGTCCGGCTCCAGTAAAAACTCGTATAGTCCATCCGGAGTCCGTTGCTGCGTGTACTGCAATCCATAGTCGCACATAGCACTCGCACAAGTGCGTAAAACCTCACGCTCCTTGTCGGACAAAAGCTGAAAAACAAACAAGGACATTTGTTCAACAAAAAATTAATATATGTATTAACGAAAGCAATGTAAAAATTCCAACACATTTTTATATTAAACTAGCTGGTGCCCGCGACCTCGTCCGCGTTCTCTATAGCCCATAGCCTTCCTCGATAAATGGACTATCCAACACAAAAATAATTTTTCAATTCGAACCAGTAGTTCCTGAGATTTGCGCGTACAACCAAACAAACAAACTCTTCAGCTTTATATATTGGTAGATAGATTAATTTATCCAAATATAAACAATAAATTGACTT
Organism: Synanthedon formicaeformis; assembly: GCA_945859745.1. Lineage (NCBI taxonomy): Eukaryota > Metazoa > Arthropoda > Insecta > Lepidoptera > Sesiidae > Synanthedon > Synanthedon formicaeformis. The sequence continues at coordinate 8,669,609 of OX243969.1, read as the reverse complement.
AATACTCAGACTGAACACGTCAGTACTCAAATAACGATGAAATATTGCAAAGCGAAGATCAAATATACAGTAGCTGAGATGTAAAGAATCGTAAGTCAATTTTTAAAAAGTTTTATGTTTTTAAAATAATACTTAATAAAAAAAAAAACAAGGATAATAATCAATACTAATAATAAATCTGTAAGGGTTGGTCATGGAGTAAGTTACTTTGTTTTCAGAGATATCGTGTTTATAGGCTCTATACATGATACTGAAACTAAATTGACCATTTTTAGAAATTTTTTCTGTATGTATTTATGTTCCTCCATAACTCTTAAACGAATTAACTGATTTTCATAAAACTTGGTAGATAACATTTAGACGTACAGGACACAGGATAGGCTACTTTTTCTTTTTCAAAGCGGACGAAGTCGCGGGCGCCAGCTAGTAAACATATAATAGTATTTAATAACAAAGCAATACAGTTTCAATTTTTTATAATGGAAATTTTATGAATATGCACTTTTAAGCTAAGAAATACTGTATGCTACGGCATGCTCTATATTATATTTTGTGGTTCATAAATAAAAAATAAAAAGTTAATTTAATATAAATTCAAAAACCCACCTGAACGTTGGCGGACCGAAGAGATGGCGCCAGCAGATAGGGCAGCAACGGTAGCACGTCCAAGAGGAGGGCGCGTCGAGTCGCTCCGCAAACACTCGCACCGCACCCCGCTCGGATCCCCGCCTCAATGCTCTCTATCTCCGTACGTCGTCGACGCATCTGTACACAAGTACACCAGTAACAATAAAAACATGAAACAAAAAAAAGTCTTGAAAACGACCGTGTCTTACGTGAACACGTGTACGTTTAAGAGTGCGTATAAAGCAATACGCAAAATTTGTAATTTCACCCGCTGTATTTGTAAAATTTGTAAAATTTGTAATTCACTCGTGGCTGTGCACCATTTCACTAAAAGCTCCACTGTCTGTATAGGAGCACCGTCTATTTCATCTGAAGATATCATAAAAGAAATATAAATTAAAGATGCTTCAATTTAAATTATTAAAAAGTAAAAGCCCGTATATTGTTATAAGAAATTTTTAGTTAAGAGTGGGTATAAAGCAAACAAAATTTGTAATTTCACCCGCGTAGCCCCTTAGACATGACAGTGACACAAAATACGTAGAATAGAACTGCGCACAACATGCGACGAAAGATAGCGCATCTCGCTGAATGCAAATATTATAAGTGCCAAAAGTATTAAATATTAATTATTCGTAAACTACAATGTCAAATGAAAAATTTATACATAGAGCATTAGATAATATGTGAAGTGAGATTACTGATACACTTTTAGCTTTGTAATGTGTGTCATTTTGAAAATAAAACTAAAATCGATGGAAATGAGAGTTCACTTGGTGACTTGTTTCTATCGAGAAAATTTCATTATATTATGTTTTCTGTCCGAGTCTTCACTTTCATTTATAATATTTATCTATTTTGAAAAAGTTTTTAAATTGGACTTTGTTTACTTAGATAAAATTAAAATGTAGGATTGGCTATTTCTCTTTATACGCACCCTTAAGCGTAATATTTTCTTTTAGCAAATATTACTCGTTATGTCCAACATTATATTAAATGTATATATCAAATGAATTCTAATACACCATATATATACAAAAAATATCTTTTAGTTATCCAGTTTTTTTTTAGGTGTGAGGAGGAAAATCTTCTGCAATACACTAAAAACCACCCCCTGTGTAGTATCTAGTACCACGGGACCTCGTTAGCATTACTTCGCGGTACTAGACCTATTTATAATAGCTAATGAGTGGTAAAATTATTATTTTTATTTACGATAGATATGTAGCTACAGCATCAAACTGGTATACCCAGATTTTGTTATCATTAGTTTTCTGAATTGCCACCTAAATTTACTTTAGAAGCAATTAAGTGTTAACATACCTCAAGTGCTTGCATCGGAAAGCCGATCCTGGCTGGAGTTCTCGAGGCGAGGTAAGCTCGGCAACGAGACAGATAGTGAGGCAGCGAACCGTATATTGCGTAGTTCTGATGGCGCAGTATCCACGCATTGGTCACGTCGTAGAGTCGCAGCCAAGACAGCGCAGAGTTTGCCGCGTCCAGTCGCGACGAGGAACCGATTCGAGACACGTAATGTTCGAATATACCCTCGGCAATTCTAAGGGAGACCTCACATTTATAATCTAAAAAGATGTTCAGGGGGCCTAGTGTTAGTTTTACTCTATCAAAGCGTAAACGTCAATTCGTATGAAGCAGTGCTACACTTTAGCCACCAGGAGGTCTAGTGTTAGTTTTACTCTATCAAAGCGTAAACGTCAATTTGTATGAAGCAGTGCTACACTTTAGCCACCAGGAGGCCTAGTGTTAGTTTTACTCTATCAAAGCGTAAACGTCAATTTGTATGAAGCAGTGCTACACTTTAGCCACCAGGAGGCCTAGTGTTAGTTTTACTCTATCAAAGCGTAAACGTCAATTTGTATGAAGCAGTGCTACACTTTAGCCACCAGGAGGCCTAGTGTTAGTTTTACTCTATCAAAGCGTAAACGTCAATTTGTATGAAGCAGTGCTATACTTTAGCCACCAGGAGGCCTAGTGTTATTATTACTCTATCAAAGCGTAAACGTCAATTTGTATGAAGCAGTGCTACACATTAGCCGTCAGGAGGCCTAGTGTTAGTTTTACTCTATCGAAGCGTAAACGTCAATTTGTATGAAGCAGTGCTACACTTTAGTCACCAGGAGGCCTAGTGTTAGTTTTACTCTATCAAAGCGTAAACGTCAATTTGAATAAAGAAGTGCTACACTTTAGCCACCAGGAGGCCTAGTGTTAGTTTTACTCTATCAAACTCGTCGAACGCGTAAATGTCAATTTGTATGCGAATGCAGCAGCGCCACCTGGTGGATAACGTGTAGCGCTACTTCATTCTCATACAAATTGACGTTTACGCGTTTGACGCGTTTGATCGAGTAAAACTCGCACTAGGCCCTCAGTTCATGTGCCCAGCTTGAGGCAATTTTTAGTCAAATTAATTTTAATTCTTGGTCAATTATAGCATAGATAAATAAGTACTTAACCAGTACTGGCTTACAATTTATTTATTATTATAGTCACCATAGTACACCAACCAGTAAAGAAAAATTAAAGACAACAGTTTCCATAACTCGACTGTCAGGAAAATTATAGAAAGCAACAAAATCCATAGAAAGCTTAGCTAAGCTATTACGTATTGTCTTTCTTTTTTTACTTTTATTTTTATTCTTATTACTTTTTTTGTTAATATTAGTCTCCATAAGAGAACAACAGTACCGAAAATCAAAGACAGCATTTTCCACAACTCGACTGTCAGCAAAATCATAGAAAGCAACAAACGCCATAGAAAGCTTAGCTGGTTACGTAGTCTTTCTTTCTTTACTTTTTATCTCATTTTTGTTACTTTTTTCTTAATACTCTCATGTTATAAAGTGTTGCGTGTGTTTTTAACTATTTTAATAAACAATACCTGTCATATTCTCCAGCTGTTTGTATGATCCTAACAATTTCATTGTGTTGTTTATTGTCCAATGTGAATATCGCACTCAAGGCTTGCATGAGATTCTTAGTGCAGTCCTTAGTGCCTACGGCTGCGTTGTTCACATCCTCCATACTGACCTGAAACATTTATTAAAATACCATATCCTTACATATTATAAAACAAAGTCCTCCACCGCGTCTGTCTGTCTGCGATAAGCTCAAAAACTACTGCACCGATTTTCATGCTGTTTTCACCAATGGATAGAGTGGTTCTCGAGGAAGGTTTTAGCTAGTATATCATTTACAAAGTTTCGCGGGCGAAGTCGCGGGCAGCAGCTAGTTAAAAATAAAGCAAGAAACTGACCTGGGTCTTGGCCCGCGCCTTAATAAAGCTGAGCACTTGTATGGCGGCACGCACGTCACCCTGCGCACGCGCAGCCAGCGCGGCCGCCACGTGAGGGGCCAGCGTCAGTCCTTCGTGGGCCGCCACCCTGCACAGACGTTCCCCCAGTCGCGTCTCCGACACTCCGCCCACGCTGATCACCAGCGACACCGGCCTGACGACAAGTTTTTTTATAATATTTTGTCATGAAAATAACAATAATTGTAATTAGAATGTAACACAAGAAGCGGTGAAAGACCAGTACCTCTACCATGAGTTTATAATGACCGCACTCGCTAGCGAGAGCGTAAAATATTTATATGGTAGATTGTCAATTTGACATTGACAGTTTTTCATATAAATATTTTACGCTCTCGCTAGCGAGTGCGGTCATTATAAACTCATGGTAAAAGCACTGTAGGACATAAGCTTGGTTTCGATATACAGAAAACACAGAGTTTTTGATTTCTACATGACGCCAATTTTAATTATTTATTTACTAAAATAGGTTCCCGCAAATTATTACGCGCTAGGATTGAAAGCATCCTATAGTTTAAATCAGGTAATCATCAATACATCAGTGAAAACCACATTCGAATCGGTTAAGCCGTTTCTGATAGTAGCATGTACAAACACACAAATTCTAAAAAAAAACTTTTTTTTTTACTTCGGTAACCTATAAGTAGGACGTGTACAAATTGTTTTTTTGAAAAAATATTTAATGTATAGGCACGGCTCGTTACGATCGTAACGTGACGACACGTTTGGTCTAGTGGCTAGTAACCCTAGCTGTTAACCAAACGGTCGACCGGTCGAACCGGTCGCGGGTTCGAATCCCGCTAGGGGCAAATGTATTATATGTGTTAACATTTTACCTTTGTACTTTTTTTTGTACAAAAAAAGTTATGTATGTAGTATATCAACTGTCTGGTATTCATAATACAAGCGTTAGTTGCTTACTGTGGAACTAGATGGTGCTGTGTGGAATATGTGAAGATATTAATTTATTTATTTATTAATAGATTGAATAGCAAACCTAAAAACATAAAATAAAATAAAAAACTAGATAATTATAATATGGCTGATATTACAATTGAGTACAAAAAGAATAATAATAACAACAACATAAGAATATACATAATTCCATATATATTATAGAACTTACATTTTAACGGCCCCTTGGTCGAGTAGTTAAAATCGTTGCCTTAAGCGCAAAGCAGAAACAGAAGAACAAAACAAGAAGAGTTAAACATTATATAATGTATAATTTGTATGGGCTAATAAAACCTTAGAGGTACCTTTAAAGGTAAGGTAAGGTATCATAAAGGACAAGCCTACCTTAAAGGTCTAAGAGAGGTTGCATATAAGTTATTGCAAATCGCAATGACAGGCCTCTTGAGCGGATGTGTTTTGGCTTTCTTAGATCCGGACTCACTCGTGGCTGTGCACCATTTCACTAAAAGCTCCACTGTCTGTATAGGAGCACCGTCTATTTCATCTGAAAATATCATAGAAGAAATATAAATTAACCCTTTAGCCGCTTGGTTTTGTAGGAGTTACAAGTCACCCCTAGCGCCTGACTTGTAATTTTTTTTTTATTTAAAGAAAGCAACTCAATAATTTAAAAATAAACATTATACAAGTAGAGCAATTCGTCGTATATATCCGACTCTGGCGAAATGGACACGAAAATAATTTTCGGATAAATCCAACTCTGGCGGTTGAAGGGTTAAAGATGCTTTAACCTACTATGCTAAGAAATTTTTAGTAAAACCTAGGATTTAAAAGTCCGCGAACTGTTCTATAGTCCATATTAATTTCTAACTTTTACCTAGTAACCACTCGGCAAATCAAGTTTAAACCTTGGTACGATAAGAAGGGGGCAGAAACAGTCGCCAAGACTATTTCATTTGTTTATACAATTCTAAAACTAAGTATTTTCAACATTTTTAATTGTGCCTTTTTTAAATACCGATTAAGCTAACAATACCAAATGATGATTAAGATTAGAATGATGATTAGTTATTAGATTTCATCATACTCGTACCTTACTCACGCTATCAAAGACAACAGCACAAGTTTTGTTATTGTCTTATTTAAAAAAAGTTGTCTACATAGGCCTGTAAGTATATATATTAACAAACATCGAAACATAGTATTATATATATATAATATTAGTAACATACCCAGTATGAGACAGTTTGGCCTCCTATCGTAACCCAATACTGAGCGCATTTGTGTCGCCCCCTGTAAAGCTTTTCGGAATTCTTCGGTACTGCGTTCGTTGGACGCATTCAATTCCAATGGACGGTAGCCTAGAAATATAACAAAATTATTACGAATTGCTTAACGAAATACATGTCTGCATGCCGTTTTATCTCAAAAACAAACAAAAAAAAAACCAAGAGATTCCTGTTATACCGGCTAATCGGGCCAATAGATGCGCAAGCGTAGTTTTCCCTACACCAGGCGGCCCGCAAAGTAAAGCCACTTTGTGGTGCGGTCGGCCATCTTTGTCCATTTCCGGTTCCGGGTCCTTCTTGCTCTTCCATTTGTTCGTCAATTGGAACTGTCCGGCGCGTTTACTGAACGAATTCCTTTGCTGTGCGTCGGTTACTTTCACTTCCTTTTTAAACACAACCTGTAAATTATATAAATATCTATCTATATTGATACTACAAAGATGGTTGTATCCTAAAAAAATCCTTAAAATCTCTCTACAAAATCTCCTACAGTCTCCTAAAAAATCGACAAACGATGTAATTCTCCAATGGATAAAATTTAAAATTCTCCAATGAATAAACGTAGAATATGAACCGAGAATATGAACCTTAAATGGTTTAAGACAATGTACACATTCTCACCTGATCCCACAAATGCAACCAATGCAACAAAGCCCTGTTCACGGGTTCTTCTGATAGTAAGTCTATGTATGACAGCGGTTTGTATTTATCCACCCACAAACTTGCCTCGTTTATTTCTTCCTCCATATCAGGAAGAGGTTGTTGTGATTCGCTAATCATTTCTTGCTGCTTAGTTTCTAACTGAAACAGGTTAACAATAGCGATTGTAAATCTTTAATCAATGTTCGAATACATATTTTTGTTACATGTAATACTAGTTTTTGGTCACTGCTTCGCCAATTATGAGGTTTATTAATAGAGTAGCCTATATTTTTTGGCTATTTTTGACTAAACTTCTAGATCAAGTATTGTTTTTTGTAGAATCCTATATAGTTAAAAAAGTCTTTGTACCATTTTTTTATGTTATGCTTGACAGACAAGCTTGATTCACTTGATGGTAGGTGGCTACCGTCGCCTATAACATAACCAACGGTACTATAGTGGGATTACGGATAAAGCATTGTGCCAGATGCATATACTTAAAATAGAATGCAAAATTAAATACTTAATTTAATCATGACATTACAAGAGCTAAAATCGACTTACTATTCTTCGAGCCTCCTCCCAAGTGCTAGTATAAGAAGAAAACAATGAAGACTGGTCTGATTTTTGCTCCAAAGACCTGTCCCATATGTCTTCAGATTGAAGTTTCACATACACTCTTTCGCCTTCACTATTAGTTATTGGAAGAAATGCCCATCTGTAAATATTTTTTTAATTAATTAATAATTTCCAATTCGAGAACTGTCTAGAACCATTGGTTTTCTGCTCTGTGACAGATGTGACCAGCCCATCATTGCCACTAAAGGACATACACTATGTCCCCAACTTTTGCTATTCTACAAATTTCAGAATATCTGATCCTATCCACCAACGAAACTCCAAGCATAGCCTACTCCATAGCTCATTGAGCGACTTTGAACTTGGAGACCAGTCTTGTACCATGAGAGTCCACATTTCGGCACCACATGTCATATGTACTATTTTAGTGAATTTATCAATCAATCATCAATACTAATAATAAATCTGTAAGTGTAGGTATTGTATGTATGTATGTATGTATGTTCCTCCATAACTCTTGAACGAATTAATTGATTTTCATGAAACTTGGTAGATAAACATTTAGACGTACAGGACACAGGATAGGCTACTTTTTTTTTTAACGTGGACGAAGTCGCGGGCGCCAGCTAAGTCTTAGATAAATTTGGTATAAACTTTATCATAAACATGCTTACCTAGGTATGTTAACAGAAATATTATCCTTAAAATTGTATAAAGCTTCTGGATTAGCATATGATTGATTTTTAGGGGCATCAAGAATTCTCTTTAATCTTCTGCCCTCAATGATTCTTTCAATCAGTTCTAAATCTCTTTCTTCCTCTGTTTTTTGTTTTTTACTTGGTAATTCTAATGTGTTAAAGTCTATATCATTAATATCTCCAAAAAGGTCCTCTATTGTTCTCTTATTGGACACATTTTCATTTAAGACAGGTGATAAAATTGAAGGTTCAGTTAAATTCTCTAATGTTTGTAAACTTTGTAATGAATCTGTTCGATTGCTTAACACAACTTCATCGTTTACTAAATTATTTGAATTTCTCTTTTGCACCACTGGGCTTGTAAAGTCAAGAGTTCTTCTTGCAGGATTTGACTTTTTTCTAACAAAATCTCCATCTGAAATTAAATATAGCAGTAATATGTTAAACACAATATGTTATAGTAATAATTATTGTTCGTAAAAAAATGGATATTGGATATAAGTAGTGATGTGCCGTATATCCGTATCCGAGGGAAACAAGGATCCGTATCCGTTTTTTTGGCGAATCTTTTTACAGATCTTTTACATTATTGATTTTTATATCATAGCTGAAATTCTACATATAGGTGATTAGGTAGCAATGAATTCAGATTATTTTTTATTTCTTAAAATCAAACATTTGGCACCATAATAATGCAAGCGTCAAGTGACCAACACCGATTGAGTAAGAAAGTTAAGATCCGTATCCGTATCTACGGATCTACATTTTTAACGATCCGGCTCATCACTAGTTATAAGTAATATTGATTCATTATAGGAATTCAGTAGAGACCTTGCCATTTAGTCCTTTATAGATCTACTTTATGTATTGCAAATGTACCGGCAACTTTAGAAAACATATTATTAATAACATAACCTTCTGGTTATAATTGATGTTGTTGTTGATATGTATGTAAGCATATTATTAACAATATAATACAAACCTTCTTCAGTTTCTCTGAGTAATTCAAATTCATCAGCATACGTAAGTTCATATTCTTCATCGAGATCTGGATAATCAGTCATGTTTCAAGTTTAATGTTTCTTCTTGAAGAAAAAGTTTCAAAGTTTTTATGAGACACAGATTGAAATTACAATTTCATGAAGACAATATTAAAAAATGTGCAAACTTAATGATGGAATGATTAATAATATCATTCGAAAAAATTTAAACATTAATCGCTACACAAATTAAATATCATACATAAAGTTTCAATTCAAATAAACAAATCATAACTTTACAATTACCATCGCTCACTGTCACATCAACATAACACAGAACACTACATACTCAACCATGTCAAAATAATCAAGGAGGATAGAGATAAGGAAGGCAATCTCTGAGTATTAAAAGTGTCCGTCGAAAGACGATAAATTGATGGCGCTAGTGAGACTAGTGACACTAAACAATTCAACCAAAATTCAACTCGGCGCACTTCACTCCGTCAACTACTGCTACATTCATTCCATACTATCCATACTCTCAAACTCTCTCTGTACACACTAGCGCCATCTCAATTTATCGCTTTTAGTTGCCACTTTTTCAGTTTAACACACATGTAAGATTGCGCTCCTTATCTCTACCCTCCTTAAAAATATTGCTTATAGTCCTTGGCTTATAGGCACTTAGTGACGTCCATCGACGTGATCGATCATGTGATTAAAACAAATTTAAACTAATATAACGTTTCTGTTATTTATTGTTTTGACGGTTTTAAGTCGTTGATTGATCTTAAATAACAATTTAAATTCGTTCCATATCAGCTTACGATTATGAACTTTATTTGATCTGTAACTAAATATATTTTTACGGCCGCCATATAAGCGTCACGATTGTGGTCGCCAACTATACTTTGGAAAAATAAGTTACAAAAAATAGTACTTTACTTAGCTTTATGATACTTTTTATTGTCCAAAATTAAGTATACAAATGGAGCGTACAAATACCTACGTGTAATGCAACGTCTTAATCCTCCTGTTTTATTTTATTAAAATTATGAGCAGTTATTTATAAATGCACTGCTATTTATTACAATGACGATATTGTACCAAAAAATATCGATAATTATGAACAAATGAAAACATGTTGCTCAGCACTAGGTATGTCACTCTGACATCTGTCACAGGGATCAAGCTATATTTTACGAACTATAGCTCAATATCCTCCTTGGCCTAGATAGCTAGTAATTTGTGTTAATCTGTGGCACAAACCATAAACAATGGTCAATCAACCCCTAACCAAAGACTAAATCTAAATAATACTATGATACAGAAATACAAAATTAATACCTACTCTTCCCTGCGAATTAAAAATCTATCTATCGTCTCATAAATAATTGATATTTTGAGCCTAGGTATATTTATCTAAAAGTATTGTCGACCTATTCGAACGAAAAAAGAAATTACCGCATATGGCAATTTTATTGCGGGATCCGCCCCGCCGCCCGCAAGTGCGATAGGATACGTTGTTTTCATACAATACAATGGTCACGGCCAAAGATTTAAATCGAAAGATGCGGCGTAATCTCCTCGCGCCATACTAAAAACACACCTAAAATTCATAACAATTGGTTGGGCGCATGCGCTCAACCCAACTACAGTTGCACGCCAGCTACAGTGAGTGACGGTCGCTTGTTGAGAGCGTCGCTATCGTCACAGTCACGTTTGAAGTAAGGAATGTGTTGTCTGTGTTTAAAAGTGTGTTTAGACAAAGGTATATGTATTTTATACTTTTGTCTTTAGTATAATGTATGTTTTATTTTGTAACACACTTTCGCTAGTAATGCCGCATCTCTCGATTTAAATCTTTGGTCACGGCGGAATTCCGCTCCACCACCCGCAAGTGCGAAAAGGGGCGTACTGAGTGTGGTAAAAGCATCAAAATTATACAAAAATTACGTGTTTTTTGCGCAACAGTAGCTAGAATCTAGATCTAGCTAAGCTCAATCCCTTCCCTATATACCTAGTTTGACGACAATTCCGTCCGATCCGAACGGTCCGCGGTGGGTCGGATACATAATATGGCGTGTGTACAGTCGGGGTAAAAAAAGGTTCGTTACATTAAAGTCGGCTTTTGCTTGATCCAAGGAAATTATCCGTCATGCTAAAATTTCATTTCTAACGCCTGTCAGTAGTCTGCTAGTGCTTTAGTATCAAAAGGTACGAATAAATATTTAGAAAACAAATATCGTATTTATTCGGAATTTCAAATATTATTGACACGAAAATAATTTACAATTGCCATTTATAACAAGGAAAACTTAGTATTTGATCGCCATTGTTGGATGGCTATTTACTGTAGCGACATTAAATAGGTACATTATAAAATAAAACTTCACAATAATATACGAAAGTTTTTTTTTAATAATTGGGTATATTTACAATAGATTAATTAACAAACGTGAGTTACATGAGTAATGTAATGGTAGAGGAAGCATCGAGCTGACAATCGATGCCTGGTTCTATGCTTAATTACAAATATTATGCAAATTCGTAAGGTCAAACAAAATTACTTTCATATTTTTATAATTAAGGAGATCAATGGAAATTAAATCATGGACCTTATTCAACTTAATTTATTAAGTACAGTAATACAATGAAATACAATACATACATACAATTATATATTATAGTCTATTGCATATTTCGTTAAAAATATAACACACTTAAGATTTTTATTTAATTGTATGTGCTAAAGCTACTCATATTAAAAAGGAAATAAAAAAATATTGCTTAAATATTATGTAATTAATTAAAACCAAGTAACAAAACAATAATAATATTTTTTGTAATTGGTTTAACGAGTCTTAATTAAGTGGGTAGGTATATTTATTTTAAATTTTACTTAATACCTCAAAAAATATGGGACGAGTCTTTAAATTGCATTACTTGTATTAATTACCTACATTTTTAAACATTTTTGAATAGGAATAAGTTTTTACGGATCATGGATACGAGACAGAAACCTTTAAAATACATAACGAATAAGCTTATTAAAAACTCAACAACTTACATAAAAAAACACATCAACAGAATATAACATTACTTAGCGTAAATGGGTACTTAGCGGCCAAGTCGCCGCGGCCAAGCATCATTGGTCTCATGCCACGACTAATTACTTTCATTAGCCGATTAAATTAAAGCAAGATCTGATATCGACCTGTGGCTAGTGTAAAGGTGGAAACAAACTATCGGATCGGACGCATCCGACAGCGGCGACTGACGGTCACGGCTGACTGGTATCTGGATAGTACAAATACACAGATACACTACTTAAGCTTTGCAAACTATCGGACGAAAGTCGCGGAACTGACTTTTGACCGTCCTTGAGCGTTCGGACGTCCGATAAAAATCTGGCGCTCTGGATTTGAACGATCGTGCACATAATATGTGGACGTCGGACGCGTCGGATAGTTTGTTTTCACCTTAAGTTTATAATGACCGGACTCGCTAGCGAGCGCTTAAAATATTTTTATGGAAAATTGACAATGGACGCTAAGTGCGCATGTACGCTTAGTTGTAAACTATTATTTATAAGATTGCGAACCTAAAATTTAAGGCCGCGTATTCACTAGAGAAAAAGTCTTACGTGCGACACGACCACGAACGCGACACGACTCGACTGGTCCGACGCGACTCAAAATGGCGGTGCGGTGACATAGACTATATTAATATGGTTTAGGTATTATATTGAACAGAAATACATTCCAATATCCGAAATTTTCATCCGCTAGCGAATACGAGGTGATACATACAACATACAATACATTTTAATAAACATCACAGACATCTACTTTTACCTAATCATCGTACTGACTTAGAACATTATAGAGATTTCACTTAAAATATCATTAATTACATACACTTCACCCTCAAAACATTCACTCGACTAAACAACTTAACTACGGCACTCGGTTTTTGCCGAGATTGAACATTTAAATCTGCACTAAGCCTAGTTCAGATTACCTTGTACATTAGTGATATACTTACCTAAGTTTTGTTTCTATTTTAGTAGCAGAATGCTCACCTACTTATAATGATGATAGGAGAGCTCAGGTATGCAATATTTAGTGCAAATATTGTGTAAATTACTTTAGTATTTATTTTATCGTAAATTGCACTCGTTGACTGTACAAGCATAATCTGAACATTTACCTACGGTTTAAATATTATTTAAAAATACACTAGGCTGAGATTAAGTTCAAACAACATGTTTTATCGAGATTCGCTAGAAAATTTAAAAAAAAAAGATAAATTTTAATGTTTTGATTTTACATCAATTAAAATCCTATAATAATATAGGTACATTATAGTTCTATCGCTTGTAATGTGATTATAATTGCAAAATGAGAACATACTAATATCGTGAATATTTAAAAATGATATTAGACACATTCGGAAATCAGAAAACTTGTTCATCTTTACTTATGGAGATCATTTTTCGCCATGATTGTTTAATGACGAATTCTTTTAGAATACCTTTTTTATACATAAAATTATAAGTAATTAACAATAATATTACCTAATTTAAATTTAAATTTAAATACAAATGTTTTAAAGAACACTGAATAACTGGTGTTTTATTTGAGTTTTTTTTTAATTTGACAACAGAATTATCACACTTATTACTGTTAATAGTAGTTGTATTTTGCTTTATCAAAATTATCCAAATTATTGCTTTGATGTTGAGATACATGTAGATAGATACATCACACATATTTAATATTTTTCTATATTTTATTCTACAAAAGGTTTGTGAAAAGAAGTAAGCTCTTTTAATATCAACATCTCGAAGAGTTTGAAAACTCAATGCAGCGATTAAATTTTAAAAGATATTAAAGCATTCTAATTTATACCCTAAGTGGATGTAGTTTTTTTTTTTTTTCACTATTTTCGAACTAAATAATTAATTAATTACATTATTCGTACAGTTAGACCGAGTGCCATTTCAGGCTAGTTTCACACCTGGCGCCAACTAGCTACTTACTCGTCGAAACCTTGCTAATGTATGTATAATGTCTAATGTAATTTACTGTACAAAATGCTTATTCATTTTCAATTTTTGACCTATTTTTAATTTACTCAAAACGAGTCATCCAGCGCTTTGAGCCGAACCATACGTACACTTTTTAGAAGGATTTACCGGAGTACTTTTCGCGGGCGTCTTATTCAAAAAGTTTCTTTTTCAACAAGTATTTAAGAAATTTCAACTTTTTGTAGTTTTATTTTTTACTTATGAGACCTCAATTCAGACCCGCAGTACAATGTAATTCTTTAAGAGTAACACGATTTATTTAATTGTAAAGTGAAAAATTTTTACTAAATCCATAAAAATATTGGCTCAAGTCCAACAAACACAGATTACCCATAATCAGTAATTATCAATCATGTCAACAGCGCAATCCAGATATATTCCCATAATGAAGCTCAGATATTGGTGAGCTGAGCTTTAAAAATGAACGCCATAGAATTTTCGCATAAATTCGCTTATGGCTATAGATAGCGCTGAACAATAGTTAGATAGAGTGAGTAAGTAGGTACATTTTTAGTTGAAATTTTTCGAGGTGAATATTTTATGACGATGTAAATTTTACAATATGCTTGAGATTTACTTATTTTTTTATATGTTAAAGTAGGTTGCATTCTGATAAAATGTGGCAAAATTGAGCATAGTAAAAATGTTTATGATTTGTACAAAAATTTGATGATAATTTGTTATTTATTAAGCAAATATCTTATTGGTATTGAAAATTAATTTGATTTATTGACTTTTACAATATATTTTTATGAGTAAAGTCGGGGTACGAAAACCTCATCAGTTTTCATATTCATTCCTTCATCAAATCGTAGATACTTAGTACCTTTTGAAACTAACACACTAAGCAAGTCAATGTTTCTTCTGAAGGTGACAAACCTATTCTTACCCCGACTGTACAGAACATAAAATGGTTTTTCAAACTTGTGCACTATGGATCAATGAGGTACTATGGATGATATATACTTAAAAAAATCATTACAATTGTAAATTTAGGTTTGCGGCCTCATAATTTGTATAGGTATTTATTATTAACTCAATACATTTGAGATTATTTTCCTGTGTCTCGTCACACGCCCTCTAAGGAGTATCTTCGACATATTGCATCCTCCCGCCTGCCTCGCATTGCACTAATATATTTATGTCAATACAATCATTTCACTACACATACCAAATTCTTAACTTACCTTATATCTAACCGCTGTTTTATTGGACTAGAACTCCGCCGCGTGGCAGATTTAGAACGTAGTTTTTCAGATAATTATCTATATTGAAGTGGAGTACTTACTTATAATAATATTTTAATCATATTTTTATATTCGGATCGATTCAGCTGTCAGCTGTCAAATGATTTTTTTAAATTGAATGACATTTGGCTAGAGGTAGCTAGTTATATGCTCTGCCTGTAGTCTGTAGCTAACGGTTGAAACTTTGAAATTGTAATACATATCTCAAACAAATATCAATCTTTTTCCGTTCCTACTACACACATTTTTCTTTTATCAATGGAAATTGAGCAGAGGATATTATTTATTATTTATAAATATATAAACTTGAAAACTACTAGGTATTTCATTTGCTAATAAATTGGTTGATAATTGTAATATTATTAAAGTGGAATCATAAAACGAAAAACCGTATGTTTTAAAATATTATATGTGTATCGATTGGATGTATGATGAATTGGTATTAATAATATCATTTTCACACACATCTAAACATCTTTCATCGCTTATCACATTTTTCTAATTATGACCACCAATCACCATACCAACGTTTGCGTATATTTTTACTATCCAAAAGCGCACATCTGTCGAAACGTATTTTATACGTTATACACAATATCATTGAACTATAAAGCCTTCGTCAATCGTCGTCATTCAAATTTAGTCCTTACTGTTCAAAACTTCAAACACCTTTTGGATATACGATCTCTGTGTGTTTTATTTGGTAATAATAATTATTTCAATTGAGCAATTACGAGTGTATATTATTTACCAGAGACCGCTTGGCTCGCCTTTGCCGTATGAGTCAAAGAGAGTAAGCAAATTATTATAGAAGACCAAAGGCTTATTCGTACACAACCCATTGTCTGTGCAAAAACGTCAGTGCCACAGGGTAAACTTGAAGTGAATGTGGGTGGGGAAAAAAGCCGCAGTGCATCGCGATAGCATGTTTTAGATAATTATGAAAAAACAGCTCCACAAAAAAGCATTTTCAGAATAGTATAGGCACATGAATACCCAATTATTCTTTGCTTATCTTTGAAGTGTCGCACTATAATTATGTTTTTTCTAACCAAAATCTCTTTATAATTATTTAGCAAGTAAATAATTCGATTTCATTTCAATGTTTACTAAAATATTTTAACAATCACTTATGATTTGTTTTTATTAATTTCTCTAACGCCCATTCTTCATTGGACCGTGTTACTTTTTAAATCGATGACGAGTGACCAAGGCTTTCAATTGTATATAGCCGACATCAGACTCTGCTCGGACGATCTGTGAGTGCCAATCTGAGAACAGCGACCTCTGTATGTCAGGCAGCAGTTAACGCGTGGGGCGGAGGGGGTGCGGGGTGCGCGGGCGCAGGAGGAGGGCTGTCCAATACACCGCACGATTTCAGCTCAGTAAACACTTCAGTAAAGAAACCTGGCTCAGAATTGATCCTAAGCATGTTAAACGATAGCCTGTCGACAATAAGCAAACAGCGGTCCCAGAATTTGTCTTTGGAATCTTCGACTAAGAAAGGCTTGAGTGGATAAGATATTTCGTTACCCATATAAGAGTATGAAAGATAGAGGCATGTCAGTACAACGGCTTGCAGTTCCTGAGGCCGAGCGATGCGTTCGCCGTCAACCAGTTCTCGGACGAGCATGTATACGAAGACTACGTTGGCTGGATTGATGAAGGCCACGTCCTGAAAGTGGAAATAGTTAAATTTAGACCTTTTAGCACATACAATTTAGTTTAGTCTAGTCTAGTTTAGTTTAGTCTATTAAATTGTCACCACATTTTTTTCGACTAATTTTGGCATATATTTTTGAACAGGAACGGATATTCTTGGAAATGTAGACACGTAAGTAATAAGATGAATAAATTACAAATCCTTTTTCAATTACTGAAAAAAAAAATCAAAACTAATTTCTTTTTGTTATGGGTTTCAAATTGACTTCTTATCACAGCCAGATTACCCATTTATTGAGTCTCCGTTCACCGATAATACGTGGCCTATGGGATAGGTTCCCAAGGATACGAACCACCACAACTTGGACGTTGATTGCGCTTTAAGACATTGTGCCAGACTGCCTTTCAATGCAGGGCCCTGCAGTTGCATGCACTGCCTAAGGTATACTGCCACTGCCTGCCTAATCCTGTCCTGCTACTGATAGCTGAACATTACAGCTACGCATATTACAGTTAGGTACTCAGTTATGCAAAGTGGGAATTAAATTGGATTATGTCCTTCTCTAAATGACCTTTACTAAAATTACAGTAACTTTGTAGTTGCGTATATATTTTTAGAACAAATAAGTTGCTCTGTGACGTCAACACATGAGTTTTCTGTTAATAAACTATTAATAAGTGTAATTATAAGAAATATGTGTGACTCGGACACTAGGAACATATATAACTTTCTACCCAAGAAATATTCTGCTGGAATTAGGTATTTAGCTTGCATTGCACGTAGATGACAGTACCTACAGCTACACCAACAGTGCAAATTAAAAGACAGTACAGATTACACATACATGTAAAAAATATATAAAATTATTAGTAAATATTTTAGACGGAAAACTGAGAAAATTCTTTTTCATAAATATTCTAAATTATTCCTTAGATTATTCTCCGAAAATATTATACTTTGTGTGCATTTGACTTCTTTTATTATATAATAATACACGATCGATTATATTTTCTTGAGGATGAATAGTAAATTTCGCCTTTGTTACGCGATCTGCTACGATAGTTTATGTAGAGTTGCTACAAAATGCATCATCGTAGAGGTTGTTTTGCAAAAAATGCGCGGACAGAGGAGTTCTACATAGAGAAGGACTGGAGAAAGCTAATATTTTTATATAATATGCTTTAGAAATATATTAAATTAATTAAAATAAACATTATACATACACACTACTGCGTGTTTCACACGCAGATATACGTTTAATACTAACGTATGTAATATTATGTATTCTTTCGTTTGTGGTCGAATTTCGACCACTGGGCGACCTCTAATAGACTATTGTCAAGTGGTAGTCCGATGCTGTTGAAAATAAATTTAGAAAAAGTAAAATAATTAATAATTATTATATTTGGTTTTACTAGTTTTTTTTTTCTTTTACGAGAAAATGTTTACAATGCGCTTATTTCTGTCTCACAAAATCTAGGTCTTACCAAGATTTTTATTTTTAAAAATTTCAAATTCGATGTTCTCTTGACAAGTTTTCGCTATGTTAAATAAATAAATAATTTTTTTTAATGAATTTATCATGAATTCATTTTTTTTTGAATTTTTTTAATCAATAACGAAATAATTTGTAATTTTTTACTAAAGACCTTCAACATAAATAATATTAGTATTAAGTAGTTTAGAATCACCAGTTCAAAATTCATTGAACAGAAGTGTTTTTGTGATAAATCAATATTTAATCGCATAGTTAGTAACTAATTACATAACAAATACTGTTATAAATCAAAAATATCAAGTAATGTTTGTACTGTACACACAATTTGTACTGCAAACACAATGTCCCCGTCTCCAAAGAGAGTCCCGTGACAAATAAATTCAGCCCGAGCGGGCCATTCACTAAGTGCTGTATTATTTTATCTGTTTTGATTGTTAGCCACTCTATACCTGTCCTCGACTGCACAAAGATGCATTTTTTTGTAAATTATATAAAAACTAGCTACTAGCTCCCGGCTTCGCCCGGGTTCAAAATAAAAACTTTCCTATCTTTTAAGTTGGACCAAATTACACATAGTTGCGAAGTTTTATCAAATACGGTGCAGTAGTTTTGGAGTTCATAGGCGACAAACATGTGACACGTAATTTTTATATAGCCTTCCATTTTTATCGCTCTTTCCATTAGTAGAAATCGTATAAATCGACACGCCACGGCGACAGGTGGCGCACAATTTTTTAATATTTATAGACGATCCCTCGGGAATTTAATATTTTTCCAGGATAAAAAGTACTTATAAGCTAACCCCGGTAATAAATTATCTGTGTTATAAATTACATCCAAATAATTTCTGCCGTTTTTGCGTGATACTTAGTAATAAACATCCATTCATCCTCACAAACTTTCTCATTTTTATAATATTAGTAGGATATTTTATTTTTAATTTTTTTTATTAGAGATGGGTTTGCTCTTGGCCAACAACCAGCTGTGTAGTAGCAATGATGAGGCCTATGATGGAGCGAGCTCACCCAGAAGATGACTATTCACTCGAACTTTGAAAAGATTTGGGTTATAGGATATATTTTTTAAAGTTAAAATTTTGAAAATGTTAACAGAATAAGTGGCCGTTTACATTCAAATTGACCCCTTCCTTCAGCGTGACTAAATGCGGCACATGGGCACGTTTGTAATGAATATTTGTTGTCCCTTTCTAAACAAAACGTAATTCATGAAGAAAGCAGTCGTAAGTTCTGTTTGAGTTATCGATCTTGGCCTACACACGCGGAGCGGTACGCTTTCGACCCTCTATCCATATTGAATGAACCTCTTGTTTGTTTGTGTGTGGCACCCTCCGCGAAATGCTCACGACTAGTGACATGTTTCACCTGGACATGATATTTTACACTCTATACAAAGCTCTATACTAAGTACTTCGTGGCTTAGGTATTTTAGGAAACTTCACTTGAATATTTTTTGTAATTTTGCAAAATTATACAACGCTTAGTACCTACATCAATTCTTACTTGAATACTATACTACCAAAAATTTTCCGACATCGTTCGCGTTGAAAGTTCGAGCCACTGGCTATGATGATTATAGGTAAAGTTTTGAGTATGAATGCAATAATAAAATATTAAGTATTCTGATTTTTTTTTCAAAAAAAACTACAATTAATAATGTGCAATGCCCTATGATGGTGTTAGTGTAGATAAACGGTACCAACAAAGTATTCTACTATGATTATTCTTTAGGGAAAGAAATTGTATCATAAACATTTATCTAAGTCGTACACATTGCAGTACTTAGGGCACAGTGAGATTCGCAGAAGGCAATCCTTCCGGCACAGTTATTATTTATTGCCGAATTATCATCCGTTATTATGCGTTATTATCCGGCATAGCTTATTATTTCAATGGTTCGGCGCGGGAGTCAAAAATGCCAATATTTTCTTTTTTTAAGTTAAGATCGACAGACAGGCTGACGGTCCACTTGATGGTACTTAGATGGCTACCGTCGATAAACTTTTCTTTATTACAATGAATGAGAATATTTTGTAAAACAGACGCAAAATTATGATAAAAGATCTGTTATATAATATATTTCCACATATTTATAAAATAAAAAGTCGCCGTCTTCGGTTTTCACTAATTGAAAGAGCAATAAAAGAGAAAAACGTTCGTGTCGCAATGTTTGCAATTTGCAAAAAAAATCCGTGCGATTCCGGAGACGGGTCGCTAGTATAAAATAAATTTGTGGGAATTATTATCTCAGTCGTAGGAAGTTTCTGCTGGACATACTTATATTGACCCATAATTTTCGGAAATGGTATTTATCTATTGATTTTTTTGTAAATGATTACTATTTATCAATTTTCAAAAGAAGCTAAGTCATTTGTTAGAAAAGGTAAATAAATTGTTATACAATGTTATTATACGACCATTATATAAGTAGGTAGATAATGTAATTAGGTATGTATTCAAATTATTAATTAGGATATGTTAGCGGAAACACCCATAAATAGAACTGCGATAAGAATAAATATGTTTCAGTTTTTATATGTGTTTCCTTATGGACTACGATTTTATTAACTAAGTGTGTTTTAACAGGAACAATGCAGTACACAACATAAGAGCTTCTATAATGTCGTGTACGTTTGCGACTGCGTATTGCCTATTTACCTGCCATCCTTGCAGTAGAAGCGATCTGTCTACGGTCCGCAGCCACATAACAGCATCGCCAGCTTGGAAATCCCGCAAACGATGACACCGCGTATGCAGGAACATGCCTAGACACTTGAGAAGCTCCGATGTGGACGCTTGTATGATCGTCTTCCGCGGTACAACAACTGGCCCGACCGCACTTGTAGGCAGTTTCTCAGCATAACAAACATTATTGTTTAGGGCATTAGCACGGACTACCTCTGCAGTGGCGGGTGGTAAAGGCGCTGGTACCGGACGCGGGTACAGCGCACCTTGGACATTCTTATTTCTGTCCAACGGCGCATTGTCAGTCAGGGGCGGTCTGAATGTTGTTACACTTTTGCTTTTGCACTCTAACTTCTTCTTGTTGTTGTTTGCCGTCGAGAACCTCTTCCATGACAGTGCGTTTATGAAGAGTGAGTGTTTTTTCAAGTTTTTCTCCAGCGCGGTCTTCTCTGATATAATTTTTGCGGCGTCGTCTAGAGTCGCGCGGCGTTCGTCGCGCGGCACCTCTCTGTTCTCGCGGTTCTTGGCGTTGTTGAGCCTCTCGTAGGAGTAGGCCAGGGCGGCGCGGTCAGGCGGCGGTGCGGCGGAAGGCGGCCGCCTGTCGCGCGGGCTGAAGCTTAGCACGGTGCCCATGAGGCCCGCGCGCTTGCATCCGCTAGGTGGCCGCATTCATGACGTGCGCGGCCGGCGATGGCGACGGCCTGTGTGGGCTCGATAAGGCCGCGCATGCTCCGTTCCCTTCTACCGCCTATCGACCGCGACGCGCGCAACCAGCTGACCGTCCGCCCTAGCCGTAGCCCTGCGCCCTAGGCTCCCACACTCCCCGCCCGACTCGACCCGGTAAACAAACCCCTGTCTCGGTGAATCACGGAATCGCTCGAGACAACTTCAATTCATATTAAGTTACAGTTTCGGCCGCCAATCAGAGGATTAGGTCGCTAAGTTATGTGGATCAATTAGATTAAAAGTAACATATATTATAATTAATTACTTTAAAAATGCTTAATGAACAAATCACCGAATATAAACTTACATAAAAAATCGAATTAACTTATACTTATTGATATGAAGAACCACATTTTTTAAAATCTTCTTTATACTTTTATAAAAATCAATCGCCGTGCGTTAGTCTCGCAAAAACTCATGAATGACTAGACCGATTTACTTATGGAAAGAGGATAAATGGGTTTATAGAAATTGTAGCCCGGGCGTAGCCGAGAGCGGGGGTCACTAGTAATTAGTACTAAATTACTAATTAGTACGAAAGTACCTACTGTTTTAAATTGGTTCCGTGTTGTATTTTTATTATTAGTATTATTACCATTTAAGTATTAGCAAATTAACCAACGGATTTTTAAACGGTTTTCGCTAATAGAAAGAGCGATAAACATGGAAGGCTTGTTTTGGTACCTATATAATTTGCAGAAAAACATGTATCCCGTCCGAAGCCGGGGGCGGGTCGCTAGTAATAAAAAAGCGTTCTGAGTATCTATTGGTTTATGTGTAAGGTGTTTATGTGTATAGCGTATAACAGGTACGGTACAGTACAGACGTTATTGTAGAAATCATAAATATCATCACCGTGCACTTAGGTATCTTCTGCAGATATTATATAATATTGCGGCATTAGAACTCTCCTCGTACTCCGAATGCACAGCAGCCTAAAGCGAAATCGAGAAATCGAATTACAATCGAGTTAGGCCATCGAGCTTGCCAATGGTTCTGGGGTGTATTCGAACAAATGTTTTGTTAGAATAAAATTTGATTCTCGCAACACTGCTGGCCTGACCTAAATTATTTTAAAAAAAACATACAAAATCAGGTTGAAACTTTTGCGAACACGAAAAGCGAACATAAACTTTATGGCGCTCTCATTTCAATTGAAAATTGAATAACTGGTTAATGTAGATCTGCATCTAGTTCAATTGTGGCCTCAAAATTAAATAAAAGTTCGTCTTCTACGAGTACCTGCACCTTAGCGAAATCCAGTAATTACATGTTCTTTATGTAAAAGCCTTCAGACAGGCTGGCGGCCCAAGTAATGGTAGATGGCTACTACGGTCGCCTGTTAACAAAAACTGTCGTTGCCCATGTGCTGCAAAGTGCGCTGCCAATCTTAGTAGGACTAAGGATAAGGGATCAGGGAAGGAAAGGGAAATGGGCTGTGGCATCCCTTAGCCCTTAGAATCGAAATAATACACCACACATTCTGTTATTTCACAATGATCTTCTGTAAGAGCGTGCTTACTGTCTCTAGCTAGTCTTCGAAACTACTCATCCAATTAAAAAATCTTTCACCAATAGTTAGAATAAAATTTCAGGACAAACATAGGCCAAAAATAAAGATAAAACGCTTGGCAAAAGTACCTATAAATTCAAGCGTCAATATATATGTCAGGCGTTTTGCTTTACATATTTTCTCAGGCGTACTTAGTAGGTATATCTTTTATTCTTTAGCGCGGTCCAATTTGCGGGCATCAGCTAGTTGCAAATAAAAAGAGCTTATGACAGAAAAGCTCTTTTTATATGTATGGTGAAGACACTTCACCATAAAGTTTATTTAAAAACAAAATCTCTACATAATTATTACAGAGTCTAAGCATTCCGTAACAAGCAAAACAGTTAGTAACCCAGTGCAGACCGAATTTGAACTAATTTGACAGCAAACTTAGGTCTAGCTAGACACGTGCATACTCAATGAACTAAATAGTTAGATAAATGGATGGAACCTGGATAATTCAAATTTGATTTGTGATATGATAACCGAATCAGTTAATTAGGGACTTGCGGTATTGTATTGCGTGTTTGTGTTTGTATTTTGATTACACACGCTAAGTTTAACTATTATAGTATTCAGTACTAGCTGGCGCCCGCGACTTCGTCCGCGTTGAAAAAGAAAAAGGTGCCTATCTTGTGTCCCGTACGTCTAAATGTTTATCTACCAAGTTTCATGAAAATCAATTAATTCGTTTAAGAGTTATGGAGGAACATACATACTTACATACATACTGAAAAAAATTCTAAAAATCGTCAATTTAGGTTCAGTATCGTGTATAGGGCCTATAAACACGATATCTCTAAAAACAAAGTAACTTATTCCATGACCAACCCTTACAGATTTATTATTACTATTGATTTGACGAGCCCGTTGGATGAGTGGTTGGGGTGCTTGCCTTAAAGCTCTTTTCTAAGGTTACCGGGTTCGATTCTCGGTAGGGTCAACTTCAAAAAAAATCAATTTCAGTTAACTCTGGTCTGGATTTTGATAGTAAACCTGGAATTAACTTATATACTTATAGGATACTTTTTATCTTGGAAATATGTTAGGTTCTGTCCGATTTTCTAAAAACGAATTATAACGCGAACGAAGGTAATAGTACTTCAATAAAAGCACAAAAACCTATGTGTGGTAGTAGTGGTAGGGCACACTGCGTTTCGCAGTCATTTGGGCAGCCCGTCTGGCGGCAGTAACCACCACCTTACAGAATACCACCGTGAAATAACAGCATATGTGCTGTTGTGTTTCGGCGAGTGAGTTAGGGATGCCAGAGCCCATTTACCCCTTCCCTTCCTTATCACTTATCCTTAATCCTTCTATAGTCGGCAGCGTACTTGTAGCACTTATGGCGTTGCTTGTGTTATAGGCGACGGTAGCCACCTACCATCAAGTGGACCGTCAGCCTGTTTGTCAACCTTAACATAAAAAATAAAAAAAATGTATAAAAAGTATCTATTTTATATTCATCATATATATTAGCCTATTTATTTCCACTGTTGGATGCAGGATTCTCCCAAGGCTCGCCACCACGCACGGTCTTCTATATTTATATTGTTACAGTGTATTCGCCCGCGACTTTGTCCGAGTCCGATCGCTACCAAACTTCACAGGAACTCGCTGCTATGATTTCACAGGAACAAAACAATCTGAAGATTGTCTGTAAGTTTCATGAAAATCGCCTTTTTTATATATAAGATGTATTTCTTGTATTTTTTATTCTGAATTATGGTTAGGGAGCCCACGATGCTAAATGTGTAGTCACTCGAGCGTCGTGGGGATCTATTGGACTTTGAAGATTGGATGGTAAGAAGAAAAAAAGGTTATATGAAGTTTTTCATTTCAGCGGTGGGGTGAGCGTCTACAGGCGTTTAAAATTTTGTAGGTGCTGTATTTTAAAAAATCCTCCATATAATCGTCAGATTAAGAATCAGCACGATCAGGACTTTAGGCTGAACCGTCTGTATGAAAATCTGACACGCTCGAGTATTACAAAATGAGAATCGTCAAAAATATTTTTTGCATTGTCAAAAAGCTGCCACGAGCTTGCGTTACATCCGAATCGTCTGAATTTTAAGTGGGAGCTTAGTTTTGGTTCACTTAACATCCCCTCTGAAAATCTGACGCGCTCGAGTTGTATTTAAAATTTTACCCCCACCCCCGCCAACCCCACCAACCAAACCGTCAGATTAATACATATCCGTTATCGGACACACGTGGGGTATATACATTGGCAATATTTGACGCGCTCGAGTAAATCCAAAAATCCCCTCTTGGGCTCCCCTACCATAGTATTCTGAATTTGTTATTGCTAAAATAACAAGTCTATTGGTTTATTGCCGGGTCCACGGTCAACGACGCGTCGTCGTAAGCTTATTACGTTTAACTGAAGCCTTTCACCACCCTAATATGTATATCCACGATGTATACATACATACTTATTTTTATACGCAGTTGTACCCAGACAGCTACGCACAACGTGATTTATATGCTATACAAGAAAATACAAATAATAATTCTCTCTGCGTATTTATTACAGGGACAAGTGACTATATTTATACAAGTGACTATTTTTACTTCTTATGAGTACAAGTGAATACAGTGTTATATAAATAAAATCGTAAAAGAACCGTGTCTGTACATTAAATATATTTTCTAATTTATCACGTCTATTTGCCTAAGGTTTTGAAACATTCATTTCCAGTCCAATTTTTGAGCTTTCCCCATCCAAACCACATATCATCGATCTTTTCTAATTGAATAGGATTTTCCGCAAAAATGACAATATCGTCCGCAAATCTCAGATGACTCAAATATCTATCAAAGATCCTTATTCCTTTCTGTGTCCAGTTTAATCTTCTAATAAATTCTCTAGAACAGCTATAAATAACTTTGGCGATAAAATTTATAAAATTAGAAACACAGTCATACGGCAAAAACTAAATTAACGGATGCTCTCCAACAGGCATTAAAACTTAAGTGGCAATGGGCAGGTCATATTTCTAGACGCAAAGACAAAAGATGGACCATAACGACAACGAGATGGAAAGGACCAGATGGGAGAAGGAGTGTTGGACGTCCCAAGGAAAGGTGGTCAGATGACATTATTAAAATAGCAGGGAAAGATTGGTTAAACATTGGAAGTGACAGGAAACAATGGAAAAAATGGGGGAGGCTTTTACCCAAATAAGGGATAAGCCCACAACGGCCACAACTAGCTTATTTATTAAATTGATGTCATTTTTATTTTTGTTAATTGTTTGTGGAAATAAATAAAGTTTTATTATTATTATTATTATTATTATTATTATTATTATTATTTGCCTAAGGGCCTCTTTTACAAACTACAAGTAAAGTGCTGATTAGTTACTTTTAGAAATCATTTTCTGTTATATATATTGAATTATGCACTCGGTTTACTGCATCATTCGATAGCCGAATTTTTTTATTATTTTCTATTTAATGTTTGGGACGTTTACCGTACAAACAAAGGTATATCAGCTCCATTATCCCCGGTTACCGATGACTTTAAATGACAGTTTGGCCTACTTGACGTTTGTGAAACAGGTGCTAAAATGCGTTTGTACACGCTAATCTGAGAAACAGCTTGACCGATTTAAATGCGGTTTTCACTGATGTATTGATTATTTGGATTAAACTGTACGATACATTTTATCATGGAAAAATGTTAGGTTTCTGTGGGATTTCCAAAAAACTTACTAGAGCGCGTATACATGAAAATTACTGGATTGATATCTTACAAACTTTATTTGTCTGTTACATGTCACGGCTATAACATTTGAAAACAACATAGTATAGAGTTAGCTAAATTTTTGAAGAAAAATAAAAAACCTATTATTATATTATATTTTTCTAAATAAGGATTATTAAACTGTGGCAAAAGCATGATGTCAGGTGTCAATGTATGTCAGGCGTTATTTTTCAACGCGAAGGAAGTCGCGGGCCCCAGCTTGTTATTTAACATTAAGATTGGCAGCACACTTTCAGCACCTATGCTATGGCCTATTATAATATCTGCTGGTATTAACAGCGATGGCAGCCGTCTACCATCAATAGGACCGTTAGCCTGCCTTAGACCTTTACGTTTTAAAAATATCAATATCTGAAGCGGTTTTTAACTATCCACTTAATATGAAAATGGTTAAAATGAAAGTGTTGCTAAGTTTTCTTACAAGGGAGGTAATAAATAAAACATTTAAAGACTAGAAATAATCATTGGAGAGGAATAATTTATTCGTGTCTATGTTAAGTACGCCAAAGAGACGCCTTTATCCAAACGATTTCTTTTCCCAAGAATACCGTCAGTTGTCAACTTCTATGAGATGAGAATCTTTACATTTTATGAAAACGTGTACCTAAAAATCTTCCATATGTCTTGTGTTCTTGCTTTTTTTTATGAACGGGATGGTTTTAAATTGTGGCGCTATTAATTTTATTGCTATTACTACATTAGTAAGTATCCATCCAGTTAGCGATATTCTAGGTACATAGCTAAATTACAACCATCCTCCTCGTAGTTACTCATCTTGTCGAAATCCCTCTTTTTCGGACCTAGAGCTTTGACGCTCTAGAATATCTCGAGAATTCTAGAGCATATCTTGAGAATATCTCAAGAAAAATGGCAGCCAATTAGAGGGGAAGTGCATTGGACCTCAGTATGTTAAAGTGTATTTTGTATAATTATTAAACTGTAACTTATGTAGGTGAGTACCTTAGAATACTCGTATCGCTAGTTCATGATCCGACACACTGGATATATATATTCCTATATATATGTGTGATATTTTCCTAATCCTAATACCTATAATTTACTAGGCCATAATTTCTTTTATGTCAAACTGAATTATTATACATCTTGTTAAGTAAACGAGTCAGAATAACGCAAATTGAACACACGACCAAGCAAATATCAGAAGCTATTAGTGCCAGACTTATGACGCCAGACATGACATGAGGGTGCGATGGGGGAAGAGAAAATTTAATACAATATTGTTCCCTATCGAAAGTCGGTAGGGAGTAATTTGTGTTGTCAGGGCATAAATATGCAAGCAATAATGCAAAAGTTTAAAGTTCCATGAACTTTGTGCTGTTATTTTGACCATCTTATTTTTACATTTCCATAGAAATTGTAAAAATAAGATTGGTTATAGTAAAAAAATTATAGCGTATTGTATGTAAATTATATTTACATTGAAATAATGGTTAAATTTACTGTCTTTATTTATTTTTAAGTAAGGGTAGCCCTCTAACCGCTTGGTTTTGTAGGAGTTGTCGTGCCCCTAGCAATTCACTCGTAAAGTTTTTTTTTATGTAGTGAAAACTTCTTTTGAAAGTGAAGTGAACCATTGAACTCGCGACATGTTACCGTAATGTAACCGTGTAACCGACACCTCTGTATATTTTCAAATATTGCGCCATCTACACAATACCACTGAAACTAGAATATGTTACGTAATAATACATCCTTGCGAAAACTAATTGAATTGAAATAATACATCTATGCGAACAGAGTGGCGCTGATATTAATTTAAAAAGAACAATTTTTGAGATGAGAAAAAATCATTGAACTTGCCGTAAGTATGTACTTTCCTGACGATTCAAAAAATACACACGTATTTGTTCAAGTTTTCACTTCTGTCGGCACTCCCGTGCCACTGTTTTTTTTAGGAGAAAGCAACGCAATTATTTAGAAATAAACATTAAACAAGTAGATGAAAATAATTGGCCGGCTTTAGCGACTAAAGTATTCGCCCACTCGCTCATAGAAACACAAGCAGCATACTTACGCAGTTATTTGACGATTCTCTTCTGTAAGGGGAGGCTCCTGCATCATTATCTAACGTAAATGAACGCAGTGTAGCTACTATGCCACTACTTCATATTTATTGCTTCTACTCTAGGTCTTTTCTTTTATAAAATACTAACCGACTAGCTGGTGTGAGATTTTTTATATTAAATCGGATGAGTAGATTACCTCCTACATACAAACTTTACTTCTTTATAATCCATACCATCGAAATACTACAATGGAATTTGCATCACAAATGCCAAAGCGGCACATAAAAAGAACGCCTTTGACAGAATCATGGCGGACTCTTGCCTTCATGCGTCAATGGTAAAAGGTAGTAACGATCAACTTCTACTATTTCATTTTAAACTCTAATGGGTTGACGTAAAGTCACATTTTCTTTAAATTACGTACTTATTATTATGTTTGTTTTGTTTTAAATGACAGTTCATGTTTTACGCATATGTATGTCACTTAAATGTTCCATAAAATTCGTAGTGTTTTGTATGGCACGCGGGTTCCATGTTGTAGTAGTTTGATGATCCATACTAATAAAATGTGAATGTATCTTTGTCTGTCTGTATGTTACCTTTTTACGCCTTAACTACTACCGCTGTAACCGGTTACGGAGGTTTAAATATTCAACCGATCGTCATGAAATTTTGCATAATACGCTGTCACGGATACAGGAAAGGAAAGTACATAGGGTATCCTTCATCCAATAAAAAAGTAGGCACTGTTTCCGAGGGATCATTTAAAATAAAATAAAAAAACTATAGCCTGTCCAAAGTGTATTAGCAACAAGAGGTCAAGCGTTATGTTGATAATTTTTATATTATTTTTTAATGCGGACGAAGACGCGAGCACCAGCAAGTATCTAATAAGGTTCTCCTTCACGTCATTAATGAAACAAACAATAATTTTCACATTTCATTTATTTGTCAGTCAATGAAAATTATGATGAAATTAACTTAACCGACGCACTGTGTTCACACAGTGACAGAAAGAGAGACTTTAAATCTAACATTTATTTGTGTACTTATTTTTTATATAATTTATATAAATGCTTTCTGCGACATCTGTCGCCCGTATTAAATAACAAGGTAGACTAACTTGTAGACAACATTATGAACTCAGATTTTTAGACTCAATTCAATGAATAACAGATTGGGCACAGTCTGAAACACAAAGAAGCCTAAGAGCTTTTAGGTTAACACCGGTAGATGGCGCTGTGAGTGTGGGTAGAGATCGCCATCATTATCTTAATGTCTGTGAATAAACCACGCTTTTTATCTACGGAGCTTCGAGATAATGGAGTCTTTCAAAGTATACAAAAGGGTCATTCATTCATACAAGCAACGTCTTTCTTAAAAAAATCTATCATTTATATGAAGATGGCGTTGAGTGCAAAATGCGTTAGACAGTCAGAAACAAACGTT
This sequence comes from Synanthedon formicaeformis, assembly GCA_945859745.1. Classification (NCBI taxonomy): domain Eukaryota; kingdom Metazoa; phylum Arthropoda; class Insecta; order Lepidoptera; family Sesiidae; genus Synanthedon; species Synanthedon formicaeformis. The sequence goes on along the minus strand of OX243969.1, from coordinate 8,638,823 downwards.
TTTTAAACTTAAAAACAGGTCACATATTTGCTTCTTTTTAAAAAAATCTTCCGTCAGACCTCTCGGACTGTAATATGCTTACATAATGTAGCTTCCTATAAATGTAAGAATTTTTAAAATCGGTCCAGTAGCTTTTGAGTTTATCATTACTAACAAAATTATGAATATTTTCTGTTTATATATTAATTTTTTAGAATTTAAAAAAGTCGCTAAACGCAACTAAACTAAACGTTTGACCGCTAAGATTAAATTTATTATTAATCACCAAGTTTTAATCTTTTTTTTTTAATTTAGATAAGTTCAATCTAATAAAAGAGAATAATAGTCCTTCTAGGCTCTATACTTTTATCATAGTGATAAACCTATACATTTATGATTAAAATAATAATTATTACAATGCACAATCTTAATTCTTTTATACATTTAATCCTCATAGACTTTTTATCAGACATGTGCCCAATAACAACAGTTAATATCAGTTTGAGATTTCGTAGCATTTAATATAGTGTTTACAATAAATTTTATCCATTTGTGTAAAATAATTAACATCTTAACAATGGCACTTTGCATAGACAACAAATACTAAAAAAGAATTCGTAGGTACACAGCACCAAAATAAAGAAGTGTGCGTTTAACGCATCCATTTTACATCTATAGTTGTCTATTTACAAAATAAATCTATTATATATTATATTATATAGAAATAATTCCTTTGTCACCAAACCAATTTGTTTTTATTTATCTAAGGCTATTTGTATTGAGTAAATGATCATATTTTTTAAATTTTTCTTTCTCATTTTCGAAGTTATTTTGATAACAAATGTTGGTATCTGTGGGTAATCTATATACCAAATAGATGCGCCATAAAAATTTAAACTTAATAAAATGAATTGAGAATAAGGTACAATTCGCGCATTGTATTAAGGTTTGAAAGCGAAACTAGTGGGGGCAATCGGCGCATGTTTACAATTGAGCACAAAATTGCTATGGAAAATGAATTTTTTTTTCTTATTTCGTATGTTTTGTCCCTTACTAACTTAACATTACAGGCAGTGTTGATATTCCTTCCAATAAATCATCGTGCGATGTCGAAGAAGAGCGTTTTTTTATGCATTTTTTTATTACTAATACGATAAAACAATCTGTATGCAACAGTGCCCAAGAGACACGATACACGCGAACGAAGTGCGGGAGGTGAAGAGCGACCTTAAGAGCGACTGGTACTATAATAACGTGTCGGCACACCGACGCGCACCCGCCCCTCACGCTCCTCTGCCCCCCTGAAAGACCTAAAAATAGAATTCTGCGCATGCCCCTTCTACATTTGCCATAAAGTTTTAATCCGCTGCGCGAATTATACTCGTACACAGCGAGCTGACTTACTTCAGTTAAAGTTTGACGCCTTTTGACGATACGATATTTATTATGATTCCTGAATATTTATTATTTTAATGTTCACAAAAAGTGACAAAGGAAAGCGTTTTAAACGCATCGCAACATTCAGTCACGTTTAAAAACTAACTTAAGTAATTAATAAATCTTCAACAGCGAATGGTAAAATAATATCGACTTGAGTTATTTGATTGGCTATAGAAAATATCTACACTTATCGAGGTTGAAATAAAATCAGTGAAATCATTCTAGGAACAAGGAGTAGTTCAAATATATTTCAAGAAAGTACCTAAATGAGTGGCGATGAATAGCTTATTGAAAGGTAATATATATAATTGTCAACTATGATTATACCGGCCAATGAATAAATGCATATAGCATGCAAGGTCCCCCTTTAACCTTAAAAATTATATTCGGAAAAGATCATCAAAAAACAATGAGTTACTTATATTGTCTTAGTTTAAATTGATATCAATGAATTTGATTTCATTCTCTATAAGTTTAAATATTTTCAGAACCTATAAGAAGAGATTGGTTGCCGACAAAATTTGCCTATAGCAAAAGTTACATTTCAGAGAAATCCATACTAACCAAATATACTGAAAAAAGTTGTATGGAGTTTAAAAAATGTATGAACGAGATGGGGATGGGTTGCGATTTGGTATGGTAGCCCTCGATAACCCTCTATGACATTGGGCAAATGCCACCCTTCTATCCTTCCTAATGAAAGAATTTTCTACAGGTGTTGTGGTACTGGAAATTGAGAGTAATTTACATATACCTAAACTAACATATAAAATACACACTCTATAATATTAAAAAGTATACGAGTACAAAGATATATTGTAACTTTTACCATAGCATAACTTTGAGGTACAAAATTGTCATGGCTACATTTTAATCTATGTTAAACTGATTTCTTGAAATCCACGACTTTGGCTGCCAGTACTGCAAACTGTTTCTTTCTTACGAAATCACTGGTTAGGCAATTTTCCTTTGACCCGCACCACAATAAACTCCACAAACGCCAATACCCAATTCACCACCCACTAAAGATTCCCAAACTGTCCTTAGAGGTCCATACAGAATGTTTCTTGCGATTCGTCGAATGAGATCGAGTTGGATCTTGGTTTTTGTGTCGGCTTTAATATCTGACTTGGCGGTAATGAGCCTGGATTTCTGAGAACATTGGCTGGTAATGGGCATTTCGGTGGTGTTTGCGATATGGGTGACTGACGGAGCGACATCATGAAAGATCTGTCGTACACAATCCTTGTGCCTGAAAACAATGGAAAAGTAAATTTTTAATATAAAGAAAATTTACAATATTTTTGGGTCTGACATTGGTGGATTGGGTCCTAACCTAATTCTTATTAGATCTCAGAGTTATCAATAGAAAATTAAAATATTAGTTATATCTTAGCTTCATAAATTGTGTCGTTCATTGTAAAAGTGAACTATCTCCTTGTAACTGAATTTTAGAATAACGAGCTTTTTGCGAATTATAGTGTAGGAAAAAAATAATATAAGCATTAATTCATTGTTTTCATCTATGGGATTTTAATGCAACTATTGGAGTTACTTCACTTTTATATTGAAAGTTATGACTAAATGTGATACCATTAGGCAAGAAAAGATGGTTTTAAAAATAGGGAGTTACACCACTATTACAATGAACGACACAATTATAAATGAAGCAACACTAAAATAAGTGAAAGAAGCTATTTTGCATTTTAAAATTTCCTAAAGTGACATTTCAGATTTTTGATTGCATACTTCTCTTATTTTGTAATGATTATTTTACACAATAGATTTTAACTTGTGACGAACGAGCAGTAAGTAATCATAAAACTTCTGTATTTGTATCGTGACGAAACATTGTGACATTTCTTTAAGTACCTACCAAGGGTTCTATTCTAATAATATCAACCTATGACTTTTCCATCAAATAACAAAAGAAAAATATAGATAAAATTGTTTTGTTTCCTCATATTTTTATGGGTATGTCACTGTTAAATAAATAACAATGGAAAGGTGATAAAGAATGACAGTGAAAAGTTGATAGGGACAAACTGGACTGTTCTCAAGTAACAAACGATAGGTTTATTGACAAACTTGATAAGCGACACGTGTTTCGTATTACTGAAATCAGATGACTTAATAATAATACTTTTGTATGGCACATCGCAGTATTCTGATCATATTTTCATTTGCAGCGAAAAATAATATGTATATATGCAGTTACTCGAATATCCGATATTTCAATATTGCAAAGAATTTTATTGCTGTAAGCAAATTATCAGCTAAGTAGACACTACGTTATTGCTAAACATTAGTATTTGTTGGTAACATAGGTTGGTAATAATAAATTGTGTAATGTTTTGACTCGTATTTATACCTATTGTTGTAAAATTTTAAATATATTTGCCAGAGCATTTGCAATATGCATTTGTTATTTGCAATATTTAATTAATTGGTCATTCGATTGTCGTGAAAATAAGGGTAAAACAGTGTTTACTACAGGCTTATACTACAGGTCTTGACAGGTGGTTTATAAGTTTGCGAGTTTAAAACACTTAGTTTATAAATTATTCGTCCTTATCAAGCAAAATATTTTTACTATCTATATCTGTCCGGTGTCCATTTCTACATCGATGATTTCTACACAAAACTCTGCTTTGAACAGTTTTTTTTTATTATATTTTTATTTTTAGAAACTTTTACCTTACCTCTACATCTCCTGAGGTAAAGTTTCATAATCGCCCAATATAATTATAATATAATAAGTAAATAAATCGCCCGTTTCACCTATCCATACTATAAGTATCCCCATGGTAGGGATAAGTGGTTTTTTTTTCCCTTATCCTACCAGTAGGGATGCTTTTCCACATATCCCCACTCCACTGTTCGAAAATGACAATTAATAAAAGCTACTTGAATCAGTTGTGAACCAAGGTGACCAAATATAGAAGACACTTAAATATTCTTTATCGTTTTGTTTGCATAGATATACGGTATTCTTTTTTCATTGATCAAAAAGGTAAACAAACAATTCACGATATAGATCTAAACAAACAATACGAACAAATTCTAAATGACTTAATCACTGAGTCAACTCTCTTTGATAATGCCTAATGTACAAATTCCATCTTTTAAACAGTCCAGTGGCCATGGCGACGCTATATTTGTTTACGTTTTTGATCAATAGAAAAAGAATAGATCATAGTGGGTAACATAAATTTCAGTGTGTGCGAGTGTTATTATGTGTGTGTGAAGAGATTTTGTGAGTATGTGTGTGTGTGCGTGTGTATGTGTAGACGAATAAATTAAGGCAACGCATGCTCAACTTCAAATTGAATTACGTAATCGCTCACTCAACACAGCAACAGTTTACACGAGGCTCAATCGGCTCTGCAAAAAAAAGCAGATAACGCACAATGTACATACTCTATCAGTTACGAGTTATATCTATATTTGTATGTACATACATAAGACGATACAATCAACTTTATAAGGAAGGTGTCTTATCATCTGCCTTATCAATTGTGAAATCAAAACTATATTAATTTCTTCTTCTTGTAATTTTTATTTACTTATTATATGTTTTTACAACAAATTGGGTCATTTATTATAATTTATTTATAAAATATCTACTTCTAAAAGACATTCATCTTCCTTACATATTATAAAACAAAGTCCTCCGCCATGTTTGTCTCTCTGTTCGCGATAAACTCAAAAACTACTGCACCGATTTTCATGCTGTTTTCACCAATGGATAGAGTGGTTCTCGAGGAAGGTTTTAGTATATACCTAACTAGAATTCTATAATATTCTATCATAGAAAACCTGTAACGAAACGGTAACCTTGGTAGAATCAGATAAGATATTTATAGGTATTAATTTTTAGTAGATAATTATCAATCAATACTAATAATAAATCTGTAAGGGTTGGTCATGGAGTAAGTTACTTTGTTTTTAGAGATATCCTGTATATAGGCTCTATACATGATACTGAAACTAAATTGACCATTTTTACAATTTTATTTTGTACTAGCTGGCGCCCGCGACTTCGTCCGCGTTGAAAAAGAAAAAGTAACCTATCCTGTGTCCCGTACGTCTAAATGTTTATCTACCAAGTTTCATGAAAATCAGTTAATTCGTTTAAGATTTATGGAGGAACATACATACATACATACATACAATACCTACACTTACAGATTTATTATTAGTATTGATTTACAAAGATACGCGGGCGAAGTCGCGGGCAGCAGCTAGTCAATACTAATAATAAATCTGTAAGGGTTGGTCATGGAGTAAGTTACTTTGTTTTCAGAGATATCGTGTTTATAGGCTCTATACATGATACTGAAACTAAATTGACCATTTTTAGAATTTTTTTATGTAAATTTTTAAATTTTCATGAGATTTGGTAGATAAACATTTAGATGTACGGGACACAGGATAAGCTACTTCTTTTCTTTTTTAACGCGGACGAAGTCGCGGGCGCCAGCTAGTTATATTATAAAGCCGAAGAGTGTTTGTTTAGTTGAACGCGCTAATCTCAGGAACTACTGGTTCAAATTGAATTTTTTTTTTGGATAGTCCATTTATCGAGGAAGGCTTTATAGTTAGGCTATATACTCGTAAAACATTTTGAACGCGGACGAAGTCGCGGGTAACAGCTAGTAATATTATAAAGCTGAGGAGTTAGTTGGTTTGGTTGAACGCGCTAATCTCAGGAACTACTGGTTCAAATTGATTTTTTTTTGTGTTGGATAGTCCATTTATCGAGGAAGGCTTTATAGTTAGGCTATATACTCGTAACATTTTGAACGCGGACGAAGTCGCGGGTAACAGCTAGTAATATTATAAAGCTGAGGAGTTTGTTTGTTTGGTTGAACGCGTTAATCTCAGGTCCATTTATCGAGAAAGACTCAAGGCTATATATATAACATTTTTAACGCGGACGAAGTTGTGGGTACAGTACAGCTAGTGTATAGATAAATGTTTAAAATTAAATTTTTATACAAGACAAGTTAACAGCCATTGCTGGCCCATCACTCTACTATCACCCACCCACAAAGTTCAATGTCGAATTGTAAATAAAATGTATCCAAATATTTATAACATGGATTATTATTAGCTCAGAAGCAGATTTAATAATAATAGTCGGTGTCACATCTATTTATATCTACTCCCTGGAGTAGTCCTGTGCACTACACTGCTTTTATTGACTAAATTGAAACTAATGAACTGAATCTAACCGGTTTCAAACAAAGGTTAATAAACTGTCGTATAGGTAGCTAGCTGTTAAGAGTTTTCAAGGTATTTACTAGTAAATTACTTTTGCAAAGATTACTGGCTGAATATTACTTGTTTTAGTACATTTGACTATCGCTCGTGGATACTATCGCCTATACTTAAGTAGGTATTTCAGTGATAAAATCCAGACTTAGTAGGTAGGTATGTATTTACGCAGCTCTCGACTTAAGGTGATTCTAAGAGCCGATGGATTTTGCGCGAGTAGGCGGAGCTAAGATGTAGCCCCCGCACCACCCGTACTTAGAGATCGCGTGAAACGAGTCAAAGACTAAATAAAGTAGAGTGGTAACATTTGATATTGAACATATTATGCCTAACTTCACAAAGCATTTTTGAGGTGCGTCAGCAAAAAAATGGTTAACTTTTATTTATTTATATATTTTAATAGTATATTTTATTTACAATTCTAGTTTTATATCATATGGCGTGTAAATAGACAGCTAATATTTACTGAAACCAACTATGACATATTTAGCGAAAGTAATGACCGGTTTTATCAAAAAACATAATTATGGATTCCATGTTAATTTTTTATTGGATATTAAAAATTAGAAGTAAAATTTAATAATTCTCAGGGAGTTCTTTTTAAGGGAGTTGTCGAGATTAACATTTTAACAAAATAAATGATTAAAATCGGTTCTTAATCAGCGGGGATATAGCGTAAAATATAAAAAATATATAGGTATGTAATAAATTTATCAAAAAAGCTTATTTTAATTCTAAATATGAAAACAAAAATTAGAAATTGAAATTCATTTATTGTGATCTTTGCTTACAAAGTTTTTGTTCATCCATATTCATAATATGCACATGTTTCCACGCCACCAGTGAGGTAGTGTGTATTTAGCGCGTTTTTTTTACGTGGTTTCCCCGGTAGGCCTATTCCACGATCTATTGTGACTTAGACCTGAAAAACTATGTGTGTTCTGGGGAAATCTTTAGAATCATTAGGAAAGCTTTTAGGGTATTTGAAGACTAAATTCGTTATGAATGTGTAAGTTTTGTAAAAATATAGTTTTTATGGTGAGGAAATCCATTTACAAATAATTTTATAAAGATTTTATTTAAAACGTAAATTTGTTTATATTGTATATATGTAAATATTGATTTACAATATAAAAATATGTACAATATTATAATATAGCTGTCCAAATTATTAAAAATGTCTGCACAACAAACTATTAACTTCACTTCAAAACAGTGTCGTATCTGTTTATCACCTGCTCAATGATAAAAACTATTCGAAGCCGGCGCTGCGACGAGACGCACAACCTCCCCGTACGACGTTCAGCGCTACACTGCCGCCCGTCGCCCGCGTACGGACCCGCTAAATCTTTGTTTAGGTTAAATAAGATAAATATGGATAATGACTTGAAAAACTATTATATTAGGTCATTAATTGTATAGTGTATAGGTCTAATCCATACCAAAATTTAAAAAAAAGAATCATGTAAATATTCTTTGTCGTTTAAAAGAAGATACAAGTTTTCAGCCAAAAACGACTTCCATTTAGATTTTTTTTTTCACATAGTAGTTAAACAGTTTGACCAGTATTATTTGTACCTTATATAGATAAAATATCAATAAAAAGCATATATTTTTTTCGGAAATTTATGTTGACTTATGAAAGAGGAGTTAGCCTCTGAATATCCCGTTTTGGCTCTTAGTATCGCCTTAAGTTTCTTAGATTAGCACAAGTAAATTACCTAATTACTTACTTCAATTTTTTTTTATTTAGGTATAGGTGGTATAGGCATAGTTATTATTAAAATTAATAAAAGATTAAAACTTTTCGGCGTGCCGCGTTGCCATGTGTTCTCATCGGTAATCGGTACTCAATCGTATCAATCAAGACACGTTGTTTATAATATATAAATAAATAAATAAATAAATAAATATGTATACATATTATATGAAGAATTAGATACAATTTAATTTAGGTATATTAATAACTTACTTACTACTGCAGCTACTAAGGTATAAATAAAGTAGTTCAGTCGGGTTCGATCGAACATGGTCATATGATAGTGTTTATAAACATGGTGTTGCCCACTTATAAAACCTCAGATCCTCCTATCTTAGGTTTTATTGAAGCATCTAGTCAATAGTACTCAAACAAATTACCTCCAGGTGTGGTAGAATACAGAGTGCCTCCGGGAGTACTCGAATAGACATCCGGCATTTGTGACGGATCAGTTATCAGCACACGCCTCGATGGGATCGTTTGGCTCTGCGTCGCCTGCCTTGCAATAGGTGATGCCGACATTTTGTTAATTCGGATTTAGAACTTTTCACAGTCACTCTAATATAACACAACTTAAACGTTCGAAGAGATCAGAAATACTGAGCGGACGAAACGCCGGTACCTAAAATAAATACGGTTGCCGGCTGAACTGACGCACACATGAACGGCCGTATTGTAAACAGTGCACACTTGGATGGGTAACATCAAAACATACATAGATTAACAGATTTTTCAGAAGAGATAACTGGTTAATGATGTTCTTTTAGGGACTTACCGTAGATAGAATCATAAAAGAGAAAAGAGGGTACGTACAAATAGGCTACATACAACTATATGCGGGAATACTCACCCAACAGCTACAATTTAAATATCGAACACGTGTAATACTTATATATAGAGACAGAGACAGGTACATTATATTCAAACGAAAACATTCATTTAATTCAACATTATTTCAAAACGAACGAAATAACCATATGAGTTACTGCTACGCATACACATCCAAACGATATGTCTATCCATCCAATCCAAATGTCTAGAATGACTAGCCTAAAAGCTGTATTCCCCGTTCGAGTGTGCGCCCTAATGAAACTGACCTCTGCAGTCAGTTATAAGAACTTCCCTTTTTTGCTAATCCTTTTTGTATTGGTTTTAATTCTATTTTTGTTTTATTTCAAAAACCTCTTTCTTCTTGATGAGATTAAAGCTACAGTCGCTATTTACACGCTATTTTCGCTATAATAGTTACTATATATTTGAAATATCAATACTATATTTAATATTTAGGTAAGTACGTAAAAAGAGACCAGGATAATTATTATATTTATTATATTATAATTTAGGCCGACAGCGCACTTACAACCCCACGCTTGTGTTAGATTGCCTGTATCCTTTCAAATAAAAAAATAGGCATTTTATTTTCTTTCAGTATGTTGCTGTATTATAAAATTATTGGTCGTAATTTACCTAATGTCACTGCTGCGAATACGCATTTTAAAACGAATCTTTGACAACACTAGTCATGTGTGTATACAACATCAATCGACGTTATCTTATTAGTACAGCAACGCACACAAACACGTCCCCTCACACATGCGAAACAGGTTTATGCGTAGTTTTCGCGAGTATTGCTTCAATACATGAGGTATAAATGGAGTTCGATAGAGTAGGTAGAGTTTATATTTAATATTCGTGAATTGTTATCTCGAAACGGGCCTATCATCAACTAGACCAAGGCCAACCGGGCGCAAACACAAAGGCGGAAGGGACTACACTTGAGATTCATACATTGTATAGGTACCTACTTTCGTATGCGGTAAAAGCTGTTTAGTCATAGAAACAGAAACCGCTTTTTAATATACTGTAAGTAGGTTATGGGATTCAGAAAAGAAACATCGTGAATGAACAGCACGTGTTTCGGTGAGTGAGTAAGGGATGCCAGAGCCCATTTTCCCTATTCTACTTATCCTTAATCCTACCGTAGTCGGCAGTGCACTTGCAGCACCTGTGGGGTTGCTTATTAGAGCTTTTAACACAAGAGAAAGTCTTGATGCCAACGATTACTCTTCCAGGGAACTGTATAATCCAACCTGCAAATTACAAGATCACCTGCACATTTTGCGACCTGCACATTTTGCCACCTGCACATTACAATATTCTCACATTGTCCGACTTGCACGTGATGCTATAGTTCCGTTTGGTTAAGTAGTTAAGGCGTGAAAGTGTAACAGACACACAGTTAAATAAATCAATACTAATAATAAATCTGTAAGGGTTGGTCATGGAGTAAGTTACTTTGTTTTCAGAGATATCGAGTTTACAGGCTCTATACATGATACTTGAACTAAATTGGCCATTTTTAGAATTTTTTTCTGTATGTATGTATGTATGTATGAATGTAAGTATGTATGTTCCTCCATAACTCTTAAACGAATCAACTGATTTTCATGAATCTTGGTAGATAAACATTTAGACGTACGGGACACAGGATAGGCTACTTTTTTTCTTTTTCAAGGCGGACGAAGTCGCGGGCGACAGCTAGTAAGTAAATAAATAAATAAATATCTTCACACATTCCTCACAGCACCATCTAGTTCCAAAGTAAGCAACCAATTTTTGTATTATGGATAAGTACCAGACAGTTGATATAATACATAGATTACTTTTTTCCGTAAATACATACATATTACAAATACAAACATTCATGACTCAGCTCAGGTATTTGTACCTGAGATTAAACATTTGCCCCTAGCGGGATTCGAACCCGCGACCGTTTGGTTAACAGCTAGGGTTACTAGCCGGGACGCGTCAATGTAGGGATAAGTAAGTACTTACAGATTAAGTTAATCAAACGTTTTATTAGAGCGAATCGAATGACATCCTTCAAAATCTTAAAGCGTACCAAATGCAGGCGTTATCAAAGAATTCTTATTTAGGTATTTTGTGTTTTTTTTTTAATATTTACTATCGAATGTGACTAATGACATTTGGCGACCAACAGCGCGTAAATTTTTAATTTAGTGACAAAAAAAGTAACAAAAACTAAGTACCAATGAGTAGATTCCATATTTTTTAACTAACAGTGGAACATTCGCCTTTTAAAAATCCAAACACTCTTTACTATTTTATTTTTTACAACAAACGCAACATAGTAACAAAACCAACTAGGTCACATAATATAAGTTTATCTTTTTTTATCATTCTATTCTATACAGAGATAACATTGCTCGCATAAGCAGATAAGTTAAATCAAATAAATACAATAGACAATGTCTCAATGTCGTCTCAATGTCTAGTATAAATAATAAATTAATATAATAATAATATTCTTAATAGAGTTATAGGAATTTGATTTCTTGACACTTCAATGACAGAATGAATAGGGTTGGTGAAGAAGTTGGCGTGATAGACCTATTATTACCTATTATCTAGTAGTTTTAGTAATTGCAGGGCACACTGCGTTTCGCAGCAGTAACCACCCTATTACAGAAGACCACTGTGAAATAACAGCATGTGTGCTGTTGTGAGTGACAGTGACAGAGTGACAAAGGTTGCCATAGCCCATTTCCCTATTCCTTCCTACTATTGACAGGGCACTTGCAAAACCTGTGAGGTTTCTTGTGTTATAGGCGACGGTAGCCACCTACTTGATAGTACTTGATAGTCAGACAAGCTAGTTCTTGATACTTATTCAGAGAGGGCGTAGTTGAAGAAAACTACAGTAAAACAATAGAGAAACCTTGAGATGATAAGGATGTTGAGTTTTTGACAGTAAAAAGTATTGATAAAATAAAAAAATACGGGAAAAACAATATATGCACAGGAGGAAGAGATAAAAAATTGTTAGATATTTTTTTTTTATAATAAACACGAAGTTACTGTTGCACAATAACGTACTAGGTACCTTATATGTTTATGTTATTATAAGTCACGAAAGAAAAAATATAGGTATTCATTGTATCTATGCTAATATTGCTAATAAAAAATTTAAGTCTTTTTGAATTGTCAAAATTTCAACACACACTTAAATTTTTCTCCGACTCGCCACGGCTTCTCACAAATGTGATTTATATAACTACACAAACCTCCCTTGTTCATTGCTCTTTCCATTAGTGAAAATCGTATCAAAAAGTCATCGAAATTTGACCTACAACGATAGCATTCATCATATTCAACAATATGACATCATCTGATTCAAGGCTACTGCGAAGTTAACAGAAATGCTGTTTTTTTCGTTAATTTCGCTCGCTAAGTCGCGATGTTGTAATAATGTTTGTGGAGTTTCAATAAATTATTCAAATCTTAATTATACTTTTTATCATAATCTACATTGCATCTACCTAATTATATAGTTACGAAATACAGACACCGGTAGGAAGTTCCAGACGTTGGCAGTGCGCATTATAAAGGACTACTTAGCTGGTGCTCGCGACTTCGCCCACGTTAAAAGTAAGGGATGTGTAGCGCCTGACTAAATGTGTACAGCAATATAACGCCTGTGACATCTTTGCTGTTATAAAATTTCCAGGGGTTGTATCATTATTTTTAGTAGATAGCTGTGCCCGCGACTTCGCCCGTTGAAAATTATATACTAAAACCTTCCTCTTAAATCACTCTATCTATTAAAAAAAACCGCATCAAAATCCGTTGCGGAGTTTTAAAGATCTAAGCATAAATAGGGACAGAGAGACAGCGGGAAGCGACTTTGTTTTTTACTGTGTGTTTTAAAGCGCTTGCGCTTGGTTTGAAATAGAGGGATGTCCACAAGATGAGGATGGTAACTAGCCGTACGTCAGTATGTCTGATGGAAGAAAGGGGAAGGCGGTATGAGCTCATGCAGCTCCTGAGCACACTAAAAGTACCCCTACATCTTATTTTGCGTCTATATGTGCCAGGCTCTGCATCTTAGTTTTTAAAAGCGTATTGTCGCCAATATGGAATAATACATTGGCGACAATACGCTGTATATTATTATAACCTAAAAATAGTAGTAGTTTTATATTATGTAGTGATGATAAGTAAATTATATCACTTATCCCTACCAGTAGTGGTAGTATAGGGCGATAGGTGGAACGGGCGAAACTTTTCAGGAAAATTTTTTTTTGATAATATCTCAAAAGTATACTTTTTGCACATAGAGCTAGTATGATAGTATGAATGGCGACATTCAAAATATACTTTGGTAAGTACTTAGCTACTTACTTAACTCATAATAATTTAAAATTGGACCAATGTTCGCGTTGGCCTTGACCATGCCCGTGCGCGGTCTTGACATAACGAAAACATTAGTTTTTTTTTATATATAAATGTACCTAAATTAATTAATTCAATATAGTAGGTATGTTTACTGTGACTACGTATTGTGATAAAGTCACGTGTTTAATAAATACATGTGAATATAACCTTTAAAACGTAGATTAAATAATAATTTTTAAGATTAAATTATTAATAATAATATTTGTATTGTAATTTATCCGATATTTATTTAATCACGCTGATAAAGGCGCTATATAGCGATCCATTATACTGGTTTTAGCACAGGATTTAGTGTACAAGCGTTTAGTCTGAATTCTTGACTATATCCGGCTCGAAGGACCTTTTACAAATATGCCAAAAATATCCTCCGATTTAATAATACTTATTATTAAAATAATACTTCGCAATTTTTCTAAGAATATGTGTAAATCTCTCTTATTTACTTGACATTTTAAATGTTTACTAACGACCCGCCCCCGGATTCGCCCGAATGTAATTTTCTTCTACAAATTCATACACAAATAAAACCTTCTTCGTTTTTCGCTATTATGTATCGAAACCACTAGAGTGCTTTAGAGCGGAAAAGCGGAAAAATTATCAATACTAATAATAAATCTGTAAGGGTCGGTCATGGAGTAATTTACTTTGTTTTCAGAGATATCCTGTTTATAGGCTCTATACATGATACTGAAACTAAATTGGCGATTTTTAGAATTTTTTTCTGTATGTATGTATGTATGTTCCTCCATAACTCTTAAACGAATTAATTGATTTTCATGAAACTTGGCAGATAAACATTTAGACGTACGGGACACAGGATAGGCTACTTTTTCTTTTTCAACGCGGACGAAGTCGCGGGCGCCAGCTAGTTAAGAAATAATGCATATTCAACTTTCAACAGAATAATATCCTTACTTCTTATTTATTTCAAAAAATATTTTCTCAAGTAGTTGAGTCATTAATTCAATAATTAAAGTTACCTATACATTATTTTTCAATAACTTCATGCAGTAAAAATGTTGCGAGCAATTGCTAGGTACCTACTGAATAAATAAAGAGTGCTTTACTTAACTGTTATTTTTATTTTATGCTTATTTTTTTATGTTATAAAAATAATTTCAGTGCAAGCTTACATGTTGCCAGTTTTATATTACTTATCCTTACTTACTTAATATTATAAATGTGAATGTGATATATTAGCTAGAATTTTACTAATTCTATTGTTGCAGATATATTTGATTAAGTATAGCTATGAAATCAATTTTATATGTATCTGCTCAATATGGCATTATTTTCTGATCAATTTAATACTGACTGATTGCGTACTGACTGATTTTGAATACTAAGATAGCGTACCTACCTAACCTATGGAACATGCAATCATAATCCTTTAAAAACTGGTAAATAGTTCAATATATTAAGAAAATTTCATTAAATGATTGGCATACCTAAACTGGAAATGTTCTTTCCCATTCTATGAAACACAGGAATAAAATTGTCGCGACTTTGAATATAAATTAGTTTCATTTGAATCTCATTGTAATTCAGTAAGCATTGAAACTCCAAGGAAAACTGTCCAATATAAAAAAAAAAACATGGACGAACCTTTATCCATAATGCACTATAACAGGTAGATTAGATAGATATATGATCAATAACAAGGACTAAAGAATTTTATAATAAAACAAAGTAAGTAATTCATTTATTTATTACATTAAGCGCCTCTTTCACCAACGTCAAGTAGGCTAAACCGTCACTGTCACCGGGAATAATTTAGCTGATATACCTTTGTTTGTACGTTAAACGTCCCTAACAATAAATAGAAAATATTTTAAAAAAATCGCCTATCGAATGATGCAGTAAACCGAGTGCATAATTCAATAAAACAGAAAATTATTTCTAAAAGTAACTAATCAACAATTTACTTGTAGTTGGTGAAAGAGGCGCTGAAACATATTAATAATTAAAAGTATGGGAAAAGTTATAGGGCCTCCTATAACTTCAGGTACATCAGCTCCATTATCCCCGGTTACCGGTGACTTTAAATGACAGTTTGGCCTACTTGACGTTGGTGAAACAGGCGCATAATATAAATATAAGTATTTATACTTATATTGTTTTAATTTATTATAACTTTTGCATGTCCTTGACGGGTAGAACATACCAACTTTGTAGTGTAACTGCTGTATACATATAAATTATAAGATCCTGTAGACGTGTGTTTGTGCAAATGCAACAACCAATGCAATGACTACCAACAAAGATAATTTAAATCTTTGTTTACCAACCTATGGAAGTTACTTCGCTATTGACTAGTTTTGAACTTTCGATTCCATTCCATTAGTACAGTCGGGGTACAAAAACCTTCTTCAATTTTCAAATTCATTCCTTTATCAAGTCCTTATGAATTTTGAAAGTAAACCACTAAGGAGACCACTGCTGTCAGTGGTCTGTTGAATGAAATGTAAAACTTCAGTGAAAAATTATCTAACTGATGGTGAAAACCGCATCAAAATCTGTTGCGTGGCTTAGAAGGAGTTAGCGGTCATACAGACAGATACGGAAAACGACTTCAAAGTGATCCAACGCGTAGCAACACAATAACGCGGGTGAAGTCACGGCTACCTACTAGTTTATAATATTCCTTTTGATATATTTTTTCATACTTTTTGAGAATAAGGGCCTCTTTCACAAACTACATGTAAAGTGTTGATTAGTTACTTTTAGAAATCATTTTCTGTTATATTGAATTATGCACTCAGTTTACTGCCTCATTCGATAGGCGATTTTTTTAATTATTTTCTATTTAACGTTTGGGACGTTTACCGTACAAAGAAAGGTATATCAGCTCCATTATCCCCGGTTACCGGTGACTTTAAATGACAGTTTGGCCTACTTGACGTTTGTGAAACAGGCGCTTAGCCAAACAAGTGTTACCACTTGGGTATTAATCATTCACTTGTTTAGTGTTATTTTTTACCTTGAAAATGTTTACCGTTTAAAATGCAGTTATGTAAGGCAGTAGGTAAGTACTCGTATTTTATTATTGCGTTGCGACATGACTCATTTGCTACGCATTAGACACACCTCCTGTTTACAATAACACAAACAAAATACCTATATTATTATATATTTTGTTTGTGTTGAGAATTCCTATTTAAAATGTCACAACAGTTATGTATTAAGCTATTAAATAAATCAATAAAAAAATAAATATAAGCAAATGTTAATCGATCCAGATAGATCCAGCGAGATACAGGGAGAGCATTAACCAAAGATTTAAATCGATTAACCTAATAAAATATATATACACGTTTGATCTAGTGGCTAGTGAGTAACCCTCTAGCTGTTAACCAAACGGTCGCGGGTTCGAATCCCGCTAGGGGCAAATGTTTATGTCTTAACATTCACGTGCTGTGTGGAATATGTGAAGCTGGCAGTGCACACAGAATTCTCTGTTTATTTTTCAAGCTCATATCCAAGCTCATATAACAATAATATTGTAAGATTATGTGGCGTGATGTTGTGTATACTCATATATTATATTAATATGTTGACAGATTAATATTGAGTCAGTAAACAAACAATACGTCCGCATTATATTCTAAGTATTTGTGTTTTTATTGTTGTGTTTACTCTAATGTTAATAGAACGAACCATATATATGTATACTGTATTCTTTTTTCATTGATCAAAAAGGTAAACAAACAAACAATACGAACAAATTCTAAATGAGTTAATCACTGAATCAACTCTCTTTGATAATGTACAATGTACAAATTCCATCTTTAAAACAGTCCAGTGACCATGGCGACGCTTTATTTGTTTACGTTTTTGATCAATAGAAAAAGAATAGATCATACTTACACATCTATACATATATTGTTACACGAGAGTTAAATCGTCGTGCCAACTGTTTCTAACATGTGACGCAGATGTAAGGTTAAAAAGTGAACCAGTAGGCAAAATAATACGCAATATCTGCTGTAAGTTTCTAAGGAGTTGGGTACTCCGCAGACTATTTGCTGCAGCATCAGGTCAAGGTTACCTACCACCGAAGTATCAATAACTATACCAAATTTCACATCAATCAAACACGTGGAAGTCAACTAGATATGGACTGATGATCTTCCAACGCCTGAATAGATCTACATACTTAAATTATACTTAAGAACGATCACAATCAAGTCAGCTTTCGAACGAAAGAAACCGGATCAAAATCGGTCAATCCGTTTGAGACCTATGATTCCACACACACACAGAGAGAGATAGATCAAACTTATTATAACAAGCCCGTTTTTGTGTCGGGCATCGGGGGTTAAGAATTATCAACTGAAATATTTAGAACAACTGAAATATTAACAAGGTTGAAAGACGTTTCTATAAATATACTTCCTACATTTATTGAATTCTTGGCGAAAATAAACGTTTACAAATGTATGAAAGTGTGTACCGAATACTAAGTAATTTCCGTTTAATGGATAATGTTAAATACTTTTTGGTGTCATAATACCTGAAATTATTATGAATTAATTAATCTATACTAATATATAAAGCTGAAGAGTTTGTTTGGTTGTACGCGCTAATCTCAGGAACTACTGGTTCGAATTGAAAAATTCTTTTTGTGTTGTATAGTTCATTTATTGAGGAAGGCTATAGAGAACACGGACGAAGTCGCGGGCACCAGCAAGTATACATATATAATAAATAATAAATAATAAATAATAAATAAATAATATAAAAAATAATATGTACCTAATTATAGATATAGTTACATATCAAATCCCATTACAAGTTAATATTAACATCACAGTTTAAGTCCATAATACAAGAGCTTGACGCTTGACATATCTGCAATGCATGTCTAATGAAGATTATACGAAAACATGTCGTTGGAATTGCATAACCTACGGTCATTGTCAAGGTCTCCAGTACATTTCAAGGTGGAATACTTTTTACGAGCTACAACAGCAAATATTATCGCATTACTATTGATTTAAGAAAGTAAATATGTTCTACATCTAAGTATTTCTTATTTATTGCATTCTAGCTTCCACGAAGGAATGTCTCCGAAATGAATTGTATCCGAAAAGAGTCTTCCTAATTCATTTATTTATTTGCTCTCTCTCATAAACTTTTTTCTGGAGTCTTAGCTTAATCCTTGTACACAAAGATTTAAATCTTTGCTTGTACATATAAAACAAAGTTCTCCGCCGCGTCTGTCTGTCTGTTCGCGATAAACTCAAAAACTACTGCACATATTTTCATGCTGTTTTCACCAATGGATAAAGTGGTTCTCGAGGAAGATTTTAATTTACATAATTACAAAGTTACGCGGGCTAAGTCGAGGGCGGGCAGTACTTAACAATAATATTTACCAAAAAAACCATACTAGCTGAAGTCCGTAGTAAAACCAAGATAGTCTGATTTTTAATTGGAGCTTAAAAAATCGGACTAAAAAAAGTCAGCGTCGCCCGATAAGTCTGACGAAGCAGTCGAACCACGCTTCGGGTCTCAGGGAGATTCTATGGTAAAAGAAAAGTGAATATTCTAAAAGACTACGATTCCATAGAGAATGTTCACCTGATTTGGCGCTGACACTGGCACACGCAGTCTTCTCCAATACTACGGCCCCGTGTCAAAGGAAAAAGCTATGAACGAGGATGATTTGTATAAACAGAAAGATATCATTATATTAGTAAGTATCAATACTAATAATAAATCTGTAAGGGAAGGTCATGGAGTAAGTTACTTTGTTTTCAGAGATATCGTGTTTACAGGCTCTATACATGATACTGAAACTAAATTGACGATTTTTAGAATTTTTTCTGTATGTATGTAAGTTCCTCCATAACTTAAACGAATTTACTGATTTTCATGAAACTTGGTAAATAAACATTTAGACGTACGGGACACAGGATAGGCTACTTTTTTCTTTTTCAACGCGGACGAAGTCGCGGGCACCAGCTAGTAAGTAAATATAGATTAACGAGTACCTGTTAACTCGAACTCGAATAAAATTATTTTCTTATCATTATTGTGTCTGTCTAGTCTTGTAATTGATAGCTTTGTTTACTAAGGTAACAGATAATACGTACCAAATATAAAACTTAGTATAAATAATAATACCTATTAGGTATATTAATTATTATGTAACCTTAATCTTCAATAGTATATTAGTACGTACTCGTACATGTTATGTACTAGACGAGCCGCTTGGTCAAGTGGGCAAAATTTTGGCTCTCATACTCATGTCTAATGTAAAGTCTAGCTGTTACTATGACTAAGAAGTGAACACATTTTTCCATTAATTGATTATCATTTATTTATTTATTTATTTATTTATTAATTAAATTATTATTAATTTATTTATTTAAAGATTAAATAGATTAAAAATAATTATACATAAAATTTTAAAGAATTTAGATAAATGTATATTTACGGATTGATATCTCTCTTATTTCTGGTATTTATTAGACAGGGCTTAGGAGGAAAATTGTTCATTGTTCATTTAATTATTTATTCATTGTTTTTTCCGGGAGAAAATTTAAAAAAAAAATATTATCTTTTTTTCATATTGGTAGGTACTTAGAGAATCATTCATGTACATACATAATTTTTTGACGTTTTATCGTCTCGATTAAACTGTACCTAAGGGCAGTGCCGTAAATAGCCTTTTCTGTGCCCTGTGCGAGCTTCTATAACTGCGCCCTTGTTTTTTTTAGATATTATAGGTACCCTAGTGCAATGCTATGTATAGGCCTACTTTATTTCATTCAGGGTGATAAAATAAAACACAAAGGAACTTGGTGTTGGTGGACCAATCTAATATTTTGGAAGAAAAATCTATTTTGGGTGTGGGCAAACAAGCAGACGAGCCATCTGATGTTAAATCGACCCTTCGCCTATTATACCACCGACTGTGTCTCGCTCACTAAAACTCAAACGCAAGTTCACTAGTGCAAATGCGTTGCCCACCCTGATGCTTAAGATTCAATTTTTGGTGATACTGGCGTATGTGTTGGAATCGAGCACTAGGGGAGCAGCGGAAACTTATCAGGAGCAAACCGAAAAAATAATAGTCCTGCCTGGTCTGGCCATTCTTGCGCCCCCCAGAGTCTACGCGCCCTGTGCCTGGGCACCGGTGGCACCGCCCTATTTACGGCACTGCCTAAGGGAGAGTATAAGTTCTGTTCTAGTTGCGCTCCTAGTAGTGCCAGTCCTTAGTCCTTAGTTTTGCCTAGATAGTGCAAAAGGTTCTAATATATTCTTAATGTATTGTGAAATTCTTTTTGTTTTCACCAATGGATAGAGTGGTTCTCGTGGAAGGTTTTAGTATATAATTTACAAAGTTACGCGGGCGAAGTCGCGGGCAGCAGCTAGTTTAATACCAAAGATTTAAATCGAGAGATGCGGCATTACTACCGAAAGTGTGTTACAAAATACAACATACATTATACTAAAGACAAAAGTATAAAATACATATACCTTTGTCTAAACACACTTTTAAACACAGACAACACATTCCTTACTTCAAACGCTCTCAACAAGCGACCGTCACTCACTGTAGCTGGCGTGCAACTGTAGTTGGGTTGAGCGCCTGCGCCCAACCCATTGTTAAGAATTTTCGGTGTGTTTTTAGTATGGCGCAAGGAGATTACGCCGCATCTTTCGATTTCAATCTTTGTTTAATACAAATTAAATTGCTTCCCATAACCCAATCAATATTCTACTGTCTACTTTTGTAAGGTGACTGCAAAACACAAAACTATTGAATAATAGGACGTCACAATATTATAAAAATCTCTACAACTCGCTACTATGCGAATCACGATATACAAAAATAAAAAAAACGCCTTCAATAAACGTCACGTTCGCGGGTGACCTTGCGTTTCGCGAACTGCGTAGTTTACAATATCACACCGTTTTAAAACCACGATGATTGTAACAATACGCCTTGTTACCGACACGTGGTTAATTTTATTATGAAAAAAAGAAAAAAAAAGTTGTACACATAGAGTAGAAATATGTAACGCACATAATACCTATATTATAATTGTGTGACCTTAGTATTTTTTTGGTATTTATTAAATACAGTTAATGAAATTTTTCTTACAATTTCATCATTCAAGTTGTTTACCTACTTTCCTTGTTTAGTTAATTTTAGTTAATAGAAGATGTAGTAACCCCCCCCACTCCGTTCATGTTGCTTTAGTTAGTAGTAGTATGCTTGGAAGATACAATAATATATTAGGCATTTCTGTGGGTGACTTGACATTACGGTGACAAATAGACAATTAATTTTATTTAAAACAAATACGGTACCTAATTATTTAAAAAATTGTTTCAACCGACATCGCGTGACGCAGTTGCCTGCCATCATCAGGAGTGTTGTTATGGACAGGTACTCAAAAAAACTGTTCTTCATAAGCAGGGCCGGATTATCCATTAGGCCGTCTAGGGGCGTTCAAAAATTTTTTTTTTTTTTTTTTATTATTTAATCTTTTTTTATTTAGGTAAATTTTTAATATGCTTCATTTTTTTTATTTTTTCAATAAAATGAAACTTTTTAAAGTTATACCTGCGTAGTAAAAACAGCGATCTTACATAAATAACAAAATGTGTGTTTGTCTGCGCATTTTTAATCGCTAATCTCAGAATCGGCTCCGATTTGAGTGCGTTTTCACTTATGTATTTATAGCAAGCTTTCCGTAGATAACCAACATTTAGTGTTTGTTTGATTACAAGAAATCCGGCTTCCGGCCACTCCGGCCCTTCGACATGTACAATAAGACCCTGGGGCCCTAGACAAAGTGCATTCGATTCGATTCGCTAAATAAAAATGTATGGGATTGACATATGCCTTCGCTAAATCACGCGAAGGCATATGTCAATCCCATACATTTTTATTTAGCGAATCGAATCGAATGCGAAACGAATGCACTTTGTCTAGGGCCCCAGGGGCTCTAGCCAAGAGCAACCAGTGCAAACGGGAGCGTTGTGTATTTACGAAACGATAGAAAATTAAGCCCAGTTATTGGTCAAAATTTTATGTGGGCGTTACAACGACCAATCACCGGGCTTTATTTTCTATCGTTACGTAAATACACAACGCTCCCGTTTGCACTGGTTGCTCTTGGCTAGGGGCCCTGTTCGTTCTTAGTAAAGTACTAGCTGGCGCCCGCGACTTCGTCCGCGTTGAAAAAGAAAAAAGTAGCCTATCCTGTTTCCCGTACGTCTAAATGTTTATCTACCAAGTTTCATGAAAATCAGTTGATTCGTTTAAGGAGGAACATACATACTTACATACATACATACAGAAAAAAATTGTAAAAATGGTCAATTTAGTTTCAGTATCATGTATAGAGCCTATAAACAGGATATCTCTGAAAACAAAGTAACTTACTCCATGACCAACCCTTACAGATTTATTATTAGTATTGATGTAATTTCCTCCACAATCCACCGCTCTCCCAGAAGCACAAATAGGTAAGTCAACAAAGTTTCGCATCAATACTAATAATAAATCTGTATGGGTTGGTCATGGAGTAAGTTACTTTGTTTTCAGAGATATTGTGTTTATAGGCTCTATACATGATACTGAAATTAAATTAACGATTTTTAGAATTTTTTTCTGTGTCTATGTATGTATGTTCCTCCATAACTCTTAAACGAATTAACTGATTTTCATGAAACTTGGTAGATAAACGTTTAGACGTACAGGACACAGGATAGGCTACTTTTTTCTTTTTCAACGCGGACGAAGTCGCGGGCGCCAGCTAGTTAGCAATATATGTAGCAAAGCTCCACAAGAATTAATAACTTATTGACATTGATATTTGCATTTTATTTTTCTAGCTAGAGAGGATTCAACATCCTTGATGTGGATTTCGTATAATTTTATTATGTTGATAATCAACATATTATTTTTTACGTACAATTTTTTGATATAAAGGTCGATGATAATAAGTAAACCAATTTATGATTGAGCTGAAAACTAGAACTGTATGGTGTGATATTCTTGTTGTGGCATACTCCGAGTACTTTTTACATGTAGCTGCCATAAATAAAGTTCCACTTCCAATGCCTTAGGAAGAACATAATTATTTTTTAACTACCTGTTGCACGCGGCTTCGTCTGCGTTACTTACTTCGTCCGCGTTGTCGTCGTCGTCTATTGAAGAACGTCTAGTAGTCCATAAGATCCCATAATTTTATAATAAAAGTTTTTTTTAAATATTTTTGTGTATAAGTAACTGTTAATCTCAATGTAGGTAATAGGATTAAAATAAAACTGAATAAATAAAATACTATATAAAACTAATGCTAATCTAGAGAGTATCTCCTCTAGATTAGCATTAGTTATACTGACCTAGTTTAAAAAAAAAAACAAATCTGTATAGACAAAAAAAAATTCTACAATTACACATTTGTTTTTTTCCTCCTTAGATCTTCTCTCGTCCGTGATGAACACTGAAACTGCAAATATGCAAACATCGGAGCGAGCTGAACGTCACGTACTCGTAGACCTATAATTGTAACCAGGTCACTAACCCATGCCTGCATTCTATCTTTAAACCCGTACACCTACGAGTATAAACTGAATACTTCGTCCTATAAGCATTCACTGAAATAACTAATGTCACACAATTATTATTATACTCTTTGTTCGCCCAATCCTATCGCACCTTCGGTAAGACAAGGGCATAACTTACAATTTTTTTAAATGAGTTAATTTATTATTTTATTTATTTATTTCTAAGGAAAACTTACAGTGCTACTTACAATTTTTACTTAGTAACTAAATGACAGAATAACATTACACCATTTATAAGTTTTATAAATTTAGTATATTTTAAGATTAATAAGTTTTATTAATCTTAAAATATATGCAGAAATGTCTTAAAAACATTATTAAATTAAAAAATATTTACAAGACTAAGGGCCTCTTTCACAAACTACATGTAAAGTGTTGATTAGTGACTTTTAGAAATCATTTTCTGTTATATTGAATTATGCACTCGGTTTACTGCATCATTCGATAGGCGATTTTTTTTTATTATTTACTATTTAATGTTTGGGACGTTTACCGTACAAACAAAAGTATATCATCTTCATTATCTCCAGTTACCGGTGACTTTAAATGACAGTTTGGCCTACTTGACGTATTGGACAGCCTCCGCAAATCATTTCACCTTCATGCATTTTATTCTTGCCTGATCAATTTTAACAATAATATTTATCAGAACGGTGATTTAGAATAATATTGCTAATATTTTCTCGCTCGAACAAAATAATGCTACGTGGGTACTGGGAAAAATTGATAGGTTGTAAACATTAAAATTTTTGTTCATTTACTAGTTGAAATCACTGACCAGACCACCGATTTTAACAATAAAATCATCACAAGATGCACATTTTTTTAAGGTTTAACTGAGATAACGTATAATCAATAAAATTCGGAGTTTAACGATATATTAATAATAAAACTTGGAGCGACACATTAGTGCTTGGATATCAACTGACAAACAAATTCGATTATGGCTCGTATTAACCGATAGACCTTTTAAAAATTAAATTCTAATTGTCATTAAGTTTCTCCCGTATCAAAAAGTCATTTTCAAGTAAAAGTGGAGTTATTCGTTTTGCGAATTAAGGTATCGATATTCAACCCATTTAACCGGTACGTACTTATTGGTATAAAGTTATAAACTGTGTAAATCTATACTAATACTAGTGGGTGCCCGCGACTTCGTCCGCGACCATTTTTTTTTATATACAAACCATTCCTGATTGTCCCTCTATCCATAAGTGAAGACAGAATTAAAATCGGTCCAGCCGTTTAGGAGGAGTGCAGTGACATACACACGCACAGAAGAAATATATATATAAAGATATAAAGCTGAAGAGTTTGTTTGTTTGTTTGGTTGGTTCAACGCGCTAATCCCAAGAACTACTCGTTCGAATTGAAAAATTATTTTTATGTTGAATAGTGCTTTTATCGAGGAAGGCTATAGACTATAGAGAACGCGGACAAAGTCGCGGGCACCAGCTAGTCTTATATATATAAAGGAGAAAACAGTGAAAATTTAACAGAATGGAATAAACTTCAGATTGGATATAAAATAAAAACATAAAGTAAGATTTCAGAAACGCATTTTAATTGTTTTTGATATGTTAAATTACAATAAATAATTACAAAAATGTTGTAAAAATTAAGTACCTAATTAAGTATATAATATAAATGCCAAATATAATGCCACCTTACATTGAACTAGGTAATCAGTTAAATCAAATCCACAGTTTGATATAGGTACACAACAAAATTAGTGTGGCGTTTAGTATCAATCAATTCTTATATACATCAAAACGTATTTTATAAATTAAATTTGAACTACACTGGTATATTAATAATAAATTAATTTAATTTAAAAATATCAAATAAATAATTTTATATAATCTTACAATTGAAGACGTGAGTGGATGAAGGTGATATGTCACATAATTCCAATTTTGAATAAATCGAGGTTAAAGTTTACTTTTAATTTTTGAGATAAGTCGCCACGGAACTGATTTTTGTACTAAATTATGATGCAAAGTTGTGTAAACGATCTAAAATATTAATGGTATGATAGCAAGTGAACACTTCTATTATTTCATTTAAAAAAAAAGTGAACATAGCTTCCTCTTCCATTAACAAAAATAAACTTTTCTGCACTTTTTGCTTTTTAAAATTAACTGTACATAACACATTTTTAAGCTTTTTATTTTCCAAAAATGTCTAAAATCGAGGATCTTAAAGTTTGTAATCATTTATATGAACATATTACCTTCATCAACGCAAAAAAAACGAAAATACCCCAAATTGCGACATATCACCTTCATCCACTCACGTCTTCAATTAGAATCCTCGCAAGATCCTAATGCGCAGGAATCTTGTAACACGTGACGTCATCCCCAGCTAAAAAAATACGGTCAGCAAAAAAAAGTCATTATTGAGTATCATAGAATCATCACTACATACTCGTAGTATAAAACAAAGTCACTTCCCGCTGTCTGTCTGTCCCTATATTATGTTTAGATCTTTAAAACTATGCAACGGATTTTGATGCGGTTTTTTTTTAATAGATAGAGTGATTCAAGAGGAAGGTTTTAGTATATAATTTTCAACGCGGGCGAAGTCGCCGGCACCAGCTATCTACTAAAAATAATGATACAACCCCTGAAAATTTTATAACAGCAAAGATAGCATTAAAAAGGTGTTAGAAGAATGTTAGAAAGTACATTCGTAATTTAGACCGGCTGTCACTAGGTCAAATGGATAATT
The DNA here is from genome assembly GCA_945859745.1 of Synanthedon formicaeformis. Taxonomy (NCBI): domain Eukaryota; kingdom Metazoa; phylum Arthropoda; class Insecta; order Lepidoptera; family Sesiidae; genus Synanthedon; species Synanthedon formicaeformis. The sequence continues at coordinate 8,611,783 of OX243969.1, read as the reverse complement.
GATGTCTTTTTTTTTAATGTTTTTTAAACAAAAAGAAGCTCACCTTTCATGGGTTAGTTTTATCAACATACCGAAAACTAAATTGGCTATTTGTTAAGATTTAAAATATACTACAAATTGTGGTTATCCTATCAGAAAAAAGCGTAAAAAAATCATAATTTTTGAAATTTTATCTTGGCGCTGAAACGCCCTATGACTAGTTGTAACTCTGATGACGTCTTACGCTAGTAAACATAGAGTAATAAATAGCGTTTATTCACTTAATATTAGTTCTCTGTGTCATCATTCTGTTCTGTTTGTTTACTAGCGTGTGACGTCACACGTATCACAGACCAGCGCCATTACAGAAACAGTTTTTTTGGGCGCGGTTTTGGAACTTTAAACTTTAACATTGATTTTTATTAATAATACAGTAGATCTCCCGGAAATATCAATGTAGTGTGCTTATTATGTAATAAAGAATGATTTAAAACGATTTTCTAAAATTAGTCAAATAGTGTACTACTGCAAATAAAAACGATTGTACTACTGCATATGCATCCCTTTCTAACACCTTTTCAATGCCATAAGTAAATAGAGTATGAACTAATGTAACTTTGTTGCTATTTTTTTCCTTACTTCTATGCTTTACTTATTATTCTATGTTGCGTCTGTCACGAGATTACGTCACCAAAATGGCGGCATAGCGCATTAGCAACTTGCGAGGCTTTATTAAAACTTATTAATATTATATTATGAGTCTTTAAGGTTCGATTTTAGGGAATAAATCAAGAATGAACCTAGAAAAAAATCGAGTTTTTTCTAGGTTTACAATGAGTAAATTAACAAGGGTACACGCTAACTTGTGATATGCAAGAACTATACGTGTCAAAAATTTGACCTCATTTTAACCATTAATATTGGTTATACTTTTAAGATGGCCACTGTGAAACACGAAAATGAAAAATATATCACAATTCCTTTTTTTTATTAGCTTTTTGCCTGTAATAAAGATAATAAATAATAACTTAATATTCTTAAAATTAATAGAATCAGTGCAGCCTTTTAGATATGTTACTTTATAAACAACTTCATTTAAGTTTTTCTTTTTCGAGATCTTGTTAATAGAGATAAATTTTACTATATCACAAATAAGTTATTATGTAAGTACATATATATTCAATCAATTCTCTATAAATATTTTACACTTAACAGTTAAGGCTATAATCTCATAATAAAAGTTAGTCTCTCATAAGTATAACATAATAATAGACTAGACTACAAACTACAATAGGGACATGAACTGTATTTAGTGATTTTTTTTTTCTATAACAAGGATTTGGGACTGACAGAATCGGTTCATAATAATATTCATAGATACATACACATAAACATACAACAAGACTAGTGTTGATATAAATAATTTTTAATTTTATTACATGAGGACATGCAGAATTTTTCCTGTTATAATAAAAATATGAATACTTACATAGATACACATATACATACATACATACAACTAAACAATACAAATACATACCATACGAAATTCTACTCAGGTTTGTCATGATTTTGGCTATTTTTTTGTGAAATTCTAATATAGTCATCAAACTACTACAACATGGAACCCGCGTGCCATACAAAACACTACGAATTTTATGGAACATTTAAAAGTGACATATGCGTAGAGCATGAACTGTCATTTAAAACAAAACAAACATAATAATAAGTACGTAATTTAAAGAAAATGTGACTTTACGTCAACCCATTAGAGTTTAAAATGAAATAGTAGAAGTTGATCGTTACTACCTTTTACCATTGACACGTGAAGGCAAGAGTCAGCCATGATTCTGTCAAAGGCGTTCTTTTTATGTGCCGCTTTGGCATTTGTGACGCAAATTCCATTGTAGTATTTCGATGAGTATAGTATATAACATAAATAGTAGTTTTTTTGACTTCCAATAAGTAAAAATAAATTGGATATTTTTGAGAAATAAACTGTTTGATTAGAATTTAATTTGATTTAGCGCCTCTTTCACTAACTACAAGTAAAGTGTTGATTAGTTACTTTTAGAAATAATTTTCTGTTTTATTGAATTATGCACACGGTTTACTGCATCATTCGATAGCCGATTTTTTTTTATTATTTTCTATTTAATGTCAGCTTTTTTTATTTTATTTATTTTCAGCTAAATTATTTCCGGTGACAGGTGACTTTAAGTGACGGTTTAGCCTAATTGACGTTCGTGAAATAGGCGCTTAGTGGTTCTAAACTTGTTTTAACTTCAGATGATAATATTTCAAATATTTCAAAATGTTAGAAATTGTGAACGAATACACTAATTACATACATATCAATTCACATTAAATGCTTCCCACTTCCATATGCCGAACATGCATCTTTGAAATTTGTCACATTGAACGACGAAAAATAATCATCATGTATAAACCTAACTATACTCTCTATTGGACAGAGGTATGTGTCGTACGTTTTCATGTCGTCTACGGGATGTTGCATTTTCATCTTAACATTGTTTCGCGATTTGCAGAAACTCAATAAACTAGTCACATCATCACCGTTGTAGACTACGCGAAAATAAAAATCCTGCGCGACCGCCTTTCTTTTTGTAAATTTAAACTCATCCCTTAGATCCCTTTTTCTGTACACCTCAAATATTAATCTAGAAGCATACTGTATGTTGTAGTGTTGATAACTCGTTAGGCCCAGTGCTAGAATCAAAGGTTGCAGTGTTTTATCGTGGCCCGAGTACAAGACAAACTTTGGTCTATTCTCTGATATCATTCGTATCATATTTTGTACTATGTTGTGTATTAGTCCATAGGCAATGAGCAATGCTCTTCTTCTATTGTTCACATTCTTTATATCTTGTCTGTAACTCCACTCAACGTAGGCAAACAGTGACATTACGTGTTCTTTTCTTATGCAAAAGTCCTCAACACTATCGGTAGTCGATTCCTTATAGTCCTCATCGAAATCCTGATCTATTCTAGCGTCGTTTGGAAAGTTAAAATCTGCATCTAAATTCTTCTTCACTATAACAACGTCGTCGTAAGTATCAGCGTTGTCCATATATCTCTGTTGGTAGTACAAGAGTTTCTCTTTCTCCATTTGAGCATCGAAATCCAGTTGAGGTTTCTTATCGTTGATTATATCTCTAGCTTTTCTGCCAAATTCACCATTAAAATCCAATTGATTCAAATAATCCAATTCCATGTTTAACGTGTCCATATCTGCGTCCAGTAAACTTCTCTTGGCCACGTTGCCGACTAATTTTTTTTGTTTCTTTATAGACAATTTAGATTTGTGTTCTTTTCTCTCGGTGCAAGGTAATTGAACGTCGTGACACATGTAAGCAAGTAGTGCATCTCTGACTAAATCTGGATCTAAATTTTCGTGAGATTCGAATAGGACTTTGGACAGTTTTATGACTAGATCTTTGATGGCCGGGTGGGAGTCGAGTCTGTTTTTTGCTTGAACGTTGAGCTTTCTGTAAATCATAAAAAGAGTTTTGTATAGTACTTATATATATTTCTTCGGATGTTGTTATAGAGACATCAAGGGAAATATTTTTTTTTTTAATTTTGATTTTCAAACATTGATTACATTAAATATTTTGGAACAAAAGATAATTGATTGAAAAAATAGATATTTTGTCAAAGACATTCATAGAGACGTTAAGCAGGCGGCCTTTTGATATAAAAAAAGTAATAAGAGGTTATTCTGGGTTAAATGTGAATCATGTTTATATCAAACAAAAGTTGGTATGGATTTGGAAAGTAGTGGCACACCCTTACAGAAGATCACCGTGAAATAACAGCATGTGTGCTGTTGTGTTTCGGTGAGTGAGTGAGGGATGCCAGAGCCCATTTTGTTATCCCTTCACAATACCTTAAATTATATATTCCTCCATAACTCTTAAATTAATTAACTGATTTTCATGAAACTTGGTAGATAAACGTTAAGACGTACAGGACACAGGATAAGCTACTTTTTATACTATTTCAATGCGGACGAAGTCGCGGGCGCCAGCTAGTTCTTAATACTAATATGATCGACAGTGCACTTGCAGCACCTGTGACGTTAATTGTCTTAATAGGCGACATCTAGTGGACCGTCAGCCTGTCTGATTGGCTTAACATTAAAAAAATGGTAGGAAGCTTTGATAAAGGATGCACTAGATTCAGGGTCTCAAACAAAATCACTGCGAAAATGTGCTATCACTTTCTGTCGTTAATTTCTGATTAAAAAGATGAATAATGTAAATGTTGCATGACTGATTTGAAACTTAACAAATTAGTAATAATGCCTGAAGTCGTAACACGTGTTCACCTTAAGGTAATACAAGTCAGCTTTCCTCCATAAAAAACGTAGAATGATTATTACTCCGCTGTTTTATGTTTAATTTACAAAAGTAAGCATGATACCAATTTATCTTGTCGTTAACTAGATTCAATTAAGAAAATTGCAATCTGCGCTGTCTACATGCCTCCACCAGTCAGGGTGGACGATCTGGTTGCTTTTGTGGATAACACGAGCAACATGATGAGTAACGCTGACGAAATTCTTGTAATTGGAGATTTTAACTTACCATTTATTTCATGGACTAAATATGATGACGGAGTTAACAAATGCACTATACCGTCAAATTACGACTGTACTCTGGGTAACTCTTTGATAGATTTTATGTCTTTGTCGAACTTGCACCAATTTAACTACTTAACTAATGAGGATGACAGAACATTGGATCTAGTGCTTGGTGGTTCTAACTGTATTAATATCGATAAGCCCTTGGATCAATTAAGTAAGCTCGATCCCAAGCATCCACCGCTCGTTTGTACATTAACCAACAATGAAGTAAAGTACCTTCGCCCATTGGGTAAGACTTATTTCAATTATTACAAAGCTGACTTTCAGAGCATCAATTCTAAACTGGGGGGTGTTGATTGGCGCCGCGTTTTTGATGATTGCTGTAGTGTAAATGAGATGACATCAGTATTTTATGGAATTCTAGACGATTTAATTAAAGAACATGTACCAAATAATAATTTTAACAAATCAATTTATCCACCGTGGTTCAGCAGGTCACTGGTTGCTTTACTCTCAGAAAAAAATAAATTTAGAAAAAACTATCGGAAATATAATAATCCCCGCGACAAAATTCAGTTTGAAGTTTGTAGAGAGCGCAGCCATAAATTGTTTGACAAACTTCTATCTAATTACGTCGACAGGGCTGAGGTAAATATGTCACGCGATCCAAAATCTTTCTGGCGGTATGTAAAAAACAAACGTAATGATCGTGCAACTCTCCCAGCAGAAATGCACATGGAGAGTGAGGTGGCTCGCTCGGGACAAGAAATAGTGAATCTTTTTGCAAAAAATTTTTCCTTGACGTTCACGCCCCAAACTACATCTCCCCATAATCTCCAAACTTCTGCTAATAATACTGACAGTCACAATGGTACTATAGGCATCATTCATTTTACAGAGAGAGAAGTGCTTCATAAAATTAAACATTTGAACATATTTAAAGGACCTGGTCCCGACAATATTCCGCCGCTCTTTGTGAGACGTTGCGGCTCGGCTCTAGCGTTACCGTTATCCTTAATAATAAATCGCTCCTTGAAGTCTGGAGAATATCCTGATGAATGGAAGAAAGCAAGAATTGTACCGGTGCTGAAAAAAGGCGACACAACGGATGTCAGGAACTTCAGACCAATATCTATCCTTTCATCGTTTTCTAAACTCTTTGAATCCCTTATTTGTCCCGTTTTAACCCGCCACACTGATCACATTATTTCTGAGCACCAGCACGGCTTTAGAAAGGGTCGTTCGGCGGAAACTAACCTCGTCTCATTCGTGTCAGAATTGTCTCATCAAATTAAGGGAGGGAGACAGGTTGATGCCATATATACAGACTTCAGCAGCGCATTCGACAAAGTTAACCATTTTATTCTGCTGAGGAAGCTGGAAATGATAGGCGTGCATGGACAGTTTTTACATTGGTTTGGTTCCTATCTTGATAAACGGCCTCAGGTCGTATCGGTAAATGGATACGAGTCAGGGGTATATTACGCAGATTCTGGAATTCCGCAAGGATCCCACTTGGGACCTGTGCTCTTTTCCATATTCATTAATGACATAACGGGTCGAATTAAACATTGTAAATATTCTCTTTTTGCTGATGACCTAAAGATCTATAAAACGGTTGTGTCCTCTCTGGATAGCGGTCTCATTCAGAGTGATATTGACAGCATATATCAGTGGTGCGACGAAAATAGAATGGTCCTTAACGTACGTAAATGTTACTATATAAAATACACTAGGAAAAAAAAGCCACTGGCGTCTTCGTATAGCTTGAATGGAACCGCTCTTCGGGAGGTGTGTGAGATCCGGGACTTGGGTGTACTTATCGATAGTAAGCTTACTTTTAGATCTCACGTCGATCACATCGTAAAAAAATCGGCTCAGATTCTTGGATTCTTAAAACGTAACACCAAAAGATTTAAATCGAATCGTACTATAATGACGCTATATAATTGCCTGGTGCGAAGCCATCTTGAATACGCTAGTGTATCGTGGAATCCGTTCTATGCTCGACACTCTCAGCGTGTTGAAAATATTCAACGTTCATTTACTAGGTCCTTGGCATTCTCTTCGTCAGGTATATCTCATAGATGTTCGTATCTGAATCGTTTGGAATTCTTTAAGCTGCTTACCTTAAAAGAGAGGAGGAGCGCTCGTGACTTGCTGTTCCTTCATAAAATCTTACACGGATCTGTTGACTGTCCCACGATTACGGAGAATATTTCTGTAAATGTTCCCTATCACTATCCGCGACGGCGCGTGGCCAGCATCTTCAATGTTCGAACTTGTAAAACCAATGTCGGCCTGAGCGCGCCAGTGGTGAGAATGTGTCGAACCTACAATGACTTTAACAGCCGCGTTGGGGACCTCGACGTCTTCGCCGATACGGCTGGAGCGTTTAGGAAGAAAATTCACAAAGCATTTGAGCGCAGTAAGAATCACCAGGGTGAAAATAATTGATGGTGTTCTGACATCCTGAAGTTGCATTGCATTGTATGTAACTTCTGCATGTAGTGCGACTTGGGCTATTTGTATATATATATATATATATATGTATATCTTTAGTTATAATTATGTCTTATAATCAAAGTGTATCTGTAGTTATAATTATGTTTTTCTATTGTAGTATTGTAGTATAAGTTCTTGTTACCGTTTTTGTGGCAAATGCTGTATACGCCTGTAATTGGTACACGTGTCAGCCGAAATACAATGTAAACTTATATCATGAATAATGTTAACACGTGTACTGTTGGTGTATCCAAAATAAATAAATAAATAGATTCCTTGGCATACAAACTTAAAAAAAGTATTAATTTAAAAGATATGATCCTTGAAAAATCAATATTTCAAGACAAGTTTTAATGCAACTTTGAGGGTGAATAGATCACTCTAGAGTACAAAAACTCCAAAATACTTTGCATACAAACATTAATTGGTTATTCAAGAGTTCAAATAACTTTACACGAAATAGATATATGCAGTAGTTTTGTCAAAAAGAGTATACGCCCAAGGGTCTGTTTATGATTTTTATTTTTGGTATGAATCATTGTGCATCTCACTCGATTGCTCTTACCGCGCATTGTGCTGTGTGAGACAGGACTCATTTTAGCCATGAGACCGATGAGTTCGAGACGCCGACTTGTTTCACGTTATGGACAACTTTGTGCAACTATTTGAAATATGCTCCAAGCTGTGAATGCGGTGATATTCTACTATGCCACTTTTGTGGCATCTAGTGTATCCTTTATCAAAGGTAGAGAGAGACTGACTTGTTGAGCAAGTGTTGCGCTTGACACGCGCAGTCCCGGAAGCAGAAGGCGACGCTGTGCGCTTCGCGGGCGGAAGCTGCGCGCACCCCCGCCCCGGAACCAGCACCGGCGCACCCCCACCATGTCGCCACCAGCGACTGGAACGTGCGCCGGTACCGAGTGCTATACGACAACACCTCTCCTAAGGGAAGGGCACAGCACATTATTATTCGTATTGTACATCGAAATACTACAATGGAATTTGCGTCACAAATGTCAAAGCGGCACATAAAAAGAACGCCTTTGACAGAATCATGGCGGACTCTTGCCTTCACGCGTCAATGGTAAAAGGTTGACGTAAAGTCACATTTTCTTTAAATTACGTACTTATTATTATAAATAATAAATAAATAAATAATAAATATCTTCACACATTCCACACAGCACCATCTAGTTCCAAAGTAAGCAAGTAATGCTTGTATTATGGATACCAGACAGTTGATATAATACATAGATTACTTTTTTTTTTTTTTTTGTAAATACATACATATTATAAATACAAAACATCCATGACTCAGGTACAAAGGTAAAATGTTCACATAAAACATTTGCCCCTAGCGGGATTCGAACCCGCGACCGTTTGGTTAACAGCTAGGGTTACTAGCCACTAGACCAAACGTGTCGTCAATTTTGTTATATGTTTTAATATTATGTTTGTTTTGTTTTAAATGACAGTTCATGCTCTACGCATATGTCACTTTTAAATGTTCCATAAAATTCGTCATGTTGTAGTAGTTTGATGGTATTATATTTAAATGTCTCTCATACTAATTTGAGAAATCAAAAAAAAACTTTTCTTTGTTTAATTCTTAATTTAATGCATAGAAGCTTAGTACATTGATAAATCTTGCAAAAAAAAAAAAAACAAAAAACGTAGTGGTAGGGCACACTGCGTTTCGCAGTCATTTTGGCAGCCCGTCTGGCGGCAGTAACCACCACCTTACAGAATACCACCGTGACATAACAGCATATATATGTGCTGTTGTATTTCGGTGTGTGAGTAAGGGATGCCAGAGCCCATTACCCCATCCCTTCCTTATCCCTTATCCTTAATCCTTCTAATTGGTCGAAAGCGCACTTGTAGCACTTATGGCGTTGCTTGTGTTATAGGCGACAATAGATACCTACCATCAAGTGGACCGTCAGCCTGTCTGTCGACCTTAACATTAAAAAAAAAATACTGTTCTATTTCCTTCCCCACCTTTATTTCTTGTACAAAAAGTTGGCAACCCTACTACAAACAGGCAATATTGTCGTCAGCGATGTATATATATGAGCCCTAATGCCTTTCTCCTCTTAAAAGATATTTAAGCCGATTTCAATCTGAAAAGGAATATATGAAACAATATTTGCTATATTTGTTACCCGTATCTTTCTTCCCAGGTGGATCCAAGTAATCTAGCCCCAATTTCTCAGCATACGCCTCTCGCAATATGTTACCTTGAAATAGAATTTCAAATGTTTATGTATGACATTTGTATAATAATGATACAGAATCTTCTATATATATATATACAGCTTAAAATTATCCACTAAAATAGATAAATTAAGTTTAAACACTTTTTGAAAAATAAGAAAATGCCCTATTTCTATATATAAATAGTTTTGATCAGCTGTATTACGTTTGCAAGCACATTGATTACTTGATACATTAGTTACGAAAGCTTTCAAATTGAGTTCATACTTAATATTATAAATCATATAAATTTACGCGTCAATTTGTTATCTTGTTTGATTAAAATATACTACTTTATGTATTTGATGTACTTGATGTAATTGACGTACTTGATGTATGTATTTGATGTAAATGCCGTAGCAACTAGCGGACGTTTGGCGATGTGCACCGTAAACTATGTGGACATTTTGAGATGTTGACTAGTGGACCACACGCTAGTAAATCGTCAACGATTAGCTTCAACATTATTTAGTCTGTGACTCATACTCACCGACAGTGATCATCTGCAAGAGTCCTCTAGGCGTGAGCTGTCCAAGGGCGCAATGAGTAGCAGCAGCTCGCGCCGGCAGCGACGGGAAATTGTGGAACGGACCCGGACCGGAGACCCACCACGCGCGCCCGGACGTACTCGCGTTCACCACAAACTCCTCGTACCTGTTTTATTTTTTTAATTTTTTTTAATTATTTATTTATTTAGGCTGGTTTTAGTGTCACGCGGACCGTCAGTGCGGAGCGCGTCCGCGTATGTCGTTTTAGTATCGTCCTGACCGCCCCGGAGTACACTCGACTCGTGTCAACATCGCAATATCGACTCGCCATGATTGTACTCCGCCGACGCGTGCGCTCCGCGCGATACTAAAACGCTTACTACAGGCTGAGACGCGCGGACGGTCGTCCGTACGGACCTGTCCGCATTACTCTAAAACGCTCCCTAGCTTTAATAAATATTGGTCCGTGCGGAGCAATCCGTACTGACGGTCCGCGTGACACTAAAACCAGCCTTACAATAACATATTATATTTTAGTTAATTGGCTATGAAAACACACACCAGGCATGCAAGCCTGTATCGTGTGCTTCATGAATTTATTAGTTATTATTTATTTTTTGATATTTAAAATAAATATAAAAAAATAAAATAAAAATAAAAATATTAATTTTAATAATAGCAAATTATAAATTACTAAATATACACTAAATTAATAATAAATAGGTACATACATATAAAAGTAAATGACACAATAAATTTAGAATATAAAATGTATATAATTGTATATTAATATCTTTTTCAACCAACTTTCCAAAAAAGGAAGAGGTTCTCAATTTGACTGTATAGAAAGCTGATGCTTCCCGTGTGGTTCCATTTCAATTTGGTCCAGTTCTGACAATGGCATCCATGAGAAAGCGGTTTCAAGTCTTTTTTTTTTTTTGTTAAAAAGAGTTATCTTTATGTTACGGTTGACAGACAGGCTGACGGTCCACTTGATGGTATTATTATTATTATTATCTTCTAAGTGGCTATATTTGTCTGCTAGAGTACCAGTAACACTTCGTCCATTGCTGAAATATTGTGATCGCCACGTAAACTAAAGCTCTCTATCATCGAAATACTACAATGGAATTTGCGTCACAAATGCCAGAGCGGCACATAAAAAGAACGCCTTTGACAGAATCATGGCGGACTCTTGCCTTCACGCGTCAATGGTAAAAGGTAGTAACGATCAACTTCTACTATTTCATTTTAAACTCTAATGGGTTGACTCAAAGTCACATTTTCTTTAAATTACGTACTTATTATTATGTTTGTTTTGTTTTAAATGACAGTTCATGCTCTATGCATATGTCACTTTTAAATGTTCCATAAAATTCGTAGTGTTTTGTATGGCACGCGGGTTTCATGTTGTAGTAGTTTGATGCTCTCTATCTATACTACCATGTTAAGAAACTGTAGTACTTTTTTGATATAGGCATTCTTCACATCTTCACAAGCCATTGTGTGGCTAACCTAGGATGTGACTGCGATTGTGCATCAAGGGGCCACACTCGCACAGGACATGCATTGGCCTGTACTAGTGAGACACATTATTTGGTTGATGGTAAGTGGCTACCGTCGCATATAATACAAGCAACGCCACAGGTGGTGCTAGTGAGCTGGCTACTACAGTAGGGTTAAAGTGAGTAAGAATATATGTACATTGTCTTAACTTAAACCATTCAAGGTTCATATTCTGGTGATGAAGTTTTCCAAGGTGCAGACTAAGGTGTGATCACTAAAACTTTAATTTTTATTTACTGGGGAATTTGTTGATTTTTAGTATTACATTGTAGTTTTTTTTACTTTTTATAAGGTCGACAGACAGGCTCACGGTGCACTTGATGGTAGTTGATGTGGAAAGTAGTGGCAGGGCATTTTGATAAGCCCTTATGCATCATACCTCTTCAACAAAGGAGATGGTGGCACCGTGTCACATGGTAACTTATCACCATGTCTGAGATGTGTCAGGGGACCTCTGTCTCCATGCCTCGTCACCACCAGAACTCCTTGAAGCAACCATAAGTCATTGTCCACCAAACCTGAAATGCGTTTAAAAGTGTGAAGTAAGAGTGAAACTATTTTTTTTTTCTTTTATTGTAAAAAAAAGGTCGATGGTGCTATGATTTTTAAAAGAAGTAAAATTTAAAAGTAAAAGTTTTAAAAGAAGTAAAGTTTTTAAAAAAAAGCTTGATTTTTTAAAACAGACATTCTGATTTATAGTGCACATAATGCTACTTTTAAGAAAAATATATTAAATCTGTAGATTAATAATTAAGACAGTATACCTTCAGAACCTCTAACAATATTGTCAGGTGGTGCACAAGCCTTCATATAAATTTTTCTGTACTTTGCATCACTCTTCGTCACATACTCATTTTGTATTATTTTCTTCACAACTCCAGTTTCTTCGCCCATTGATATGTACTTGTACATCACTGAAAATGATATGGTCCAAAAACCTTAAATCCTACTAATATAATAAAAGCGAAAGTTTTTAAAGATAGATGGATGGAAAAAATCACTGGCACCAGTTAGTTAATATACATAATTAAGTAGTGGCTGGGAACACTACGTTTAGCAGTCATTTGGCAGCTCATCTGCCAGCAGTAACCATCCATTTACAGAAGACCACTGTGAAATAACAGCATGTGTGTTGCTGTTCCTTTTACAGTCATAAAATCGATGTTTTGTGTGACGCTCGTTTAAGTGACTGTAACCAGAACATTGTATAAATAATACTGGCCAGTATGTGCCTTACAGTCCAGTTCGCCATACTTAGATGTGACCAACCAGTATTTTTTACTTATTTACGTATACAAAAACTTACACCACTGAGACCTACACCAACTTAACCCTCCTAAATGAGAAATAATGAAGGAAAAACTTGTTTAATAAAAATCAATAGTCATACGAAAATTTGAAATTTAAGCGTTTTAGATACCTGTGATCAAGAAAAATATCCAAATACTCATGCCGAGGTAACAGTAAAATGCCCTATGATTAAAAGGGTATTTCATTATTGCTTTGATTTGCTTGTTGAAACGAAAAAAATATATATCTTGAATACATTAAGTAACTAAAAATTACTTCTTGAAATTCACTTTTGCCTTGGATTAATTACTTGAAAAACCTGTAGAAAATTATTTTTGCCATTTCGTAATTTCATGGTCCAACATTGTGTTATTTTTTTTCAAAATACACGTACAATACAAAATGAAATGAAAATGTTTACAAACAAACACGACCGAGCGAGTATACATACCGATACCGACATGCCACAAACAAACCACAAAGCAAGAAATATAGTACTCTTAAAGCGAGAGCCACAAAGAAAACCATGGAATAGACAACTAGCAACCTGCTACCTATAGTCTGTCAGAAAAGTGTTGAAATTAAAAAGTGGCAATACTGTAGTGTTGTCTCTTTCTTATAACCTCCATGGTTAGAACGGGACAACACTACAGTATTGCCACTTTTTAATTTCAACACTTTTCTAACAGACTGTATATAGCTACTGAGTATATAGTTCTGTGGTAACAACGATTGTTTGACTGACTAGATTGTTGACATTGACATTGACACTATATTTGCACTATTCTATTTCACTCACTCAGCTTGCGTCATGTTTATTTATTTTTCCAGCTTCTGAACTTGTTTAAACTTGTTAGTGTATTTTTCTCCTTATTTATTTATTCAATCTACTCAAACTCAGTTAATGCAGATTGCACTGTCTATAGAAGTACGAATTTAATTTTTAAAGCACCTAGCTTTTTTGTGTAAGTTTCGAAAACATTCAATTTTAAAAAGTTGTTTTAAGTGATAGTTCCACAGTTTCTTTTATCAACATTGTGCAATTAAAAAGGATACTTTCGATTTGCATTATTTTCGTTAGGTGGATTTACTGATGTGCCAACTCGGAAAAAACACAACTCTAGTTAATTCGAGTTGAAATTCACGTAAAAGTAACTCGCATTAACTAGATGAAACTGAGTAAATTATTTGTTTTGTTTTTACCAATTTAATCACTCAGCTTCGTAACAATATTTAAAAAATTAGAACAGATTCAACATAACACTTGGGTGCTTCTTTCTTTTTAATATGTTTTAATAAAGTGGTGGATTGCCACTATATTTGTATGAATCTGAACACTGTTTGCACTTAGCATGTCCATTCATTGGCGATTCAAATAAATCCGAAACAACAGATTTCCTTTTAGGTCCCGGTGTATTTAAATTTGAGGAGAAAATTCAACTCGAGTTAAGTACATCGAGTTGACACATAACTAGGTGGATTACATACTGCACAATTTCAGAGCTGACATTAACCTATCTATCATTGTTTTGTATTATTTTAGAAGTGTAACCCTACTGTAATGGCCCCTACAAGAGTAGAGCAAGGTACAATAATTATTTTAGATGTAGGAAGGAATGTTGCAACGGCAGAAGAAAAGAATGAAAACAGTTTTTTTGATGATGCCAGAGCATGTACAATAAAAATTTTGGAACGGAAGATAATAAGTCAACCTAAAAGTTACATTGGAATAATCTTATTGGGCTCAAAAGCCACTAAAAATAATATGGCAGAACAAAACGATGGAGTATTTAGACACATTGAACTATTTAAAGAACTGCAGTGTCCTACATGGCAAATGATTCGTGATTTACCAAATGTGGTAAGTAAATATTTAGGTAACCAAGTACCATTATAATATTGTAATTCAAGTATTGTAGCTAGTATGCTACAAATGGTACTATCTATGTATGGAAAAATCAATGGATTCTATGTACTCCTAAACTGTTCAACAGAGTTTAGTTCTTGTTTCCCTTATGGAAAGAGGAAATACAAGGGGAAGGTTTGATATATGAAAATTGTACCCTAGACGAAGTCACAAGCGGATAAGCAGTAACTAGAAATAAATCTATACTAATTATAGATAGAGGTATGTTTGTAATGAATAAACTCAAAACCTACTGGACCGATTTAAAAAATTCTTTCACCTATATATAGAAGGCTACATTATCAGCGAGTAACATAAGCTATATGTTATAGTTACATGGAAGCAGTCACATGCAACACCTAGTTAACAATAACTGTGCTGAATTGGGTACTTACACAATATAATTTTATATTTCAGCCGACAAAAAGCAAAGGAGATTGGTTCGAATCAATATTAGTAGCTGTTGATCACTTTCAAAATGGAGTTTTTAATGTTAAAATCTTAAACAAAAAAATAATACTAATATCAAATTTGGAAACTAATGTACAAGTTGATGAGGAACACTTCAATCAGGTAACATTTATATTTTGAAAAATCTATTTCTGTCTTGCCTACACAACTATTTGGTCAATGGGGAAAATATTTAAAATGTTATGCCCTTTACAATTTTTATAAAACCATGGTAATATTTATAGTGACAGATAGTTATTATAATATTAAATCTTCATTAAGTTGTCAGTAAGTTAGCGGTTAGTTATTATATTAAGATGATTTAGTTTTTAAAGAAAAAACAAGTGAATCTTTTCCATATTATGTGAGTTATTATAGGACTTTAAAAATAAACATCCTAAGATTATTAATTTAATTTAATTTCAGGCTTTGGAGGGATTAAAAGATGAGAATTTCGAACTTGATATAATTGGGCCTGATGTCTATGCCAAAACAAAAAATGAGAATATTATATTGGCTAGACGATTTGTCGAGGAAACCAATGGGGCTACAGAAACTTTTTGCGGTATTATGAGCTATTTAAATTTCCACAGAAAGAAAGCAACAAACTGTGTGCCTTGGAATGTAGATTTGAGTATTGGTCCAAATATAAAAATACCTGTATCGTCTTACATAAGACTTAGGGATGAACCAATTATGAAAAATTGGAGAAAACAAATTGTTAATCCTGTAACAAACGAGGGAAGCACTACCGAAGCCATTGTAAGAAATAAAGAATATATCAATACTGAAACACAAGCCAATAAGAAAGCAGAAGATACAAAATTCGCTTACCAGTACGGACAGAAATATATACCTATTGATAATCTTAACAAAAATTTGTTCTATCAATCGGGAATTAAATGTCTGTCTATTTATGGATTTACACATAAAAGTAAAATTAATTGGCAGAATTTCAATAATGATGATGGATTGTCTTATGTGTTTGGGAGAAAAGGTGACAAAAACGCACAAACAGCTTTGAGGTGTCTTGTTGAATGTCTTATAGAACTTGAACTAGTTGGTATAGCAAGACGGGTATACAACAATAATAATGCACCAAAAATGTACGCTCTAATGCCAGTAATTGATGCTAGTAACAATATAGTTTGTTTGTCGATGGCAGGAATAAATTTCAAAGAAGACATAAAATATATGGCATTTCCACAAACTAATCTCAAGAAATACGCATGCGTTGATGAGCAAGTGAATGCATTCAAAGATCTCATTGAAGCTATGGACTTAACTAAAGCTTATGACGATAGTTACGATGATACGGAAGCTTTTCCTATAGCTGAAACAGTTAGTCCCAATGCTCAATATGTTTTGGATTGTATAGCATTTCGTGCAATGAATCCTGGGAAACCCTTGCCACAACCTAGAGATGACATAATGATGCTGTTAAAAGTTCCATCTCAAATAGAAAAAAAGTCCAGGGTTGCTCTAGAGAAAGTAAAAAGCGCCTTCAACTTGAAGAAAGTTGAATATAAACCAAAGAAACAAAAAGAGCCTTCATACATTGGACCTGATAACAATATTTTAATAAGTGATCAATCTGACACTAAACTTCTTGATATAATGCCTAAAATACAATTACCAGCAAGTAAAAATGATGAAATAGACAGAATCGGTACACTTGACCCTGTAAACGACTTCAAAGTTCTCCTCAAAGCTGGGAAAACTTTAAAAGATTTATCTGAAGAAATGATAGATGTTTTGGAAGCAATAATTAATTTTGACTGCAATTTTGATGGCAGTTATTCTAAAGTGTTGGAAACAATGTCTTACTTTAGAGCGGAATGTGTTAGAGTAGAACCACAATATTACAATAACTGGCTGAAAAAACTAAAAACTGATCTCTCCGAAAGAGGTAATACTGATTTCTTGAACAGAATTGTTGATAATAAGTTGAATTTTATTACTAAAATTGAGAATGATTTGAGCACTTATGATAATGAAGACACCCACGATGAAAGTCAACTATATGAAAATGACACTCAACCAAATTCCACCGAATTGGTCATTAGTTCAGAAATGAATGACATATTTGATGATATGTAATTTAAGAACATAAATGTTCATTCTGTTTGCTTTATTTTTGTTAAAAAAATGAATGAATATTTGATGATATCGCTCCTTAAAAACTAAAGGGCCACAAATCAAAATTACACTTTTTACAGGAGAGCTAATCAAAAAAAAATTAAATTTTTGTTTGTTTATTTTGTTCTTATTAGATATATATCAAATACATATACATCGTCAGAAGCGCATTTTTAAGTAGCATTAAATGTTTTATGTACTTTTATAATAAACTGAATACTAGAAGATATAAGGTACTTTTCAATATATAAAAAATGATCAAAATATACTAAATATGGAATAAAACAACCATAAGTCTTTTTGCAACATACAATATAGGATTGTGATTGTATTTTTGCAATAAAAACATTTATGGATGTTTTTGTTTTATGTCCCTTTAGTTTTGAAGCAGCAGCGATATGTATATTAAGAACATAAATGTTCATTCTGTTTGCTTTATTTTGTTAAAAAATGAATTAAAAATAAAATCTTTTAAAACAACATGATGTGTTTCTATTGTAGTTAAAATATAATTGATTTTTAAAATAGCTTTGTATCTGTTTAGTCCAAGTTAATCTTTACATACTATGTTTACATCCTTACATATTATAAAACAAAGCCCTCCGCAGTGTCTGTCTGTCTGTTCGTGATAAACTCCAAAACTACTGCACCGATTTTCATGCTGGTTTCACCAATGGATAGAGTGGTTCTCGAGGAAGGTTTTAGTATATAATTTACAAAGGGCAGCAGCTAGTATAATAAAATCCTAAAAGAGCCATCAATACTAATAATAAATCTGTAAGGGTTGGTCATGGAGTAAGTTACTTTCTTTTCAGAGATATCGTGTTTATAGGTTCTATACATGATACTGAAACTAAATTGACCATTTTTAGAATTTTTTCCGTATGTATGTATGTTCCTCCATAACTCCTAAACGAATTAACTGATTTTCATAAAACTTGGTAGATAAACATTTAGATGTACGGGACACAGGATAGGCTACTTTTTTCTTTTTCAACACGCACAAGCAGTTAATATTAGTAGTTCAACAGGCAGTTTAATATTAGTAAAGAATCAATATAAGTAGGAGCATAAAAGAGAAACTTAAAGATTGAACTAAATATCTGAGAAGGAATATGTAAATAATGCAACATGTTAGGCCATTAAAGATTTATTACACTTAAATATATTCTAATCTGAAGATTTGCACATGATAAATTCCTGTTTTTATTAAAATCGACATCAAAATGATTAATATTCATTACAATTAATATTCATTGCACACCGGTCGGATTCAAACTGTTTTGCGAATGTAAAAGCTCCAAAAACTCTTGTAGTGAGATATCTTCTTGACAATCTGTGTCCAAATCGTGTTCCAACTGTGCTTCCAACGAATTAGCCTCTGGACTTAACACGATATTCTCATCCAGCACTACGTGATTAAGCCTCGACTTCAGGCTCTGAAGAATTTCTTCAAGCTCTAAGCATTTGTTTCTTATTGATGTGCCAAGATCTGAAGCAGGATCTATATCATCTAAAGTCGCTCCCTCAGAGAACGAATTAGCCGGTGTTCGTGTTTGCGGGGGCTGTATTATGGTGAACAAGTTCTCTGGTATATTATTACCGTTTCTTAAAGCGCTTGGAGATCTCGTCTCAGTGATGAATTCTGCGAGAATGTCGTCTATAATATCTTCCGCGTTTTGCCTTATTTCGCCCGCGTCGTCGGGTGTTTCCGTACCACTTTCGTTGTTTATCATTTTATTGTTGGAATCCAACTTCATCTTACTTTTATAGTGGTTTATTAATCTCCCTTCGAAATAAATAATAAACAGCAAACAAATTGAATGTATTTAGTTTTTTTTTGCGATATGCGATAAATACATAGATTAAATGAAATGGAAAGTCAGGTGATAGGTGATTGAAGGAATGAAATTGGTGGTTGGTCACAGAATAACGAAATATTTTAGTCTATCAGTCAAGGATCCGTAATTAAAAATTGTAATTTAAACAATAAAAAGCCAATTAAATGTTCGAACAAACGTAATTTATTGAAGAATAACAAAAAAATCAATATACATTTATAGACTGATAATGAGAGAAAATACTCGTATTAATAATTTTGATTGAGGGGGCGAACCAAAGTAATTTTCGCGGGGGCCAAGTTCAGTGATTTCATCTCTGTGTACTTGATA
The DNA here is from genome assembly GCA_945859745.1 of Synanthedon formicaeformis. Classification (NCBI taxonomy): domain Eukaryota; kingdom Metazoa; phylum Arthropoda; class Insecta; order Lepidoptera; family Sesiidae; genus Synanthedon; species Synanthedon formicaeformis. Next base: position 8,592,424 of record OX243969.1, on the reverse strand, counting down.
TAAAAGTGTCCATAGAAAGGCGTTAAATAAGGGTGGCGCACCAGCGCCAGTAGCCAGAGTGTAAATTTTAAAGAAAGAGCGACAGTAGTGTCGGTCAATACGTCAAGCCGTCCGTAGACATTAGACATAGACAACCCTAATATTAATATGGCCGACCCGATAAGCACGTCGGTTTTAATAAATTAAATATTAACGTATTAAACGTGTCAATATTTATAAAACTTACCTATGGAACGTCACACCAGCAGTTTTACCAATATTTTTTGTTGTATTTTTGCAATATCTAATCACACAAGACGACATTTTTACTGGTTTTGAAAATAATAACGCGCCTAATCTCTACGAGCGTGTATGACAGACTGTCAACGGATAGGACGTCGGAACTCCAATCACTTGGAACCAGCGAATTAAACTTGGAACACTCATCGCGTCTTGAGTACTCTAATTTAGCCACAGTATCAGCTCCCGAGAGGAATGCGAGCGAGGAACCCGAGAGGAAGACAAAAATAATTTTTTGGCCAAATTTGCCGCCCCGTAAGAAATCTGCCATTTAACGAATAATCGAATCTGCCGCCCTAGGTTCCAGCCTACTCAGCCTTCTGGTACCTAAATCCGCCACTGATTAATACCACACACACCTAAACTAAATTAATTTGTTAACTAAGCGCCTCTTTCACCGGCAACAGGGGTACCGGTAACCGGGGATAAATGGAGCTGATATACCTTTGTTTGTACGGTAAACGTCCCAAATATTAAATAGAAAATAATTAAAAAAAAATCGGCTATCGAATGATGCAGTAAACTGAGTGCATAATTCAATATAACAGAAAATGATTTCTAAAAGTAACTAATCAACACTTTATATGTAGTTTGTGAAAGAGGCCCTAAGTATACAAAAACGTTTTCTCAATACAAAATAGTTATACAAAATAGGTACTAAGTAGGTACAAATAAAATTTTTTTTTTTTATTAAAACGGTCAATATATTTTATTAAATTACAATGTAAGTTACCTAAGTAATTTAAAAGTTTATCATAATATTAGTAACAAAAGAACTGACATAAAATAAAAGTGTAGGTAATAACTTTAAAATTGATAAATTTGAAAATAATCATTCCTCGCAAAAGCGACGCTGTGGAAAATAAAGATCTAAATAAGCTTCCTTTCTTAGTTTCTTCTTTATCTCTTCTATTTTCATAATTTTCAGAGCAGCTTTGCAACTGTTATGGGCGTGGGCAAAGAAACAATCTCTGACGGACTGTAAAATATCATTTTAACCATTAACATTATGTTAACATTATGGTAACATAATAACATTATGTTAATATGTCAATAATAAATAAATAAATTAATAATAAAATGTTAATAATAACTAGGCATTAACCAATTTATTCTGTACTAGCTGGCGTCCGCGACTTCGTCCGCGTTGAAAAAGAAAAAAAATAGTCTATCCTGTGTCCCGTACGTCTAAATGTTTATCTACCAAGTTTCATGAAAATCAGTTAATTCGTTTAAAAGTTATGGAAGAACACACATACATACATACATACAGAAAAAAATTCTAAAAATGATCAATTCAGTTTCAGTATCATGTATAGAGCCTATAAACACGATATCTCTGAAAACAAAGTAACTTACTCCATGAACAACCCTTACAGATTTATTATTAGTATTGATTATGTTAAATAAACGACATGACAATAAATAAGGTAAAATTATAATATTCTCTCAGTTAATTTATTTTCAGTTAAATTCGTGCTTAAAATACTAACCACAAACTGTGATAATTTTGCTCCTTGAAATTTGGCTAGACAATGAGTGAAGAGTCTGTCGTAATGTTTCCTACAGAGGAATAAACGATTTTCAAACTGCCAGTAATCTCCTTGATCTGAACAGGAACATTCGCAAACGCCGCACGCATCCAAATTGTACGGTACGCACTTTATCTGAAAAATATACTTGTGGTTATACTTATAGGCTTAGAATAACAACGCCTAGAAACTGAGTACACGGACGAAAAGTGAGGCAACTTTTACCAAGCCGTATAAGCTTGGTAAGCGAACAGCTCGCGTCACTCGCGTCATAGTGCTCACAGTATTCAACATTTTTTGTATACTTGTGTGCGTGTCGCCGAGCGTACTCATTACGTGTGGCTTACGCATACATCTATTAAATTTGTGCCTCAAACTCGCCAGTCTTTTGATATGAAACTATCGTTCTAGGCGTTGTTATTCTAAGCTTATAGGTACTTAAAAGACCTCAAGATCGTCATCTTGGCTTTTTTCCGAAACCTTGGTAAATTTAAATTTATATTTAATGACGACCATAAGAGAAACCTAATTGATAAATAAATATTTTGATTTTTTTTGGTAGACTAGCTGGCGCCCGCGACTTCGTCCGCGTTGAAGAAGAAAAAAGTAACCTATCCTGTGTCCTGTAAGTCGTGAAAGAGGCCCCAAGGCCTCTTTCACGAACTACAAGTAATGTGTTGATTAGTTACTTTTAGAAATAAATTTCTGTTTTATTGAATTATGCACTCGATTTACTGCATCTTTCAATAGGCGATTTTTTTTATTATTTTCTATTTAATGTTTGGGACGTTTACCGTACAAACAAAAGTATATCGGCTTAGCCTAATTGACGTTGGTGAAAGAGGCGCTTAATGTTTCAAGTTTCATGAAAATCAGTTAATTCGTTTTTAAGAGTTAATATGGAGGAACATACACATATACATACAATACCTACACTTACACATTTATTATTAGTATTGATGATTGATACCTACTATAACTAAAATTATTTTTTTACATTACTACATTATTAAAGTCCTCTGCCGCGTCTGTCTGTCGGTCTGTCTGTTCGCGATAAACTCAAAAACTACTGCACCAATTTTCATGCCGTTTTCACCAATAAATAGAGTGGTTCTCGAGGAAGGTTTTAGTATATAATTTACAAAGTTACGCGGGCGAAGTTGCGGGCAGCAGCTTGTTTAAAATAAGAAAATCTGTTTCCGCTTTTCCGCAAACTTCTTCTAAGCCCCCCAAATGGATTTTAATACGGTTTTCACCAATGGAAATAGCGGTAAAAAAGACTAAAAAGAGCGGTAGGTAAGTAATGGAAGATAATGGAGAGATTTAAGAAAGACATTATAATATAATTTGTAGAAGAAAAATGCATCCGTGCGAATCCGGGGGTGACCATAAATTCTAAATTATGGTAGGTAATTATAAAGCAAACTTACATACATTAGCTATACCAAATAATAGTCAAACTACAGATAAACACAACAGGATGTGTACTTAACATACAAATAAATTTTATTATAAATAATTAGTGCCTCTTTCACCAACTACAAGTAAAGCGTTGATTAGTTACTTTTAGAAATAATTTTCTGTTTTATTGAATTATGCACTCCGTTTACTGCATCATTCGATAGGCGATTTTTTTTATTATTTTCTATTTAATGTTTGGGACGTTTACCGTACAAACAAAGGTATATCAGCTCCATTTATCCCCGGTTACCGGTGACTAAATGACAGTTTGGCCTACTTGACGTTTGTGAAAGAGGCGCTTAATTAACAAATTAATTTAGTTTAGGTGTGTATTAATCAGTGGCGGGTTTGGTTCAATTATTCGTTAAATGTAAGATTTCTTAGGGGGCAGCAAATTTGGCCAAAAAAATAATAAGAAGAAATAATTTCTTTTCAATGTTTGGGACTATTACCTTGCAAACAAAGGTATATCAACTCAATTATCCCAGGTTATCGGTGATTTTAAATGACAGTTAGCCTACTTGACAGATGGTGAAAGAGGCGCTAAATCAACTGCCTATTTTTAACAATGTAACTATAACTTACCATAACAGCACACTTCAAAGTTTTCTTCCCAGAGAAACAATATGAAAATTTAATTTCTTTCTTTTGATACTTTGGGATGTAGTCGCATGGTCTGCAAAAAAAAAAAAACGACTGTTGCAAAATTTTTCTATTTTTTTCTAATTTTTGAATTTACATAAAAACTTAAATATAAATATCCATGAAGAATTATCTAAGTAATTTTTAAAGCCGCATAAGACAGTGATATGTTAAGTACTACGTACTAGATGGAACACTCAAGACTTTATGAGTGTTCCAAGTGATTGGAGTTCCGACGTCCTACCCGTTCACAGTCTGTCATACGCGCTCGTAGAGATTAGGCGCGTTATTATTTTCAAAACCAATAAAAATACCGTCTTGTGTGATGAGATATTGCAAAAATACAACAAAAAATATTAGTAAAACTGCTGGTGTGACGTTCCATGGGTAAGTTTTATTAATATTGAAACGTTTAATAGGTTAATATTTAATTTGTTAAAACCGACGTGCTTATCGGGTCGGCCATATTAATATTCAGTTGTCTACGACTTGACGTACTAAACTTGACACTACTGCCGCGCCGTCCCCCGCGCACCTTCCAATTTGGAACATGAATTTAGCAAGAAATCGTAGGGAGTGCTCAATCTAGTATTTACTTAACACATCACTGGCATAAGATCGTTTCTATGGTTTATTAGGTGCTCCTAGCGGATAAACTATACAGAGGCAGATAGCGACTTCAATTTATATGTAAAATGTAAGATGTAGCTCCTGCCCGCGACTTCGCCGCGTAACTTTGTAAATTATATACTAAAACCTTCCTCGAGAACCACTCTATCCATTGGTGAAAACAGAATGAAAATCAGTGCAGTAGTTTTTGAGTTTATCGCGAACAGACAGTCAGACGCGGCGGTGGATTTTGTTTTATAATATGTAAGGATAAGAATATAAGAAGATAAGAATAGAAGAAAGTTAAGAAATAAATTTAGTTACTTACGCCGGGTAACTTTTTTCTTTGAAAATGGGCTTCCTCCTTGAAGTAGAATTAAAGGGTGCACAGTTTTGGGTGATCGGTTTCTCCTTGGGCAGTTCGCGTGGTGGAGGCTGATGGTCGTGTTTTACTATCCAACGTGATGCTCTAGGCCCTAGACCGTAGGTACTAATTTTCTGAAACAATTTAGGGTGTATGCACATGACGATTTTTAAACGAACTGACAAGGCGCATTTTTGATTAGCGCATCTACTCTGCGCGTCGTCAGTCGCGTATTATACCTTTTTTGAGGTATTCCAAATATTGCTTTTTTATGTATATGTCAGCGGCCGATCGTATAATCCGTGATGTGCCTAGGCAGTTTCATGAATTTCCTAACTAAAATAAGTCAGATCGTTCGAAGTAGGCAAAGATTTAAGTAGGTATATCGTTCAACGATTTGGCTCCCCATTGAGATGTGAGATTATGATTAGTTTTTGATTAAATGTAGTTTGATAAGCACATTTTATATCACTTTGTAACTTCATGAAACACCATATGTGTCATTCATTGTAAAAGTGGTGTAACTCCCTATTTTTAAAACCATATTTTCTTGCCTAATGGTATCACATTTAGTCATAACTTTCAATATAAAAGTGAAGTAACTCCAATAGTTGCATTAAAATTCCATAGATGAAAACAATGAATGAATGCTTATATTTTTTTTCCTACACTATAATTCGCAAAAAGCTCCTTATTCTAAAATTCAGTTACAAGGAGATAGTTCACTTTTACAATGAACGACACATATATCACGATCTGCCTAGGTACTCACGAACTGCCGGATTATACGATCGGCCGCCGACATACGAGTATATATTTATTAATGCTACTATAAAATGAATTTACCCTATTTGTGAGGTCAGAAAATGCGTCGCGTCCAGGGTTATGGCATCCGGGACCCAAATTCGGTAACACATAAGGAGCGTTACGTCTCATAAAGGGACTCAAAGCTGGCCCTTTAGTCGGTAGCGTTTCGCGGTCCAATCCTGTTCCAAAACAAATCCGTGGCGGATCTTTCTTATTGACAACATACTCGAAATCTGCGTTTATAGGAAAAACAAATGTAAGTAGGTAAATTAAATAAATTTATTTATTAATCCTGTTACTGTATCTAAATCTAAGTGGTGACCTACCATCGTGAAGAGCCTCGTCCATATTATTCTATCACAAAATGTCTACAAACATACGAGCGTTGCATGATTCTTTACAAAACCGACTAACTCGATGAGAGGTTTCGTGATTGCGAGACAATAAAAAAATTGACAGACCTATTATTTCGGGGTATCGTGCCATCCGATGCCAGCGTATAATACATGAAGATTATGTTATATCAAAGTAGACACAATATCTACTTGGAAAGTTGTGGAAGGTTTCATAAAAATATTCTTTCTTTAAAAGAAAGTAACAATTTGATTTTTGTTCCTGTTATGACTCGCATTGTTCGTATCATCATCATATGGTTATCATCATAATCAGCCTGTGTATCTCCACTATTGAATATAGGCCTCTCCCAAGTCCCAAGGCTGGCCACCACGCAGTCCTCATCCAGGCGTGATCCGTCTGCGATGCCCTTCAGGTCACCTGGTTCACCTGGCCGCAGGATGTCCCACGTTGATGTCAGCGCAATGTGGGACTTTTATAATAACCCATAAGAACTTAATATATAAAAATATTAACAATCATTGAAACCTATACAGGATGTCCCAAGACTATGCGACATGAAGGGAAAGTACCTTAAATATCGTAGACAGGATATTTTGCTGAAAGAAGACTTTATGTTATTTTTAAAAGTGAGTAATACTGCATTCAAGGATTTTCTAAAAATTACTTGCTTCGTCTGGGAATCGAACCGAATTAAATGTGAAAAAAAAATCACCCGTATTTTTATGATGCCAATCAAAAGAATGGACAAAAAATAATAATTCTTCTTAACTAACATAGTATCTTAAAAGAAAGGAATAACGTAAAATGTTTGATTCAAATTTTTAAGAATATTATTTATTGCTGACGACGACGTAATTTTTAGAAAATCTTTGAATGCAGTATTACTAACTTTTAAAAATAACATAAAGTCTTCTTTCAGCAAAATATCCTAACTACGATATTTAAGGTTCTATCCCTTCATGTCGCATAGTCTTGGGACGCCCTGTATTATCAAAACTGTGCCTAATCATTGGGTCGTCAAAAGTTCAGGAAATAGGTAGGTAAGTACCTAAAAATGTATTCGCGATAAAAAATACCTACCTACTTTTTACCCGGCATGCCTTCCCAGAATTTTCCAAAATTTTTAATTTACCTTATTTATCTATATTTCTATCTATGAGGCGATATCAAAAAAATTGTACATTTTGAAAAAGCTCAATGTCCCCATATTAATACGAGTGTAAAAAAATCCTATGGTGAATAAATAAGCCGTATTTTTTTAAAAAGGCGCTTCAATATTCATTCTTTGGTATATAAATACCAAATCAACTGAATTAGTCCAAAGGAATACAATAAAAACCAAATCTAATGAAGTGAAGTTTTTTTTTGTCATACAAAAAAGTAATGTCTCCCGTGGTACTTTTAAAAGAAAAAAATAATAACTTTTTCATAATCCATCGAACACAGTTTTTTTTTATAAAGTGTACTTGGAAAACGATCACTGTGCATAAGAAACCTTTTTATTTCTTTAGAAACGTTGTAATAAATAAGAAAACTGAAGTAAAACTGATGTCTCCATATTTCATTACATTGTGTGACGACCGTTGTGTGACGATATTATGTGTCCTGTTATACACTTTCGGAACGCATCCGTATTTTTTTACATCCGGAAACACTCGATTTACCACTCAACCTCACAAAACAAAACGTCAGCCACCTTACTTTTGCTGTATTGCTTTGATTTGTGAGGTTACCGTTTTGTTGCATTGTAAAATATTTTCTTGTGTTACGCAATATCTCAGGTAAGTTTAATGATTTTACTACAGATATATTATCTTATGATACTATTTGTAATAAGTAAATCGTGTGATAGACAAGAATTGTGAAAATCTTTTTACTTTGTTTGTAGCGCGTGATTTCTTGTTTTGATAGGTTATATTTTGCTTCCATTGGGTGACGCCACACAAAAAAAGGGTGCATACACATTGGCAATTTTTATATTCCATTATGTTTCTTTCGTGTGACACATTTTTTCGTTTTAAAATGTACGTTGTAGTCTGAATATATTTACGTTGTATATTTCTACATTCAAAATATTAAATTTATATGAATAAAAATTCATTGTGATCCATTAATTCATGATAATTTTGTAATGTTTATTTTTATTTTAAACCGACTAAAAAAAAGTTGGTTCTCGTTTATATGTATCTTCGCGATTTTATAAAGAACTACTGATCCGATTTGAAAGCTGTTTTCGCCATTCGATTGCATATTTTTTCGTTAACTTATCGCTCTTACTTACTGTAAAGAAAAACACCGTGAGGAGCACAGTACGAAATTGCCCATGTATAGACTCTGCACTAAAAAGCCTTAAATATAAAAAAGAAAAAGAATTTTTTTATATAAGAAATATGAACTTCAAAAACTTACCGAACTAAAACGAAAAATATAAAAACATCAATAGACTTAGACCAGTTTACATTACCTAACTAAATATATACTTTTTCATTTATGTTTAAAAAATCTTTTTTGGCATTTTCTTTTCCGCATTTCTCTATTGGTGTATTTACGTGATAGAACCATAGTTACAATTTGTGCTTTCTGGAGCAGAGAGACAATGAAGATATCGACAAAAGTTGAGTCAAGAAAATCCGGAGAAACTGCTATTGTTTTTACTTGCAAAATGTTGCATTTTAGATTGTTTTCTTTAAGATTTTTAATTAGTGATAATATAAATAAGATTATTAAACTATTTTATTTTTGTTAATTTTTTAAATACCTAACTACCTTAACTATTCTACATAATGTGTTAAACTTTATAGTTTTGGGTCATGTCAAATGTTGATTAGTATAAAATACATTTATTCAAGTCAATTAAAATACAAAATGTAAAAGATAAAATAATGTCCGTAAGCAAATACACTGTTGGTATAATGCACCTTTATATTCCTTTGTGTTACAGAAATGTTAATATTCCATTGTGTTTCTTTTGTGTTACGTACAATTTTTTTGATATTCACTCCTATGTCTACATATAAAATAAAGTCGCTATGCGTTTCTGTCTTTTTCTCCGCTAACTTCTTCTAAATCACTCAACGTATTTTGATACGGTTTTCACTAATGGAAAGAGCGATACACTAGTAGGAAGGTTTGTTTACATGTTTTGGGAACAGCGAAAGCTTTTAAAGCTTTCAGTGAAGCTTTTCCAACAAACCTTGCTACAACAATTAACATTTGAATACAAATTTAAATTTGGGTATACTACATAAAAACTGAATACGCATTCCCGTGAATTTAGGTTAAATTCTTTTACTATGAAATTATTACCTAATAAGTACTAGGAGCAACGTCTTAAAGTTAAGCTGTATATTACCCCCATCTGTGTTTCTGATTGGAAGGCGGTTTTATTGACCGAAATATACGAAAATTACATATTATTTATTTTCATACCAACTGTTAAATCCCAAGCCATTCTATAAGAACTCAAGTAACTACCATAAAAACAAATAAAGGGAACAAAAATAATAGGGCTATTTTATTGCACGAGTAACGTCGACATGTTTAATGCTTATTATGTAAATATTATATTGAAAATATTTCGAAAATGAGGAAATTACGTAAAAGTCAAAAATTCTGACAAGTATTTAGCCATAATACTGTCATTATTACAACAATCAATTTTGTGGTAGGTGGTACTATAGAAATAATAAAGTAAAGTCAAATACATAATATTGTTTTTTAAATTATTTTCAGTCTGTTAATATTATCAAAGTTTACTAGATGGCTCTAGTAGGTCGATCAAAGATAATATTTTATTTATGTGGAGTGACCATTAAAGGTTTTATCAATCGATCGAAATTAAATTTTTGATTCTTTTCTTCAATAAAGAATTAAATGGGTAATTTATTTATTGAAATTAATCTCTTTTTTGTTTTTTTTTCAATTAATCAGTTATTTAATTTTTAATATACAAACAATATAATAATAACAATATGATTTAGTCTCTTATTATAGTCTGTTTTCCTAATCAAAAAAATATTCATAATATTTTTCTGCGTGAGCCCTTTGCAATTTTGGAATGTATATTCATATATTGTGGATTTTATCAAGCTTACTTTGAGGCTAAGAATATACTCTGTGTATTTTTTTTAATCTGAATTTAGATTTTATGGCGTATCTGTTAATTGTCATGTTAACTGTCATAATATTTTTATATTCTGTAAAGTAATAGTAAAAAAACTAAAACGATTGAATTGAAACATTTTCCAGAGCGCGCATGTTACTTGGTTTGTTATTATTCACATTTAGTAATTTTTAAATTCAAAAGTGTGTGTTTTAGAGGTATTTTTACCTTCAGAGAAGGAGGATAGAAGTTGAAGGTAGAATTGCGATATTACATTTTTATTTTCCTGCACTAGGTATCACATTACTTGTAAGTAATTTTCGTTCTTGTATTATGTCATACCTGCTAATAGAATATTGGCAGTTTATGTTTATTTTTATATAATAACATAACCTTATTGAATTGGGGAACTATCGTATCATAGGCACTTTTTTTAGAATCGTTAAAGGTAGAAAAATTGTGCATACAATATTGACATAACTAGATTTTAGACCATGTCCTAAGGTTGAAAAATCTGCGAACAAAATGTCTCTTTTTTAAAAATAATGAAATAACTGACCACTTATACAAAAGGATTGCAAATCTGTGAATGTGTTGAATGTTGATAAACATGATAAACATTTCAACATATCCCCAAAATATATTTAGGTGGTCCTAAATATATTTTGTGTTCCCACACTACTCACTGCCTGAACGACGGGGGAAGGCACAATACCTATGATTAATGGGTAATTTACCATTAAGTAAATGGGTTATTAAAATAGTAAGCCATCTTGATGGCTTAAGTATACTTAATTTGTCGTACTGAGCCTCTTTCACAAAGTATACAATGCTTTATTTATATGTAGGTACAAAAAAGTTAATGCAATGTCAGCATTGTCAGATACAAGTATAAGAGTTGGAATTCTTGCTGTGGAAAGGGGAGTGGTAGTGGAATTTGAAGCGCACTAGCACTCCCCTTGGTGTTGCTTGTGTTCTTAGGGATAATCACCTACCATTGAGTGAGTCGCCAGTCGGTCACCTTTATATTATAAAAAAAATTGTGGACACTAAGGGCCGGCTCTAACTGATGGTATGTAACACCACGGCATGACAAAGGATTTTTCCTGAACTTATTATTTTTGACCTTTTTCCAATGATAGCACTTGCTCTTCTTCATTTCAATACCAAGAGGCAGTAATGTTCTGCTCATGCTGAAGTTGATATTGTTTAGTCTGTAACAAAATTTGTAGTAACAAATTTAAAAGTTTATGTAGCTGGGCCACATAAAAACTTTTGCCTAAGGATTCTTGTCTGTGCTTGTATCTTTGTCCAAGGTTTAGCAAACTATCCTTGAGTGTAAGCATGTAACTAGTCGGACTTGTAACATACATTCAAAAGCGAAAATTTTGTTTTCTGTGATGGTAGGAGACGATAGTCTCCTATAACATAAGTAACGTTACTGGTGCTGCAACTGCTGTTGGATTAATGACAAGTTATTGGGAATGTATAGGGAAATGGGCTCTGGCATCCCTTACTCAATCAACGAAACACAACAGCACATATGCCATTATTTCACATTGGTTCTGTTATTCTGAAAGGATGTGGTTACTATTATTTGGATTTATTTCAGTAAAATGTCTTACAACAAGTTGGTTTTGCCCATAACCCTGGGACTGTCATTGGTGACAGTGACAGCGGCTGTGGTTTATTATATATTCAAGAAAGATGATGATGAGTCAAACACTAAATCAGTGAAGACATCCAGGGTTAATGTAATTGAGATAACTGTCCCCAAGAGCATTGTTCCAGCGCTTATTGGTAAGTGTTTTATTTTATAAGTAGGTTTTTTTGTATAAAACAAATATTTTCCATTCTTGCTTAAAAATAGCTTCCTCTTCCTAATACGTGATCATTGTTGTTTTTGGGAAATCTTGTCTTGTCACAATAATTGATACAAGTATTTCCTTAAAGTAAGTATAAAAAGTCAAAGTTTCTCCTTACAGTTTCAATTCTTTCTCATAAAAGTCCATTGTTCAGTTAGGCTTCCAGTTTTAGTTCTTTTTTTATACTAAGTACAGCAAACAGACTGACGGTCCACTTGATGGTAGGTGGCTACCGTCACCTTTAACACACAGCAACACCACAGGTGCTGCATGTGCGCTGCCGACTAAAATAGATTTAAGGATAAAAAACAATCGGCAGATGAAACCACATTTTTACAGTTATTAATGTTTTAGTTTTATGGTGAAAGTATTTTTTCTAAGCTGTCTTGATGAAACTTTTCAATTGGGCACATTAACTATAGGTATCTAAATACATAATATAAATTCAAGAATTCAAGAGGTGAATTCATGGTTTTATTTTTTCTAATACTTATATTAGAAAAATTGCTGTTTTTTTTTTTTTTTCAAGAGGTACACCAACAGCACAAACAAAAAACTTATAATAGGTATAGGTAATACAAGGCAATTTTAAGGTATACACAAATAAATTACAAATTAGAAATTGTGACGAATGACAACATATGTGTCGTTCATTGTAAAAGTGGTGTAACTCCCTATTTTTAAAACCATCTTTTCTTGCCTAATGGTATCACATTTAGTCATAACTTTCAATATAAAAGTGAAGTAACTCCAATAATTGCATTAAAATCCCATAGATGAAAACAAAGAATGAATGCTTATATATTTTTTCCTACACTATAATTCGCAAAAAGCTCGTTATTCTAAAATTCAGTTACAAGGAGATAGTTCACTTTTACAATGAACGACACATATGCGTAACTATAACAATTAATATAACATAAACTTAACTTAAATAAAATAAAATAATGAGAAAAAGAGAACAAAATGAAAAGAAAACAAAAACACTCAGTTAAATAGTGGAGCTGTCAATTTACACTTAATTTCTGTCGATTTACAATTAAATATATATCAATATCAGCATCAGCACCCAACTCGCTGAACAACATAATATCAATATATCTAATATATATTTTATATTTAATTTTATATCTAATATCAATAATAATAAAGTTTTGTCGAAAGATTTATGATTATTAGTAAAAATTTTATCTTGTTATCAAGTGTGGTATTAACTTAATCTAATAACTTAACTTAACTTAACTTTATGACTTGTAGACAAAATTCCAAGTAGATTAAATTCAAATAGATTCTAGATATAAGTACACGTAAAAATGATGTCCTTGTTTATTTATATAGACATAAGTCTTAGGCTGTTGGCCTAGTATTATTATAAAAAACATGCATGCGACACAGTGCCACTAAATCATAATTCAATGACATCATAAATGTTTACACTGACTGTGACATCACACACGTAATGTGTAATTTCAACAAGTCGTTACCACATCATTGGCAATGTATTACAAATGCTTGACAAAACACTAATAAACATACACGCGTAATTTTTATGTACTAAAAATACATAGTGTTCATTTATAGAAACGTCTAACGCGAGACGAACGATTGTAGGCATCTATTTTTGTTTAATGGCGCCATCTGCAGTTCGTTTTGTAGGATTTTTTTAATAACAAATCGTAAAATTAATGGCCACCGGTCGTTTGGTGATAGTTAACGCTAATTTAATGGCCCAAAACAATGATGGATTCGTGTATTTTCAATACTATGTAATTTGAATCATTTGAACGTCTATTTTTTTAAGTATGCTTAAAATTTAGCAAAATATACTTTTTCCGCTGACTACTTCTAAACCACTAATTAAATTAATATGTATTTAAAATTGCATCCTGGGGGAAGCCAGAGCGGGTCGCTAGTTATTATTACAATTAAGGAAACCCAAGTACGACGAATTAGTATGTTGATGTAAATTTGACTGTAATTGTAAATTAATAAATAATTATAATTATTTTTTTATTATAATGTCAAATATTTTATGAAAACGTTATTGTAGACTTTTTTTGTAAGTATGGGTTGGGTATAAGTTGACCTTCCTACATTATATTGTAAACATCGCATGCCAGTCGATTGTCACGAAAACTTAAATGACCTTGAAGTAAAAAATACTTTTTTTCATGTCAAAACAGCTCAATACTGTTCAGCTCAAGCGATGAATATATTATTATGTAGTTCATAATTCACTAGAAACTAAAAGTGTTTCTGTGATTTTTTTTTTAGTAACTAACTAGTTGATTGAAAACTTATTTTGTAATACATATTATCGATTGTTTATTTTTACATCATATTTCGTAGTGACCTACAACTTCTTGTTTTAGATCTGTTTCCGTCCGATTTTATATTTAACTTCTAAATCTAATCTACTAAATCTTACTCAAGAGTGAAATGTCTAAATAGATATTTGGCTAAATAAATATTGGTTTGGATCTAGCAAGTAGTTGCATCATATTGCATTACGACCGTCTTGCGGAAGCAGCCGCCCCCTTACGGAAGACCGTCATAAAATAACAGCATGTGTGCTGTTGTTTTTTCAGTCTACGAGTAAACGATGCCAGATTCCCCTCTCTTCCTATTTCCCTATGCTTTCCTAATTAATGATCCTTAATCCCACTGTGGGCAGCCTTCACGTAAAAAAAAGGATGACAATTGGCATTTAGACCGATTGTCTCGTAAAATGATTTGTGCACCTTTTACTTTGATTTAATTTTGTTTCCTTTCTTATATCAGGACGAGGAGGATCTAACATAAAAGATATAGAAAAGAAGACGGGTGCCCTCATTCACTTCAAGAAATTTAGCGACAAAGATTACGACGTGTGCATCATTAGAGGTCGGAGTCAAGCGACCCAACTAGCCGAAACGATGGTACACGAGTTCCTTAAAAACCAACCCGAAATCGTCGATGACAAGATGCTTGTTCCAGCCTGGTCGTGTGGCAGAATCATAGGTAACCTGTAATTTGTAAGCAATTTATCGTATCGTAGCGTCGAGGTAGATAGCGCATATTTGACATGGTGCTTCATTCACCATGTCTAGTTCCCTTTTAAATGTATTTTTACACCTAAGACAAAGGGCATCACCTCCAGTGAGTAGAGTCCCTTGGTGTCCCTAATATTATAATGTGAACAGTAACTATGTCTGTTACCTTTTCACGTCTTAACTATTCAGCCGATCATCATGAAATTGTGCACACACATTGTCAGGGATACAGGGAAGGACATAGGGTAACTTTCATTCAGATAAAATGTACTATTTCCGAGGGATCATGAAAATAAAAATTGTAACGTCTGGCAAAACTATAACACCAATAAAGATTGCACATTTATCAATAAATAAATATTTCACACATTCCACACAGCACCATCTAGTTCCACAGTAAGCAACTAATGCTTGTATTATGGATACCAGACAGTTGATTTGATATACTACAGATTACTTTTTTTTTGTAAATACATACATAAACTTTGCCCCTAGCGGGATTCGAACCCGCGATCGTTTGATTAACAGCTGGGGTTACTAACCACTAGAGTCTAGACTAAACGTGTCGTCGTCAACATCGTTAAAGTATGTATTCTTGTTTGACTCGCCTTCACCACAAAACTTATGGTCTCGCGCAGGTACTGGAGGATCGAATATGACGGAAATCATGCATCGCAGCGGAGCCAAAATTACGATAGAGGGCGAAAGGGGCGGCGATGTGAATCAAATGCGAGTCATCAGTGTGCGCGGGACGAAGGAACAGATACAAGCCGCCAAGGGACTCATAGAGAAAACCGTATGTATAGATAGAGGGATGGATTGATCGCAAATTTACTAATCAATTATTTTTTACTTAACCGTCAGCTTATGCTGCGCGCACGCAATACAATGATTGAAAATATAACTTATTTACTGCACAAAAAAAAAAAACACAAAAGCTTTCAGATAGCGCGACGTCGCAGCGTCCCAAGATGCAGCGCGAACGCTATTTTAACGTCCAACGCAAAAATGGGGTGTTTAACATTTGTGTCTATGTTTCGGTCTGATCAAATCAATAATTGGTATATATATATCTCTTTCACTAAAATGAACTAAGATTTAAGCACCTAGATTATATTTTCCATTATGACCAGTTGTGTAACCATTGAGTAATCCAATATCAGAGTTGTTTACAGGGCATGTAATATCCGAAGGTTTTCAATTCCGGAACTGAGTTACGATACTGGACACCCAATAACGGAATTCCGGAACTGTTCCGGAACTGGAAAAATTATTTGGATGTTAAAATTTATTAATCAAACAAGTTTTATTATATTGATCAATCAAAACATTAAACAAAAGAAACATTATAAAATATTTTTATAAATACGGTCAACAATACTTATAGTTTTGTTAAGAATTATATGATTAATTTGTGGCAAGAGCTGAGATCGAATCGTTTACTGAGATAATTTTTTCGAGAACTGCTCTTCTTGTTCTTGTGCGTTCTCTAGCATTTGGTCTGTAAAAAAGTAACCAGCACTCGAAAATACTTTCTCACTCTCAACACTTGTAGGAAGAACGCACGAAATATATAATAGTTAAAAGCTTCTACTAGATAAACACCTCGATTTCCTCCGTTATCGTAAGGCTTTCTCTATTTTGACAAACCCTGCAAGATAAAAATTTGTGACCAGATTCTTGCGAGTGTTTTTGCACTTATCGAGTTCCTCAACCTTATCGTGTGTGTGTTTGTCTATGCGTCATGGTTGCGTTCAGAAAGAAGTTAGTGGTCAAAATATCGTTATCGGAATACCGATATTGAAGTGTTTCAATTCCGGAATTGAAATATCGGAAAAACTGAAAAAAAATTACGAAATTCCGGAATTCCGCCCTAGTTGTTTATGAAAAAATTTGATTGTTGGGTTTTATCTATAATAATATTATGTTACTAGTTGAATCAAGCCACGCTTCGCTGTGGAACTCAGCCTTTTCTGGATTTGTCAATTTGCCCTACCACTACCAACTAGACATGTACAAAATATAATTTTCTTATGGAATTGTATAGTATACTTCCAATGGTTGTTGATTGTTTCAGGTCGCCCAAGAGAAGTGTCGTCGAGAAATAGAACAGTCGAAGCGTAGTCCGCGTCACGCGACGCCTCCGGCTGCGTCGCCAACTCCCGACGAAGCCACAGGTGACGCCAACAAGAATTACTACAAGTATAAGAAGTCTGGTAAGGGTCGCTAACAGCATGCAGTTTTATTATATTATACACCTTATCTCCCTTAGTTTAAGATTCATTTTTCAATGACAGTAATGTGTTTTCCTACTCATTGAACACTACTATTTTTAATTTAAATTCCTTCATTTTTTTTTTCGCAGATAGGATAAGTTGAAAAATAAATAGGCTGTAACGTCAAACATTAGTGCCACGCCACTATGCCATTATAATTTTATTTTCTTTGCCCACATGTTTTTTTAACGTAATGGTAAGAGCTAGCGCGCAAGAGCAACTTTTGTCTCCGCAACTAATTTATCTCTCACATCAAGTCTACGAATTTGTATGAAAGTGTGCGCATGTAGCGACGCGACAGATGTAAGACTTTTTTGTCCGTGGGTTTGGAGACAAGCCGGCGACGCAACTTTCGCCCCGTCTATTGGTTTCAATGCAAATGCGCGCACGGCGACAAAAAAGTTGCCGGTCGGCCAGTTGCCGCTCCACCGCCGCGGCGATAGCACGACGTCTTTACCCAACGTATTTATTCACGTACGCTACCTATACTAGACAGAATACGAGAAAAAATGTCCGTTACAGAAGATGATATAGATAATAATAGATTGATTGAAGAAGTGGAAGGAAGACCATTGTTGTACAATAAAAAGTTATCAAAACTGCACTGCACAGTTTATCAAAACTTTTTATACTCATTCTGAAATAGCGAAAAATTTTTTTGGAAATGCTCTCAATTTTAAAAACATTGTATGAAATTTGCCCAATGTCAGTCTATCACTCCATAATGGGTGCACCCAATATTGCCTTTTTCGCAGTCGTCTTCGGTTTTTAAGGGCTAGCGCGCAAGAGCAACTTAGTTGCCCGGCATCTATTTTGTCTCTGTCGCTGTCTCCTCGCCCAGACTTGAACGATGCGCACACGAAAGCAACAGCAACGCAACTTTTTCTTTACAATTTTCCGCATTCATCAACATGGATTTCGAAGATACGGTTGTGGTCTGTGCGCTTGTCCTTAGAAACCGAAGACGACAGCGAAAAAGGCAATATTGGGTGCACCCATTATGGAGTGATAGACTGACATTGGGCAAATTTCATACAATGTTTTTAAAATTGAGAGCATTTCCAAAAAAAATTTTTCGCTATTTCAAAATGAGTATAAAAAGTTTTGATAAACTGTGCAGTGCAGTTTTGATAACTTTTTATTGTACAACAATGGTCTTCCTTCCACTTCTTCAATCAATCTATTATTATCTATATCATCTTCTGTAACGGACATTTTTTCTCGTATTCTGTCTAGTATAGGTAGCGTACGTGAATAAATACGTTGGGTAAAGACGTCGTGCTATCGCCGCGGCGGTGGAGCGGCAACTGGCCGACCGGCAACTTTTTTGTCGCCGTGCGCGCATTTGCATTGAAACCAATAGACGGGGCGACAGTTGCGTCGCCGGCTTGTCTCCAAACCCACGGACAAAAAAGTCTTACATCTGTCGCGTCGCTACATGCGCACACTTTCATACAAATTCGTAGACTTGATGTGAGAGATAAATTAGTAGCGGAGACAAAAGTTGCTCTTGCGCGCTAGCTCTAAGGACAAGCGCACAGACCACAACCGTATCTTCGAAATCCATGTTGATGAATGCGGAAAATTGTAAAGAAAAAGTTGCGTTGCTGTTGCTTTCGTGTGCGCATCGTTCAAGTCTGGGCGAGGAGACAGCGACAGAGACAAAATAGATGCCGGGCAACTAAGTTGCTCTTGCGCGCTAGCCCTAACGATTTATTTTATTTGGCGCCATCTATTGCCGGTTTAAACTAAACAACCGGTTTAACATTTGTAGTCTTTCTGGTTAATATGTATTTTTTTTTAAACTGGGTTTAAAAAAAGGAGCTTTTCCTGTTATTCAATAATTATACTTTAATTCTTTTTTTTTTTCCTAATTTAAATTAAGTTCTATTTCTGTGATTCCAATAGTAATGAATCAAAAAATCTGGAAGATTTCGTCGTAACGAGGGTAATGTTTTATATAAATATGTTTTGTTTGATTTGTGACTACCCCACATGTTTTTTTTTTAAATTATATATGTCATTATTGTGTGTGTTTGTTCGTTTGTTTTGCATTGTACGCACATTGTCTATTTATGTATTATATAATATAATAAAAGAGTCTTGATGATTTATGATTATATGGATATTAAAAGGAGGTGTTGGAGATAGATTTTAAAATTTGTATATATATGCAGTATGGAGTTGTGGCATTTTTATAAGAAAAACATCACAATATCTTAAAATTATTCCAAAGAATTGATTGTTGCATGGTTTTTATTGTACGTACCCATATGTAATTATAGTAAATTAGATTTATTGAATTCGTTGTGTTAGAACCAGGGAACTTGGGTTTGGGTTTTTAGAAATTGTTTCCAAAAATTCTGGTATAGGACTCCGCCTTAACATTTATAATGTTTTTCTTTAATATAAAATCAAAGTAACCAAAGTTATTCCTTAAGGGTCAGCGCCGACCGACGGAGTGGCGGCGAAGAGGCTAAAGCGCTATCAATTGAAAATCGACTTTAGTTTCTTTAGCTGAAGGTTCACCGCGCGCCGCTCGCCCTCGCTTGCCGACGCGAGAGTATTTTTTTTATTATACCACTTTCAATCACATACTGAAGGCACTAAAGTCGATTTTCAAATGATAGCTCATTAGTCTCTTCGACGCCACTCCGTCGGTCGGCGCTGGCTGACCCTATAACATTAGCTATCTGTGAGTGCAGGGGGCGTGTTCAAGTATTTTTAAAAATATTTGATTACGCGAGTAATGCCCGAGCACATTCCTCCTAGACGATGGTATCGAAGGACCATCTACCAATTTTACGCAATGACTAGGCTGTTGCACGCGACTTCGCCCGCATAACTTTATAAAATATGGCCTATATTAGTCGCTGATAATATAGCTTTCTATAGATGAAAGAATTTTTGAAATCTGTCCAATAGTTTTTGAGTTTATTCTCAATCTTCTCTCTTTAGAATATTAGTATATAGTTTATAATTGGAAAAATTACTGACTAAACTAAACTAGACTTAATATCCTATATATAATTAGATACTCCTAGTTAATTGACGGCTTTAGTGTTGCCAATGAAAAAATGTAAATAGTTTTTTTTCCCTACCTTCGAGATGGTTTTTAGTTGAATTACAACGAGTGTACTAATAATCAAAACTAAATATTACTTGTGTTGCAATCGCCATGATACAAAGAAAACACAAATTTGGTTTTTTTTTAGAGAGCAACGGTACCGCAATCGAAGTATACGTATCGGCTGTGTCGAGTCCCTCTCGTTTTTGGGTCCAGTTTGTGGGCCCACAAGTGGCCCAGTTGGACGAGTTAGTCGAACAAATGAGCGAATATTACGGCAACAAGGACAATAGAGAACTACACGCCGTAAGTAACGAAATATATAATTTTTTTAAAGATAATTGTGCACTATATTAGGCTCGTGTTATTAGATAATCATACATCGGACATGGGGCGAAATTCTGCATTTGTTCTGGTATTTGTAGTTTAATTTCTGTCCGAAGCCGAAGGCTTTAAAGCTCTAAGAGTTTTTGTTCATGATTGGCTACAAGCTACAACTAATAATATAAATGATTTTAAAACTTTAATATTGAAGGCTCATATCGACTGTATAATATGGAAAGGTAAATTAAATCATCTCTAGAAGTTGATCTAGAGATGATAAAAAAATTACCTTGCAATTTATTTGTGAAAAATAATAACATTTCTAAATAATGTGACTAGTAGTCTAAGTAATAATTCTAGTGAATTGTAACATTCGGCGTAAACTTCAGTTTTTTTGGCCGAAGCTTCAGTCGGACATAGTGTTCAATGATTAAGTTTTACTTAAGTTAATAAACCACTGACCTGTAATAAACCTGTACTGGCTATCCCATACAAATTACAGATACTTTCGTGTACCATTTTGAAACCACCCGTCGTACGAAAGTACAGATAACTAATTTTGACGTTTGCGTATTTTTATTTCATAGATAAGTATAATAGTGTCTGTTTTATTCACGTTTTATGCTATTTGTTGATGTCTCATGGACTATTCAAGTTTATTTGTGTCTGCTTGAGTTTTACAACATGCGGACATCGCTAGTTTTAGTTCCATGTACAGTCGAGGTAAGAAAAGGTTCGTCACCTTAAAGACGACATTTGCTTGCACCCGGGCAATAGTTATCACTCGGGCCAAAATTTCATTTCAAACGTCTGACAGTTGTCTGCTTGATGTATTGGTTACAAAAGGTACTAAGAGTCTCTACGACTTGATATAGAAATTAATTTGAAAACTGACGAAGGTTTTCGTACGTACCCGACTTTATACTTACGCTCCATAGCCTACAGCGCCAAAATGGCGTTTGACAGCAGCCTGTCCAGGTTATTACAGGTCAGTGTAATAAACGGTTTAATTAAGGAGGGTAGAGACAAGGAGGACAATCTCTGAGTATTAAAAGTGTCCGCCGAAAGACGATAAATTGATGGCGCTAGTGAGGCTAGTAATTCAACCAAAATTCAACTCGGCGCACTTCACTCCTTCAACTACTGCTACATTCATTCCATACTCTCAAACTCTCTCTGTGCACACCAGCGCCATCTCTATTTATCGCTTTTTGTTGCCACTTTTTCAGTTTAACACCCATGTAAGATTGCGCTCCTTAGGTTTAATAACCGTGTGTTGGCAGTTGTCTGAGGTGTCAGTGGGGCAAGTGGTGGCGGCCGTGTTTCGGCACGACGGTCGCTGGTACCGCGCGAGGGTACACGACATAAGGCCCAACGAATTCGATAACACCAAACAGGTAAGTACGCTGTCTCTCTCATTATAAACCCCATTTTACTAATATTATAAATGCCAAAGTTTGTTATGGATGTATGGATGTTTGTTACTCTTTTACGTTTTCACATGATAGTTTTTACGAATTTGAATGAAAATTGTCACACAGACAGTATATTAATTGGATTAACATATAGCATACATTTTTATCCGGAAAAAATGTTAGGTACCTGAGGGATCGTCTAAAAGTTTAAAAAACTAGCGACCCGCTCCCGACTTCGCCCGGCGTGCATTTTTTAATATATAAACACCTTCCCTGTTTATCTCTATTTCAATATGTGAAAACCGAATTAAAATCAGTCTACCTATTGTCGAGTTTTTTAAGCGTACACAGACCAAAAACATTTTATCGTCGTCACAGAAAGATGTCAGGGTAAATAAAATAAAAGGTTTATACATATTATAGAGTTTCTCACAAAAGCATGAAAAAGTTTCACAAAAATATTTACGTTAATTAAATTATTGATTGTGATAAACAAGTGATAAATGAAAATTTTCAGGTCGCCGATGTGTTCTTCGTGGATTACGGCGACAGTGAATACGTGGCCGTGCACGAGTTGTGTGAATTGAGGGCCGATTTGCTAAGACTCAGGTTTCAGGTTAGTTCTCGTGTGTTTAACTTACGTATGTAATACATTATAGTACTAAAAGTATAGAGACCGGCAACGATTTTAACGTAGTGGGGGAAAGTTTGCGCATCCTACACTCACGTGCAATAAAAGTCACGCAAGTGTACGAGGGAGTGAGCGGGACTTATGCAAGGTGAGAGAGGCAAGGGGCGAGTGTGAATTATACCATCCTACTATGACCTAACCATAAAAGGATAATATTAAGTGCCAAGGCTTTGCCTTAATCTCTTCTCTGTATGACAGGGTATATATTGGCAGTGGCAGGACTTCATAATTATGTTTTAGAATGTCACTAGTGTTTTAGTCTCACGATCTTTTGTACAGCGTCAGAGCAAGTGATCATACATGAATATCGAACAGGTATATAGAGGTGCAATCTATAACATTATTATAAAAATAATAATATATTTATTATATTATTATTTTTATAATACTATACTAATACTTAGATAGCTAATACTATACTAAGTTATACAGGAACGGTGGCTACCGTCGCCTAAAACATAATAAATGCCACTTGTGCGCCATGGTACCATAGTAGTGATACATTTTTGTATTTGGTTGCTATTGGCTATTTCTAAGAATGCTAAGAAAAACAATTCTTGTCACGTAACTGGTTACTTAACGTTGGTTTCGTATGCGGCCGAAGGGAAGGCATAGGGAAATTGGCTGACAATTAAGTTAATAGATCTTACAATTAAGCTAATCAAGCTTTACAATCAAGTTGTTCAGTTAGATACTCCAGCTCTTCTTTTTTGTGAGTTATATGGGATAAGGGATAAAGAGGAGGTTAGGGGAAAATGGATCCTGGCATCCCTTACTAACCAAAACATAACAGGTCACCAACTGCTACTTTTTCGTTAATGGCTGAAGTAGGATAAATTGGGCTTTGAACTTCTGCAGACCTGCTGTTAAGTGGTCTATTAAATTAAGTTCAGTTTCATTGATTTTGATCATCGAACCAACAAACTGGGTTAGTTAAAAGATAACTTTCCTAAAACTCCTGCTTCCGAGAGCTCCAAGGTTAAGTTAAGGCCAATTTTTCGTCTTACAGGCCATGGAGTGTTTCCTGGCAGGTGTTCGTCCGGCGGGCAAAGAGGAAGAAGTGGTGGCAGTGACCGCTGCCGGACAGAAGTGGGAAAAGTGGAGCTCACAAGCCATTGAACGGTTCGAAGAACTCACACAGGTCACAATTTTTAAGTTTATAACATTGTTTAACCATTCTTAGAGTCGTAGCCTCTATATGCGCTTATTAATTTAATAAATAAATAAAAGTTATTTTTCCTCGAGCAATTTATTCAAGAGCGCATAAGAATTTAACGCTGTGCGAGTACTGACAGTGGCAGTATTTGCCTCGAGCGTTAATAATGTATTTTAAATGGCGGTTAGCCTACTTGACAGATGGTGAAAGAGGCCCTAAACATAACATATATTTGAACAAGTCCCATAATAGGGGCACAGGGTATTTGGTAATGCAATTAAGAAATATATATTA
Organism: Synanthedon formicaeformis; assembly: GCA_945859745.1. Classification (NCBI taxonomy): domain Eukaryota; kingdom Metazoa; phylum Arthropoda; class Insecta; order Lepidoptera; family Sesiidae; genus Synanthedon; species Synanthedon formicaeformis. The sequence continues at coordinate 8,568,151 of OX243969.1, read as the reverse complement.
GTCAACGGGCGTGCAGTTCTATACATGCGATGTCACTTAATTTGGAGTTAAACATTAGGGGATGGGAATTAGAACATTATAAATAATGATAACGATTAATTGCATTGACAGGTGGCAAGATGGAAGCCTTTAGTGTCGCGAACTTGCACATACAAGAGGACCGCAACGGCCGAAGGTCAGAAGGAGAGGGAAATACCTGGAATCAAATTATTCGACGTCACTGATGGTAACCACTCATTTTTTTTTTTCATTTTTTTTTTATTAACCTCCGACGTCCGACGCGAAAACTGTGTGTTATAAGTTTGACGTGTATGTCTGTGTATCTGATGGAGAAGGGCCGATTTTAGCTATAATTTATGTTCAGGCGTTTGAAGACCATCATGTCAGGCAATATTTATATTACTCATATATTTTCACAAGTGCTATATTTTTATTTTTCAACGCGGACGAAGTCGCGACAATAACTATTTCATTATAAGGTTTTAAGTTAAATTAGAAAATTTGTGTGTGTGTGTATGTGTGGTCTATTGTAGAGGGTGAACTGGATATCGGCGGGGTGCTAGTGTCCGAGGGTTGGGCGATAGTGGCTCCCCCCTCCCCGCGCGGCTCCCCCGGGCCCCCCGCACCGCTCACCCCCGCCACTCCCTTCGGAGACCTCGGACATTCCAAGTAAGACATCATCAATACTAATAATAAATCTGTAAGGATTGGTCATGGAGTAAGTTACTTTGTTTTCAGAGATATCGTGTTTATAGGCTCTATACATGACACTGAAACTAAATTGACCATTTTTAGAATTTTTTTTCTGTATGTATGTATGTATGTTCCTCCATAACTCTTAAACGAATTAACTGCTTTTCATGTAACTTGGTATATAAACATTTAGACGTACAGGACACAGGATAGGCTACTTTTTGTTTTTCAACGCGTACGAAGTCGCGGGCACCAGCTAGTACTATATAAACCTCTGACCAATCAACTCCAATGGACCAATTTGGCGTATCTCGTAAAAGGTGAAATTTAGATTAAATTTTGTATATATGTAAATAAGGTTTAATTTCTCTATTAATGTAATTTTTATAGTAAAAATGTCAAATGCATTAAGAATAATTGTATAATTAATAAATGTTTTTTTTTGTTTCCTATGCTTACAAGAAATAGAAAGTAAAGGTATGGCACATGTATTGCTTCCACTATCAAATCTGTCTTATGATATATGACAGCAAAATTAATATTAAATGTACATACAAATATAATAAAAATGGTAATTATAATGATATAATCGATTCACTGTCATACCTTAATTATGATATGCATTTATGGGATAATAGTGTTTGGGATAACACTTCCTAAAAACTATAAAACGAGTACATAATATACTTTGAATAAACAGTTCCAAGTTTAGTTAGAGCCAACTTAGAAAAAGTAGTACAATCGTTAAATCCAGCACGAAAAATGGGCGTCGTTCGGGAAACTTTGAGACATCTTCTCAAAACAAAAGTTTTCGACCAATGTGTACTCCCAGTGACGTAAATATGGCGCTAACTATAGGCCTCATAAGAAAGCTCAACGTAGTTTTCTTTTAAGATACTATGTTACTTAAGAAGAATTATTATTTTTTGTCCATTCTTTCGATTAGCATCATATAAATACGGGTAATTTTTTTCACATTTAAGTCGGTTCGATTCCCAGACGAAGCAAGTAATTTTTAGAAAATCTTTGAAGGTACTTTCCCTTCATGTCGCATAGTCTTGGGATGCCCTGTATACCACTGGACAGGCTGTCCCCATACAAATGACTTTTTTTTTTGTGCCATTTTGAAACGCCGCCCTCGATTGTCCCGGGAACTAATTTTGACGTTTGTGTATTTTTAATCCATAGACATGTAATTGTATTATGTATAATCACTTATTTTAGTTCCATGGACACTCGTTCCCACACAGTACAGACAGGCCTACAGCGCCAAAATGGCGTTTTTCAAATAGGAACAAAAATAATTTGACAGCAGCCTGTCCAGTGGTATTACAGGTCAGTGCATAGTACGGAGAGTCTTAACCCTTCATATGCTGGAAACGTGGATCCGTGTTAATAATTTTACACCACTCGTGTGCCGGAACGCGGATCCGCGTTGCGCTTACTGTATGTATCACAAGTGACACTTGAGATTATAACTTTAAGCTCCGGCATACAACGGCTGGCGTTCGGCACACGAGAGGGGTTAAGCCGCTGACATTTACATCTAACGGAGAGCCTAAGGGTCAGCGCCGACGGACGGAGTGGCAGCGAAGAGACTAATTTAGTAACAATTTAAATTCATCCTAAAGTGCTCCTGAATACGACTGTATTTGGTACAATGAAATAAAATGACGGCGAGCAACTCAAAGCGCCGTCGAGAGGCGCGCGGCGACCAAATACAGTCGTGTTCAGGAGCAGTTTAGGTTGAATTTAAATTGTTACTAAATTAGTCTCTTCGCTGCCACTCGGGCAGTGCCCGTCGGCGCTGACCCTTAAGGGACGGAAGGTTCTCGAGTGGAGGTCACGGACCGACAAGTACGGCGTCTACCCACAAGGCCAACGGTTTTGGGAAATTGTAAGGGAGGCCTATGTCCAGCAGTGGACATCCTGACATGATAATGATGATGAAACCTGAACCGAGTGAGCCGCGTTGACCAAATCGTCGGTCTAATTCGTTAACCTGCTAAGTAAATTTTTGGGTAATTTCACTTTTTATAGTTTTCGACAAGTTTAGACGATTATCTACCGTTTGGTGAAGGAATAACGACGATTATCAAACTAAAAAGCTGAGACATATTTTCATAAATGAAAAACTGCTTTCTGACTAATAGCAAAAGAAAACCTGCTAAATCCTAAGTTATGTACTGATAATGTAGCTCATTTCACATGCCTGATGCGACTCACAACATTTTGTCATGTCGTTTTTTCTTACTCCTGAAAACTATGCAAAATGTGACTTAGCAGGTTAACGAGTTAGGCCGACGACGCAATGAAAAACCGCTCTAAATGTGTTCGTATGAAAGGGTGCTGGGCATGTTGGCTGGTGTCGCTGGGGAGTCGGAAGGCGCGACAAGTGCGGAAGGCGCGCGGTGTTCATCAGTTCCTAAGGATCACAAGGACGACAGGACCAACGACATCGATTTGAGGACGCAAGTGCAAGTGTTTAAAGGTAATCTATACATATAATTTGTTTAAAATTTATATTAAGGTCGTCAGACAGGCTGATGGTCCACATGATGGTAGGTGGTTTTACCGTCGCATGTAACACAAGCAAATGCGTTAGTACTGCAAGCGCGTTGTCGACTATAGTAGTATTAAGGATAAGGGATATGGATATGGACTCTGGCATCCAATACTCACAAAATCACAACAGCAGACGTGCTGTTCTACATGTTCTGTAGATGTGAAATTTGATTTGGTATATGTACTTTTACTTCGGTGGTATTTTCATGACACTCGTCGACTCCTCAGCAACTTACAGAGGACTAGCTGTCGCACGCGACTTCGCCCGCGTAACTTTATAAAATATAGCCTATGTTACTCGCTGATAATTTAGCTTTCAATAGGTGAAAGAATTTTCAAAATCGGTCCAGTTTACAAACATACAAAAATACAAATATTCTCTCTGTATAATCTATATCTATATATATAAAAATTATGTGTCACGTTGTTTGACGCCAATGAACTCCAAAACTACTGACTCTGACTGATACGATTTTGATAAAACTTCGTAACTATGCGTAATTTGGTCCAACTTAAGATAGGATAGTTTTTATGTTGAAGCCGGGAACGTGCAGCTAGTATTAGTATAGATGTAGCGGTTTTCGGTCTCACTAGCAATTCGGTGTTTAGTTTATTATTTTCAATCTTATCTGCTTGTTGTGTTTGCAGATAACGAACGAATGACGACATCGCAATCCTTAAGCTCGGGCCTAGAGAAGAGCGACAGGATACAGTCAGTGTGTAATCTCGAATTGAACCCAACCGCCTCACACAACGGCAATCACTCTGACGCCCTTTTGAACGCAGAGCGGACGTCCAATACGACGGGATCACCCGCACTCAGGGACGAGCTAAAGGCCAACATCAACAGGATCGACTCGCACCACAACAATCTAGAGCTTTTGGGTAAACACGATTAGGGGAAGAACCGACTGAGCGGGGGAAAAAACCTCGAACGCGCTATGTCCACATTAATTTGTTCCGTGTCTCCATACTTGGTCCAACAATTTATCCATACATATTATAAAACGAAGTCTTCCGCTGCGTCTGTCTGCCTGTTTGTCTGTCTGTTCGCGATAAACTCAAAAACTACTGCACCGATTTTCATGCTGTTTTCACCAATAGAATGAGTATGGTTCTCGAGGAAGGTTTTTTTTTAGTATATAATTTACAAAGTCACGCGTGCGAAGTCGCGGGCAGCGGCTAGTTAATTTATATTGACAAGTGCTATAGTTGGAACATAACTGAGGAAAGAAAAAAAATCAATTTCCATCGAAATACTACAATGGAATTTGCGTCACAAATGCCAAAGCGGCACATAAAAAGAACGCCTTTGACAGAATCATGGCGTCGATGGTAAAAGGTAGTAACGATCAACTTCTAATATTTCATTTTAAACTCTAATGGGTTGACGTAAAGTCACATTTTCTTTAAATTACGTACTTATTATTTATTATGTTTGTTTTGTTTTATGACAGTTCATGCTCTACGCATAATTATGTCACTTTTAAATGTTCCATAAAATTCGTAGTGTTTTGTATGGCACGCGGGTTCCATGTTGTAGTAGTTTGATGGTTATTTCATTCAGTAACTAGCCGCTGCCCGTGACTTTAACTTCGTAAATTATATACTAAAAACCTTCCTCGAGAACCACTCTATCCATTGGTGAAAACAGCATGAAAATCGATGCACTAGTTTTTGAATTTATCGCGAACAGACAGACACAGACGCGGCGGAGGACTTAGTTTTATAATAATTATGTATAAGGATATTATAAAACAAGGATCGAATGAAACGTTTCATAAGTCCATACAGTAGATACATACTTACGTTCATTGTTTGATTAAAGATTTTATGTGATTTCCTGTTGCTAGAACTATTTAAACATAGGTAATCATTACCTATGTTTTAATACGTAGGTAGGTAAGTAATTAAATTCTAAAATTTTGTTGTGTCCAATGAAAATAAATATCGCCCTAACGAATCTCTGATGATATCATAATATTAATTCTATTGATAATATTCATACGTACAATTTACATTAATTATATCTTATGCAGCTATAATTGTGATTAGTTAATAAATTTAATATTTCTATTGATAGAATGTAAATAAAAAATATTTAAGGTGTTTTATCGTATGTATATTGTATTACATTTGGAGATTTAAGTTTTTGCATGCATATATCGCTGCTTAAATTCAAAAGTACCACAAATCAAAAAAATTAAAAAAAAAAGTTATTGCTAAAATAAAATCACAATCCTTCATATTGTATGTTGCAAAAAGATTTTTTGTTAATTTTTTATATATTCAAAAGTAACTTATATATGCTTATATCTCTCCTAGTATTCAGTTTATTATAAAAGTACTTAAAACATTTAATGCTACTTAAAAATACGCTTCTAACGATCTATAAATATGCATATATTTGATACTAGCTGGCGCCCGCGACTTTGTCCGCGTTGAAAAGGAAAATAGTAGCCTATCCTGTGTGGAGTACGTTTAAATATTTATCTACCAAGTTTCATGAAAATCAGTTGATTCGTTTAAGAGTTATGGAGGAACATACATACATACATACATACATACATACATACATACATACATACATACATACATACATACATACATACATACATACAATACCTACACTTACAGATTTATTATTAGTATTGATTACTGTACCCGTGCATCGTATACCTGTTACGCCATCTGTTGGATATTTATGGAACTACAGATAATTATAACAAATTTGTCCCCGTTAAAAAAGAAAAAAATAGCCTATCTTGTGTCCCGTACGTCTAAATGTTTATCTACCAAGTTTCATGTAAATCAGTTAATTCGTTTAAGAGTTATGGAGGAACATACATACATACATACATACATACATACATACATACATACATACATACATACATACAATACCTACACTTACAGATTTATTATTAGTATCGATTACTGTACCCGTGCATCGTATACCTGTTACGCCATCTGTTGGATATTTATGGAACTACAGATAATTATAACAAATTTGTCCCCGTTAAAAAAGAAAAAAATAGCCTATCTTGTGTCCCGTACGTCTAAATGTTTATCTACCAAGTTTCATGTAAATCAGTTAATTCGTTTAAGAGTTATGGAGGAACATACATACATACATACATACATACATACATACATACATACATACATACATACATACATACATACATACATACATACATACATACATACATACATACATACATACATACATACATACATACATATATACGGAAAAAAATTCTAAAAATGGTCAATTTAGTTGCAGTATCATGTATAGAGCCTATAAACACGATATCTCTGAAAACAAAGTAACTTATTACTCCATGACGGACCCTAACAGATTTATTATTAGTATTGATGATATATCTAATAAGAAAAAAATAGACAAAAAATATTTTTTTTTTTTTCGATTAGTTCTCCAGTAAAAAAGTGTAATTTTGATTTGTGGTACTTTTTAAAATGTACACTTACAGCTATCGGTGGATATAATTATGTGTATACAAAATTCGTTTGTTGTTACATATCAATCTTGTTTTTAAGTCTTAACATGTAAATATTATAAATGTGTAAGTAAAAAAAAAGTACAGTCAATTCGTTGTGTGACCTTATAAAGTTAAAAAGTTTTCAGAAACATTGAAAAAAAGTTGATATTTTGTTGAAAAAATTTATTGTTTTGTTTTATTCGACGAGAAATTATTGTTTTGTTTCATTCCAAAAGAAATTGAAGAAAATTTTAAATATCCGTAAAATTACTAGACATTTCGAATTTATCGTCACAATATAGTTTTTTTTTTTTTTTTAAAGTCTTGCTTGAAATCGTGATTTTAATTTTGTAGTTCTTTAGAATTAAAATGTCAATTAAGTTTTGTTGGTGCTGGCAAACAGAAAGAAAATAAGTCAGTCAATTTATTTTAAGTAAGGTCAACAAAATAAGTCGAGAATTTTTTTTTTTTCTATTTATGTTTTTGCCAATTTTGTTCCTTTAAAAGCCAATTATTTCATTTTCCTATAGTAATAATTAAGGGTTAAACGAGATATTTTTTTAAAATATTATTTGGAAAATATACTGTATTGATTGAAATGTATAAAAAAACAACAGCAGTATTTGACTTATTCTATGTTTAAAAAAAGTGATTCTCTCAAATATATTATGTTTCCTAAAGCGCTTGTAATTGAAGACGTGAGTGGATGAAGGTGATATGTCGCTTAATTCCAATTTTGAGTAAATCGAGGTTAAAGTTTTACTTTTAATTTTTGTGATAGTCGTTACGGAACTGATTTTTGTACTAAATTATGATGCAAAGTTGGGTAAACAACCTAAAATATTAATGGTATGATAGCAATTAAACGCTTGTATTATTTTTTTAAATAAAAAGTGAACATAGCTCCCTCTTCCTTTAACAAAAGTAGTGGTAGGGCACACTGCGTTTCGCAGTCATTCGGGCAACCCGTCTGGCGGCAGTAACCACCACCTCACAGAATACCACCGTGAAATAACAGCATTATGTGCTGTTGTGTTTCGGTGTGTGAGTAAGGGATGCCAGAGCCCATTACCCTTCCCTCCCTTACCCTTATCCTTAATCCTTCTATGGTCGGCAGCGCACTTGTAGCACTTATGGTGTTACTTGAGTTATAGGCGACGGTAGCCACCTACCATCAAGTGGACCGTCAGCCTGTCTGTCGACCTTAACATAAAAAAAAACAATAAAAAAACGGCACTTTTTGCTTTTTAAAATTCACTGTATATAACGCCTTTTTTAACTTTATATTTTTCAAAATATGTCTTAAATCGACGATATTAAGGTCTGTAATCATTTATATGGACATATTACCTTGATCAAAAAAACGCAAAAAAAAAAAAAAAAAAAAACCTAAAAAATGCGACATATCACCTTCATCCACTCACGTCTTCAATTGTAACCAAGTAACTTATTATGACGTAGTATTAAGTATTTTTCCTGTTACAAAGTAAGTAAAAAAGCTTTTGTTAGCATTTTGTAACTTAGTATTGTTATTCTTTGTACCTTCTAAACATATTGGAGTGTTACATTTTTAATAATAGTTTATATAGAAGAGTGTATTAAGTATATATGTACATTGTACACATATTTTATGTTAAAGTGTGATGTACAAGCAAACAAACTATATGATGCGATGCCAAGAAATGTAACGGGAAAGAGGTGCTAATAGTAGGATGAAATTTTATTCCAAAATGTAATTTTTTTTCTAATATGTATTTACATTACAATAATTGCTATTATTTTATTTATAATTAGTGTGATCAAATATGAATTTTTTTTGAAGGATGTTTTTTTTAGAAATACGAGTATATAACTACTGTTAAATAGCATCATTACGCTGGTTTATATATTATGTCGTAGCCGGATCATAAAATTGATCACTTCATGAAATGCCCAGCTAAAACTGGCCATATCATTGAATAATTGAATAACCAGCGTCTATTGACATGGTCAGCTAAAACTGGCCATATCACTAATGTAGGGTATCAAAGTTTTAATAAAAACTCCAAATGAAGAAGGAACCTAACCTATAGAGAAAAATATATATATATATATATATATATATATATATATATATATATATATTCTTACGAAACAGAATTGAGATAGAAAATAAATAAAGAATGCTCCAGTCAATACAAGATTTAATTATAATCACAAACATAATAATTACGAGAAACAAATATTGCCTACCGCATATAAGCAAGCTCAATGTCAAGTAATGAATGTTAAGGCCTAACAACTCGATATACGCGAGAGCAACGTCCGTCACGATCAAGAGCCTCCAACAGAAAGAACGCCGTCCGCCGTGGAGCCGTCGGTTCGCCGCACAGCCTGCGCAGAGCCTGCGCGCGCATCCAACACGGCGCGAGCGCGGTCACGCAACATTGTTGCAGCCGAGTCCTCTAACACGGCCGTTCCTGACAGCGGAACGCCCTCGTCCGCAGCATCCTTGGTGGAGGATTTCTCTTCCACCACCTGCTCACAATCATCCCAAGCATTTTCTGTAATCAAAACACTTATTTAGAAAATTATACACGAGCGAATTAAAGTCTGGAGCTAATCCGAAAAGAACAAGGAATCGTTTTTCATTTCACGATCAAAACTAAACGGTATGAACGCAAGCGTGCACTCAAGCGTTCATCACGTCACATAAAAAGGTTAAAGTTATTTTGATTAGCTTCAGACAAAGAAAACATTTAATCAATATATCGTGAATGGATGACTCCGGATTTTAATCCAACAGGATACATTGCACGACTGATAAGAAGTTTTACAATTGCAAATTGTGATATCTCACTACATCCCGTCGCTAGGCAGTGGCCCAAAGTTAGCATGTCATCTTTACTGGACAGAGGCCCAAAGTTAGCTTGTCACCATTGCTGGACAGAGGCCCAAAGTTAGCTTGTCACCATTGCTGGACAGAGGCCCAAAGTTAGCTTGTCACCATTGCTGGACAGAGGCCCTAAGTTAGCTTGTCACCATTGCTGGACAGAGGCCCAAAGTTAGCATGTCACATCCACTAGACAGAGGCCCAAAGTTAGCGTGTCTCAGCGAAGAGCAGCAGATCCCGTTCGAAGCGCAGCTTCACCAACCAAGTTAAACGCAACGCTGGCATTGGTGCATTGGTGCAGGACTTCAACATCCTGGTCGCCCTTCTCCGGAAGTAGAAATCAATAACAGAGAAGACCTGTTGTCCAATATGGCCTTTAACGCTGCTAATTATCTGCAAGCAAATCAAATACCAGTTGTCTCCGAAGAGTCAGCAAAGCTTCACAGTTAGCGCTCAAGTTTTTCAGTGCGATATCACGCACTTATAATCAGATAACAGATGTAGTCGCTTCGACACCTACTATTAGCTGAAATCATAAAGTCTGCATCGTAGCACGTTTACAGATGTTAAGGGTAAGCTGTATATTATAAAGTGCATCTGACTGTTGGAGCCTTTATTTCCCATTTCCACGCGTAACAATACGAGTGTTAAGTACAGTTTGACAGTATTTTTTTTTTATCTGCCCATTCTCGTGATGCATAAATTCGGGGTGATAAAGTGTATTGAACCAGTAATTTACTAAACCCATCGAAAAGGAGACACCATCAAACATTATTCCTCGCACACATAAAATTGTGCCAAATACTGACACGATATTAGAGAAACATAACTCATCAGCATCTAGTTGATATGAAGATTAGATTAAGTAGTACTTTTATAAAAAGGTAACAATAATGAGGACATATTTGAACGCGTTTGATTCTAGAAAAGGTCCGAGTACATCAGTGGTAACTCCGAGACCATAGGTTTTAATGTGCTAAACATGTTACTGCATTTACTAAATTTTATGAATCTCAAGCTCTGAAACATAAACGTCGAAGTATTAAGTCGGTAGTTCTGTCTACACCGAGATGGTCATTAATATCATGAAACACTCGTAAAAGATTAAGCCTGTGTCCCTCGTAATACAACAAAATAGAAAGTAACACGACATATAGGAATTTTGTAAGATCAATCAGATAAAATCTCATACCATGTTGGATCTCACTACCCTTTCCTCACGCTAGAAATTATTTTTTGCGTCACAATGTCAGCCATCTTTAGCCCAATTAAAACCATTTAGAAAAGCACTAGCAAGTAGAGGTTTGTGCCTGAGGAAGTCATCTTCCGATAATCTAGAGCGAAGATTATCCTGTAAACATAGAGCAAGCAACACGAGCACAACACAAAATAATAAGCAGGTCTTTTCTAGGTTTCATCGCGTCGAGTCTAGTCAATCAGTCGCAGTCAGTCGAGTCAGTAACCGTTTTAAAATTAATACTAATCAAATAATGATAGAAATGTTAAAGAGCGTTCACTAGTGCCAGAGCTTCTAACTCATAGCTGTGGTAACAATATTCAGCACCATTAGTTTTGTTTACTAAAATATACCACAACTCTTTTTCTTACTCTTCACGTTTCGGCAGTAAAATCGTTCCCAATCCAACCGCACTGGCGTCGGTACGGAGTTCCGTGGGTAGTTTGGAGTAAAATATTGCTCAAACAGACTAATTTACTAATTAAACAACCAGTTAGTATATTCGTGAATAGCTTTTTGAACTACGGAGCACAAAAAGGATTCATCTCACTTATACGTGACCTATTAATAAACACAGTTTTTTTTTTAAGGCATACCATGCGGTATATCGCAACTCCCCCAAAATTTACGTAGCAAATTTGTTTAGGCTCGGCCGTACCTGACCTTGTACCATAACCTTACCATTTTTTTTATTTTAGTATTCAGAAAATGTCTTTTTTTTTTAAGTGCAAATAGAAAACTTGAAACACTGATGTCATCAAAACCTCCAATAATAAGTCAATTCATTGTATGTGAGAGGATAGGTACGTCGTTATAAATATCAACACCTAACCGGCACCTAAGTGTTTTAGTTATTATCCGCTGGTAGAACATTGGCTAATCCATAAGGCATTTTCAAATATTCATAGTCTTCCGTAGTGACAAAAGCAATTGGTAAAAACCCGTGGTCATATCGAACGTAGTAAAGTATCTCTAAAGGCTAAGTCTATTGACATGGTCACCAATCAATGGTAGAGGAAACCATCCTTGAACAGTTATAGCATTAGTAACGCAATAATCTACGCACAATCAATCACTCCTATCCTTCTTCTTGACAAGAATGACAGGACTTGCGTAATAAGACCAAATGATGACATTTTTGAGTAAATCACTGATGATATCGCGAAAACTATTTTTCTCATCAATAAAAAGTTTTGTAACGAAAAAGTTGTAAAACAAAAGGCGATTAATAGTCGACGAAGTCTGTTCAATTTCCATGTAACCCGTGGTTACTGTACTAGTAGCTGTATCCAATGTAAATAAATCAGAAATTTTACCAAGGACTTTCAGTAAGCGGTCTCTCTCAATACCTATTAGTGTTTTTGAATTATTCTAATTTCACGGTAATCGCATGTTGTTCCGATATTTGTAAGTCTGATCTAATGAGTTGCTCCTTTCCGTTAGTTCGAATGTAAACAATATCTTTCTGATTAAGCATATCAGTACCGATTAAAGTTTGTGTACTTATACATTTAGCTGCGACTGCATATAAACCTCTAGTGAATTCTAGTGACTTCTAGTGGGAATTCTATGGCGGTAGTTACTTAAAAAGTTGACTGGCCTTTTTTGCTTTAGATTTCACACACATACAAAAACTATTTTTGTATTAAAATGAAAACATTTAAGATCGAATTCTGATATTTTTAAAACGTCGGGTATGTTTTGAATTGAAGTTTACGATTTTTCATTGTAGGTCGATTCGAAGCAAAAACTTCACTTTACTAGTCTTTTACTACCCCCTAATACTGAACACGATTCTATTAATTGCTAATTTCGCTTACAAAATTTTGATATCTTGCCGTCGTTTTATGTTCTTACGTCTCGTTCAAAGCATAGCATTCAAACAAGCCACGGCATCAGTTGCAACACTTCTTGGCATAATACCATTTCCATGGTCTGTTTTACTACAAATTTATTATTTAAATGAACTATCATCTGATCGAAGCGCCTAACGTTTCCGTGAATACGACAATCCAGCGTTATTGAAAGCACAAGTAGAATGACGAGAACCGTTCTTAGATTTATTGTACGCGGATAAAGATTTTACGAGATTCTGCGATTACTTCTAGTGATACCCGCACTACAATAGTACATTTAGTTCGCTTGATAAGCCCGTAAATGTGTTAAGACACAAGGGGCACTCAGAATACATGCAAGTGTCACGTGCTTACTAAACGCAACACACATACCTTCGAATAGTACGATAGTTACGTCTATATTACTCGGGCCAAACGATTTGGATTCAGTTTGTATTTGTTACCCTGTGATTTTGCAACGAATATATGTCAGCACGTAAACGACTACCTACCCTTCCTAAACTACCGCGGTTATACTAATTGTCAATCAAGGGATAACGACAAAATATCAGACCTTCGCATACAAAATATCAGATCATGGTACATAAGGGGCAAATTATGACAAATTATGAGCCCTCGTGATTAAAATGATTGACGATACCGTTTGCATCATAATTTTTTTTTTTTTACGTTGTCGTCGGGTAGATTTGAATCTACTCCAGTGGTCGCGGATACGAAATCGCGGATGGGGTGTGATCCCTTTCCCTGTTCGCTAATCGATGCAGAAATCAGTGGAGTCAAGACTATCAACAATGACCTTCAGCTATCGCTGGCAGTGGAAAATTATTAAGCAGTACTGTCGTTGACGGTAGCTAGCCCTTAATCACCTCTAATCGATTAAGAATTAAATCAATACACAAGTCAAGCAAACTACATGTACCGGCACAATGATCGCGATATTAAATTGAAGGAATTTGACAACGGTGATCGGTAACCGTTGGAGTGCGTTGGTTATTAGTACTTCTACAACGGTTCCTAGGACTATGAGAACGCGTATCCTCTCCTCCAGACCGTGACGGACGTGCCGACCTTTGTATAAAATAAAATACTACTCACGGTTTTATATCCTTGAAATTCACACTCAAGTTAACACACAAAGAAAGTTACACAGCAGAGAAAGTACAAGATGGCAACGGACTAAGCAGCGTTTCGATCCCACTTCTGATCTTACGAAACAGAATTGAGATAGAAAATAAATAAAGAATGCTCCAGTCAATACAAGATTTAATTATAATCACAAACATAATAATTACGAGAAACAAATATTGCCTACCGCATATAAGCAAGCTCAATGTCAAGTAATGAATGTTAAGGCCTAACAACTCGATATACGCGAGAGCAACGTCCGTCACGATCAAGAGCCTCCAACAGAAAGAACGCCGTCCGCCGTGGAGCCGTCGGTTCGCCGCACAGCCTGCGCAGAGCCTGCGCGCGCATCCAACACGGCGCGAGCGCGGTCACGCAACATTGTTGCAGCCGAGTCCTCTAACAATATATATATATATATATATATATATATATATATATATATATATATATATATATATATTTGACATTTTTTTTTGATTAGTAATAAAAAAAAATGTCAAAATTCGTACGTGAAAGTGATAGCGCGCAGACGGTTAGCATAAAAATGTTTACAAAAAAATTATTGGAATTTTATAAATTTATAATAATGTAACACGTATGCAAACATGATATAAACACAACCAACTCACGCGCACTCGTTAAATGCAATCCATCTGGAATGGATTATAGAAGCCAGTTAGGCTAAGTTTATCTTAACGACTAAGCTTTTCAATATTTGTTTTAAGTTCACTGTACTATTTTGCACTTTTGCACTATTTTGCACTTAGTAAGCGGTCACACCTTAAAAATTGTTTATCACACTTTAAACTTTATCGATAGTTCCCATATCAATTTTTCAAACTAATCATAATTAAAAACACTAAACTTAAACGACTTCAAACGACGAATATAAAAACATTACATTTTAAAACCCCGCTATTGTAAATAATAAGTTAAATGTACTTAAATTTATTAGTTTTAGGATTTTAGAGATACAAAAAAAATATTTAGTAAACCTGCTTAGGTGAATTAAGTCTACCTAAATGTAGTTTTGGTGCCATAAAGCACAGTACAAATTGTTTTTTTTTTGTCTATTTGTTATGAGCTTTAAACATGCAATTGTATATTCATACTTATGTAAACAAATCCACGCTGAGCCCAAAATCTCGAATAATAAGTTAGATATTTGTTAAGATTTTGTATTATTTTCCACAAATATACAATTTGAACTGTTTCTGTATTTTTTATTGGTTTACAGTTCCTACCTATCTGCTCCTTCATCATTATAGTTATTGGACATAATTAAAATGTTGTGTTGTGTAATTAGAAATGAATTAAAATTAAGTTGATTTTCAGTCGCGTAATGTAGGTACGAACGTTGAGTCGCGAACGAGTATGCAACTTCTATTGATATGATAGGTCTACTACGGGCAATAAATATGCATCTTTTATTGCCCATAGTAGACCTAGGTCACAGTATTACAATAATATATTGTAATACTGTGCCTAGGTGGACCACGGCCAATACCCGAAAGATTACTTTTAAAATGAGAACGAAGTGTAATCGAAATTACACAGTAGTTGTACTGAGTTAGCAATTGTCAATGCATATAAATAGCGTAATTATACCATAAACAATGGGTAAAATGTAGTATTGCTCGTCACAGAAAGCGTGGTGACTCTCTAAACAAAATTATTATCTATTTTGCTTTTGAAACGGTTTCGAATTGTGGGTCGTTCAACTAAACCATTAGGCGGTGCCACAAGTCAAGAGCTGACAGTGGACATGCATATACAATTAAATTTTTTTATAAAATAAAAATAGCTGTCCGTCTCTCTGTCTGTTTTTCCTCTAACTTCTTATAAACCACCCAACGGATTTTGATAGGGTTTTTTACTAATGGAATGAGCCATACCTAAACGAGGAAATTTTGATGTACGGCTTAACGGACTTTTATGAAATTTTTTTCCGCTGTTACAGTAGTACAACCAAGAAGTACTATTAGTAGTACAAATGCTACAATGTTTTGTGTATATTCGGTATATGTTTTTATACCCCTAAGCAATGAGGGTGGCCCAAAAAAAATTTTATATATATCAAAACAACTTTTGCCGGGTCAGCTAGTTAAAATATATAAAAATCTCGTGTCACGATTTAAGTAATTTGAATTGGATCATGCAAAAGTTTTTGTCTTAGACCACACCATGTTCAGTGGTCTAACACAATAATTTCGTCGCGACAACTACCAGCAAAAGTTATGCAAAACAGCCTAAAAAGCCCCTAAGTAATGAGGGTGGCTCAACCCAAAAACTTTTTATATATTAAGACAACGTTTGCCAGGTCTGCTAGTAAAAAATATATAAAAATCTCATGTCACGATTTAAGTAATTTGAATTGGATCACGCAAAAGTTTTTGTCTTAGACCACACCATGTTCAGTGGTCTAACACAATAATTTTGTCGCGACAACTACCAGCGAAAGTTATGCAAAGCAGCCTAAAAAGTGATCACCGATGCGGAGGGTAATCGCGCACAATAAACTGTACGTTTTTACCCATTGTTTCACAGTTAGGTAATAACTGGTGACTAAACGTGTAAACTTTCATTACAGACAGTTCGTAAAGCCAACCGCAAATATAAATCACCTATGTTTGCATATGTCTATATATCGTCGCATTAAATCTTGTATGTGTAAATTACACCCTGAATATTTTTAAACCACAGATTGTTTTATTGTGAGCTTTTTCGCTTTTTTTTATTTTGTCACAACGTAGGGCAAGCTAGAAGCTCTCCGCCCTTAAAAACAAATTACCTACTTAAAAAGTAATCATACTATTTTTTTTATCCTTCCTACTAATATTATAAATGTGAATGTTTGTTTGTTTGTTACGCTTTCACGCAAAAACTGTACTGGACCGATCACCATGAAATTTTGCATACACGTCTGGGACACCAGAAAGGACGCGGACGAAGTCGCGGGCACCAGCTAGTATAAAATAAAAAATTGAGTGAAAATTTATCTAACTGATGGTGAAAACCGCACCAAAATCCGTTGCTTGGTTTAGTTTAGGAGCCATAGACATTGATCTGAACTATAGATGCGGCGTAGCAAGCAAAAAGCCCCGAAATCTTTGGTAGTATTAAAATCATACTTACGAACTTACTGAGAGATTGACACGCAATTCCAAATGTATATTGCTTTTATAAAAAGAAACTAGTTAAAAGTGTTCTCTACTAACGCATCAATGTATACTACACAACGATATTGACTAGCTTACAAGCAACAAACCGCTAGCCGATGGTACATCTGGGTGTAATACAACACGTGTTACGTTTCACAGGGCCGCATTTGGAAGGGTGTAATTTAAAAATACGTAATATAATTTAATTGGATGTTTGATATAGAAATGAAATAACAAATAGTACGTGATTAAATGCATATTTAATAATAATCCGCGGTTTCGATTACAGCTGTTAAGAAGAAACCGCAAGAAACACAGTGTTCTTAACAAATTAGTGAAAAATAAGCATAATATGTTTAATTATAGTTACTTCAAAACTTATTATTTTTTATGTAATTATATACATACGAGTACTATTATGATCTCTTATTGTCCCTCAAATAAAATAAGCTTATTGAACTTTTGCCGCTTTGTGAGTTGTGTTGATGGATCTGTGTCATAATTTATGGAAGGTACTGCTGTATTTATTATTTATTTTCCTATATCCCTTAAGATTCGTGTAAAAGTCATCATGATGGAAATGCGCAGAACAATCACTTGAATTTGTTGGATTCCAATATTTGAGTACGTAATAAAATTGTCCATTTTTCTCTTCTTATTGGGTTAATAGGAAATCTATTATAAACATATTATTACTGAATATCAATCGAAGTATTCACGCACCAATTTAAACACAAGCATAAAAATGTAGTACAAAACAAACAAAATTATTATTTTTATTTAAAAATATTACAAGTGCGGCCCTGGATCAACCGTCAAACATATTGAAATGATAAGTGTATTTGAAATCTATATGTATCTCTTTCTACGAAAGGACGATCTTATACTACACAATAAGTAAGAATGAGACAGCTATAAGGTTCAAATGCTTCCTTTTGAAATATGAAAAGGTTTAGCTAATTAATTAAATATTTTGTTAAAAATATTGTAATTAAGTTCTATTTATATGAAATACGTATGATACTTTTTCTTTTTGTCCTTTTTGAGGTCTATTTTTACATAATTTCACACAACACGATGGCATTTTGTCAATTTTTAACACAAATAAACAGCAACCAAACGGCTACAGCGCTAGCGAGCGACTAAATGCGAATTCGTCCACTTCATCTCGAGTGGACGAATTGTATTACTACCATATTTTGTGGGCTACGCCGTGTCTATACTACCAAATATACTTATATAGTCTTTGGCCATAGAGAAAACGCAGCAAGCGACTTCAAATTATACTATGTAAAGATTCAAGATATTTCGTTATATGCCTATTAAATATATATGAAAAAACCTGCAATTTAAGTTTTGGCCAGTGTTGTAGATTCTTTGTTAATAATAATAAAAAAATACACAATGAAGCCACGAAATAATTTAATATTGATGTGCATTTTGGATAATAAATATAAAAAAAAACCATTGCCTTAAAGTTTTCCTAAGCAGTCCTTCCACTACTTTCCAATGGGAAAATGAGCTACAAGTACATTCATTAACTCAAATGATGAAAGATTTTCTTGTTAGCCCAGTATCGGTCGGTGTACACTTTCTCAGTGCCTTAGTACGCTTGGACCTAGTTATCGGGTGAAAATAATAGCCTCCATATCACAACCCCTACCAGTGTTTCGTATCTTATTTTTTACTTAAAATTGATCGTATATATAACTTGTGAGAATTGAGAAATTACATTCAAAAAGTGATTTACTTTTAAGAAATATTTGTTTTACACCTTTTCATACCTTTTCAACCTCTGACCTTAATGGCAATTAAGCCATTGAGGTCAGAGGTTGAAAAATTCAGTTATTTTTGAAGGGTTGTATTTTATGAGCTGTACGAGATACAGGCTGTATAATAATACTCTCACATTTCCTAACAATATGCAATATTGTAACTAAAAAATAGATAAGTACCTTGGTAAAGTATTTAACAAAAGTTTTCAGAAAATGAAAGATTTTTTTCCATATATCCATAATTTATTTTGTGCGCGGTGGATTCCGCATCCGCGATAATATAACAGGCAGGACGCACATTAATAGTGTTTGTTTAGGCACTAGATAAGTGAAGTATAAATTCGAGTAACTCTTAGTAGTGGTACAGACCTCGGCTAGAAATGTTGCCACGCGACAGTTACGAAAGTAAAGGTCTCCCAACTCCGAATGGTATTTTCGCACTAAGGGTCTCCCGTGGCTTTACTGTTCTTTTTGTTATTGGCTATATAATTTTATATCATAAAATGATTTTTGCGTATTCCTGGACTCCACTATCCTCAGTCTCTTAGTAATTATCCTTAAAACCTTGGTGAGTGGTTATCTAACTACCTCTCCTGCAGTAGGGTTTTTTGGTCGCTCACCAAGGCTGCTGAGGGCAACTTCTGTCGATACTTGCTTCCTCCACTGCAGCATCCTAATAATATTCTTGCTCATTTGACGAAGGAGAAGGTTGACCTCTTGTGCAACATATTCGCCACCACTCAGCGTGGCGGGCTCTGGCTGGACTTGACATCCGAAAATCGAGTGCGCTAGATGATATTCCAGCAGTGGTTTTAAAGGTTTTTTTCAGTTGTCTCCCGTGCTTTCGCGACTCTTCGAACTTTCTTTTTTAATAAAGTTTGGAAAGTAGCTCATATCCACCCTTTGCCCATAAATTACGGCGTTGGAGCCGCAAATTATGTTTGGAGTAACAAACATCCAAATATCCAGCCAATTATATACCGTATGTTTGGATGTTTGTTACTCAATCATACAAAAAATACATACAAAAAACGGATTTGGATGAAATTTTGCACACAGATAATTTATCACCTGGATTACCATATTGGATACTCTTTATTCTAGAAAAATGTAAGGTTCATGTGGGATTTTTAAAAAACGAACTATAGCGCGCACCTATACGAACTTCTGGGCATAGCTAAGCTAAGCTAGTGTAAAATAAATAAACATACATACTAACAAATGAACATTTCGTATAAATGTATACATGTTGAAATGAGAAGATATGGAGAGACAGCCGCAGGAGAACCTTATATTATGCGATAGTTTTTTGCTTTTATCCCCATACAAGGACTCAAAACTTGTTAATGCTTAAGAGACCATATCTGTGGAGTAAGTAGGTATGCAAGTGATTTAGTTTACTTAACTTCCGTACATAAAATATGGAGGCCATTATGTAAAAAAATCTGCATTTTATTTATTTACAGTCGAGCAGATTTTACAGTTAGTGTAACATAGCAATGCCTTACTCGAATTCTCTTTAATCATATTTAGGTAACTATTGACCTGCGTATGGTTTCGTACGTATGCATTTTATAGGGAAATATTCTTCGTACTGTAAATCTTATCAAAATCCGCTAGGTGATTTAGATTTTAGAAGACGTTCACTTAAAATCATACACAGATAAAATGTCCCTGTGTTGTGACTATTTTATAATATGTATTGATATAAAAATCTATCTATATAAATAAAAATGAATCCCTAAATGTGTTGCTAAGTGCAAAACTTAGCGGCTGGACCGATTTTCATTCTGTCTTCACTCATGGATAGAGGGATAACCAGGGAAGGTTCTTTCGTAAAAAAAATTCACTCCGGGCGAAGCCGTGAGCGGGTCGCTAGTTTATAATAGAAAAAAAACACATATGAGGTTTCTCGCTAGAATCTTCCTCAAGTTGTAGCGGCTGCAGTTTTGCGTTTCAGCAGTTATTTACTTTTTTTTATTAGTAATCAAGATTTTTTTTAATTTTATTAATAAGATATTTTAACTGTATATTGAAAGATTGTAAAATAAAATAAAAAATATATGTATGTAATTAAAGGAAAGAAATAGCTGTCCTGCAGTTACTATTATTGATATCCGTCGTTACCGACAGAAACGCAGCAGCTTTTGCAATAATAATAATTGTTCTGATGTAATAATCGGCGAAGCGAGAACTATCATGGAACTATCTTGATCAATTCGTGTCACGACTCCGTACTGAGTAGCTACTAGCTAAATCTTTTTTAAAATCCGATGTTTCATACGAATATTTTTAATTAGGTAGGACGAAAGTAAGATTAAAAAAAAAAAAACAAATTGTATTTATATGTATAAAATAACAAAGAAATATAATTAAAAATGTGTCATCCAATAAGTCACAAGATTTATTGTTTCACCTAGGGTTTTGCTGGCATAAAATTGCATAAATTGCGTTCCTAAAACTCTTTAAACTCTAGTTTCTTCATTTAATATTTATGTATTCAACCAAATCATAACTTTGAAATATTGATTATTTTTATCACGAATAACTTTTCACAACTAATTCTGTTATTGCATTACTACAAATATTTATATTCGAGTATTTATTTATTTAAATTCGACCAATAAAAACTGGTTGGCTGTCAGCGATAAACCATAAAAGTCAAAATTTTATGGCACAAGTCTTCAATGTGCACGTGAATTTTTATAAGGGAAATTGCATAACTGTCTGTAACAAACAGGGTATTAGTATTCGTCAGTGGTAAAGTACTCGTTCCTTTGTTGCATATACGTGTCCAAGCTTGTTAACCTATTTATCTAAATGGTTTCATTGCGAAATACTTACAGACTCTGAATTAAAACACAGAAAAATAAATTATAATGATTAGAATGTATTTTTTTCTGAATATACAGGGAAAATCGGTAATAGCGACCTTCAAGGGAACACAAAAATTAGTCGTAATAAACGGATAGTCATTATAAGCAATATTAAACTTTATAGGCATTCAACAGGGACCTTGCCATTTGGTCGCTGTAACCGATATGTCGTTATAACCGAAGTCGTTATATCCGGTTTCTACTGTAAGTATAATGGAATGAAACATTGTTACAGGAAGTTTGCTACAATATCTACTACTACCAAATATACTTATATAGTCTTTGCATACCTACATAAATGAAAACCGCATTCAAATCGGTCGAACCTTTTCTGACATTAGCGTTAACAAACGCAGAGACAAACGAATGGAAATTTTAAAAATTATTTTTTGACTCAGTATTATTATTATTATTATTATTCGCTAGTGGCTATTCCTGTCTGCTAGAGAACCAGTATCACTACGTCCATTGCTGAAATATTGTGATCGCCACGTAAACTAAAGCTCTCTACCTATACCTACCACGTTGAGAAACTGTAGTACTTTTTTGATAGAGGCATTCTTCACATCTTCACAAGCCATTGTGTGGCTTCCTAGGATGTGACTGCGCTTGTGCATCAACGGGCCACACTCGCACAGGATATGCATTGGTGTTTCCTCTGCCTCATGGCAGAAGCGACACTCTCCTGTACTAGTGAGACCCATTAGTTTAAGGTGCCTATTGAGGCGGCAGTGCCCCGTTAGTGCCCTAGTTAGCATGCACAAATTGCTCCTACTAAGCGACATAGCCTGGTTTGTCACGTTTCGACTATAGGCTTTTATGAGCGCTTTGGAATGGTTCAACCCTGGCAAGTTAGTCCAGCGTTTGTAAGATTTAGTAAAGCACTGGTTCCATATGGTCCAGTGAGCTAGGCTGTTTGGTAGTCCACACATAGGTTCAGGACCTATTAGCCTACCTTTTGCGCCTGCTCGAGCCAGTTCGTCGGCAAGTTCATTGCCTTCGACCCCCATATGGCCAGGTACCCATCTTAGGACCACTTTATTCTTGCGCCCTAAAATATTTAAGTAGTCTACACAGTTTCGCACCAGCTTTGAGACAATAGAGTCCGAGTCCAGTGCTTGAAGTGCAGCCTGACTATCTGAGTGAATGTAAATTACACGGTTGACGTAGTTTCTTTGCAGGTTGATTTCCGCGCATTCTAGGATGGCGAAGACCTCTGCTTGGAAGATGCTGGCGTATTGTCCCAGGTTTACACTGGTCCTGTAATTCTGGTCCCCGCCATACACTCCACAACCTACGTCAGGTCCTGATTTGGACCCATCGGTATACCAAGAAAGGCTACCTTCCTCCCAAGAGATCTTGTTATTTGACCAGTTTTCTCTTGAGAGTAACTCCACAGTGTAAGATTTTTCTTCTATGTACTGTGGTAACAATGTGTCAGTAGGCATGCCTAGGATAGGATCCCTTAGTACTGAGTCTTCTAGAGCTCTCAGTACCTCGGACAGCCAATTGTGTTTACCCCGATTCATCATTCTGTGCATACTGGTTTTCGCCTCCTTCTCTAAAAATAGATGCAGAGGCGGTAAGCCCAGGATTGCCTCCAGGGATGCTCCGGGGGAACTCGACATGGCTCCTGTTATCATCAGACATGCCAAACGCTGTAAGCCATTAAGCTTATCAATAATCGTCTTCTGGTTGGCTTTTCTGTACCATACTATAGAGGCGTATGCAATCATCGGCCTCACAATAGCAGTGTACAGCCAATGGGTGAGCTTGGGACACGGACCCCAGCTTTTCCCTACCATTCGACGACTGATACATAAGGCTGCCTTAGCCTTATTTATCACATTTCCAATGTGTGCATTCCACGTTAGTCTCTGGTCGAATGTGACTCCCAGATATTTGACCTCTGAGGAAAATTCAACTCGTTTGCCATTTACTAGAGGTGGCTTTAATTTGTCTAGCAACCTCTTTCTGGTAAACGGTACTATAGCGGTTTTGTCACCGTTAACTGACAATTCATTTGCTGTGCACCACTCGCAAATGACATTTAGAGCTTTCTGTAGTATGGCCGAAATAGTGCTTTGGCAGAAGCCTCTTATGATCACCACTAGGTCATCAGCATAACCTAGGGTATCGATCTTGTGCTCTGCCAGCCTGTACAGAAGCTGATCAACTGCAAGAGTCCAAAGCAGTGGCGATAGAACTCCGCCCTGCGGGCACCCTCTTGTAGTTGCTACGGTAAACGAGGTATCATGTAGTTCGACCTTCGCTTTACGTTTGGATAGCATGGCCTTTACCCACCTAACTGTAGTCGGGTCCACATTTTTGTTTTGTAGTCCCCTCACTAAAGTGTTGGTGGGAGTATTGTCGAAAGCGCCTTCTATATCCAAAAATGCGCACAGAGCTATCTGCTTATCTTCCAGAGCCCTTTCCGCCCTGTCAGCTAGTTGTAACAGGGCCGTCTCAGTGGACCTTCCCTTCTGATAGGCGTGCTGGGTGCAATGAATGGGTTTCGAGGCCAGGGCTTTGTCCCTTATGTATCTGTCTAGAATCTTTTCTAGAGTTTTCAGCATAAAGGACGTTAGGCAAATTGGTCTGAAGGACTTGGGCAGAGCGTAATCCTTCCGACCTGCCTTTGGTATAAATAATACCTTAGCCCGGGTCCATTGTTCCGGTATATATCCCCAGGCATAACTTGCCCGGTAAATCTTTACCAGATGCGGCGTGAGTACGTCTATGCCTTTTTGTAATAAAATGGGCAGCAGTCCGTCTTCACCACTAGACTTCAGGGGTTTAAAGGATCTAATAGCCCATTTCACAACTTTGGGTCGGATGAGATCAGCCGCTCTGTTACGGTCCTCATTTCGAGGCCTTTGGTGTAAAGGCGTTCTGTCTGACCCGGTCGATAAGTTGTGAGCCCCCGGAAAGTGAGTTTTTATCAGCAACTGAAGAGTTTCCTCCTCAGTGTTCGTGAAGGAGCCATCAGGTCTTTTAAGCAGCCCTAATTGACTAGGCTTGTCCTTCGCGAGCAGTCTATGGATTCTAGCCCCTTGAGGCATTTGTGTTAATTCCTCGCAGAGCTTCCTCCATGCAGCACGCTTGGACTTCCTTATCTCCTTATTGTATTCAGTCAAGGCTTTTTTGTAATTCTCCCACTCAAGGGTTCTTCTTGCCTTGTTGAAAAGACGCCTGGTTTTCTCCCGTAGCTTCTGGAGCCTCGAGTTCCACCAGGGTACATTCCTTTTGGAGTGCTTTGTTCTGAGTGGACAGCTTTCCTCAAAGGCACTCCTTATTGCCCTCGTGATAGCCTCCACTGCATGTTCTAGCTCCTCCGGTGTACATATACTTTTAGGGAAGTCCTCAAGATTTTGCCTTAGTTTGTTGTTATAAACATCCCAGGCTGTAGCTTTCGGGTCCCTGTAAGTTACAGTTTGATCTTTTGTAGATGTTGCTAGATCAAAACGAATTTGTCTGTGATCAGACATAGAGCTTTCTTCACTGACATGCCAGTTTGATATGAACTTGGCCATATTGTCAGTGGCGAAGGTTATGTCTAAAACTTCCTGCCTTACGGTTGTCACGAAGGTCGGCTTGCTCCCTCTGTTGAGTACCTGTAAACAGTTAACTAAGAGAAAGTCATGTAGTAACTCACCTCTATTATTTGTGTCGGTGCTGCCCCACGTTATGTGATGGGCATTGGCATCGGCTCCAACAAGTAGCTCGGCTTTGTGATGATGCGCGTACGCCACCACTCGCGCAAGCTCCACCGTGGGGTCCTGTCCTTCATAAGGTAGGTACGCAGAACAGACGATGATTCGTGTTCCCTCCCTGCCCTTAATGTTGACAAAAGCTGCCGCCATATCATCAGTGCATAACTCTGGCACTGGCAAACATTCAATATTTCTATTGAAGACTATGCTTGCTCTGGGCTTTGAGCCACAGGTATTATAGAGAATTTTACCTGCAGACTGGAGTCCCAGAACCGCACCATTTTGGGTCCAGGGCTCTTGTATAAGAGCGATATCAACCTCACCCCGCAGGAGAAGCCGCTCTAGCACTGCTGTGGCAGCCATCGCATGGTGAAGATTGATTTGAACCACCCTCATCCTTTTTTTTTTTTTTTTTTTTTTTTTTTTTTTTTTTTTTTTCTTCCCCTAAGCGCCCTTTTTGGTAGAAGGGCCTTTGGAGCCGGCTATCGTCTTCGGCGGACGTTTTGTTCCACCTGCAGACTTAGCCTGCCCTCTGATGGCCTTTCCACCGTGCGCCTTACGCCCTCCCGTGCCAACCCCCCTGCTAGCGACCTGAGAGCCATCGCCTGCCTTTGCAGACAGTTGATGTCCCTCGCGCCGGCTGGAGCCCTTCGTTGGCTCAGTGGACTCTGCTGCGTTGTCACTGCCGCTCTTGACGTTAAAAATTATCTTTTTAAAGCCAATAGCGGCCCTGTACTCCGCAGCTTTTAAGACCTCAGCAGAAGGGTTGACTCAGTAACATAAGTACAATGTGTACAAATTTTTATTTTGAAAAAATGTTTAATGTATACGGCGTAGCTTTACGATTTCAATTTATGATGATATTATCAGAAAATACTAGGTACTTAACCAGTATTATAGAGTCGAGTCGAAATAGGTAATTGTTCCAACTAAAACAAATTTAAATTAAAAAAGAAACACAACGTAAAAGATTGATTATTGATTTAGTACACTTTCAAAATGTAATTTGTTTACAGACCGCAAAGGGTAACGCATAAAAGTAATGCATTGGTTTCGTGCGATACTTACTTGTTTTAGCTGATCGTGATGCGATTTGTTAGGCATTATTTCGTCAGGACTTTATTACGGTTATGACGCTATTGTGTTTTGTTTGGTAATCATAATAATGTATTATATAAATGAAAATTTACTTAGCTAAAGTCCGTTTATGTATACCTAGATAATGATAATGTCTCCTTGTGATGTACACAATATCAATACGAGGTTTAAAAGTGATTTAAATTTTCATAAAACGCGACTCCACAAGATAAGTAATTCTTTTATGGGTCAAAGTGTACGGTTTTATAATAAACTACCTCAAATAATCAGAGCCGTATCTATAAATAAATTTAAAAGTGTCATTAAAACTAAACTCCTCTCGAAGGGCTATTATAAAATCACTGATTATTTAAGCGACAATGCCTGGATTCAAGCGATTCGGAGCTCATATTATAGTATTGTATACATACTTTAATTTTGTTAAAATTAAGTGTAATTATTTGCTATTTTATATTTTAAAGATGACAAAAAGAGTAGTATCCTGAGTTTCTTTCGGGGTTTATTCTCAGGATCGTCATCGGCTTTTTTCCGAAACCCTGGTAAATTTAAATTTATAATGACGATCATAAGAGTTTCTTGTAGAAACCTAATTGATAAATAAATATTTTGATTTGATTTTTTGATTTTGTATTTCAACTTTATTAGGTAGTTTTTTTTTAATTACTTAATATTTTATTTTATTATAATTTTTTAAAGTTTAATAACATTAATATTACAAGAAATAATTGTATATATGACTCGCTTGAAGAAGTCCATATTGTGTAGTTGGATGGCTAAGTATACCTCAAAAGGGAGATTTTTTCCAAATTTGAACAGAACAAGATCACATTAAAAAAGAAAATATGCTTTACATGCTAAATAAATAAAAACAAATTTCGTAAAGTAAAGTGTATTTCATAGACTGGCCGAAACCAACCGGACTCTTTTTTATCTACACTATTATTCGTGTATAATTTATGGATTATGCTTTTTGTATTTTTTATTAAAAAAAAATTTCTAAAAGTTTTTTAGATCACCTACTTACATCACTAAAATAATTTTCATATTCATACATGTATTAACTTATATAAAATAGGTTTCTCCATATAATCAGATCTTCCAGTATCCAACCAATAAAACGCTAATAAACAAATTAATGGTCCACAATAAAAATGAAACTTCGCTCTTCCTTCATAATATCGAAAAATTTCTTTTTCGCTTACGTAAATCTACGCAAGACTCGAAAACCGTTGTAAAAAATTTCTGTTTGTTTGGAAAAATCTCTCTTTTGAGGTGTTTTCAGCCACAGCTACAACAATATGGGCTTCTTTAAGCTAGTCATAAACAAATTCTTCTAATATTAGTGTTATTGGACTTTAAAAATTTCTTACATAGTCCTCCGTCGCGTCTGTGTCTGTCTGTCTATTCGCGATAAACTGAAAAACTACTACACCGATTTTCTTGCTGTTTTCACCAATGGATAGAGTGGTTCTCGACGAAGGTTTTATTATATAATTTACAAAGTTACGCAAGCGAAGTCGCAGGCGGCAGCTAGTTATATATAACATTTTAATTAAAAAAATTGAAATACAAGGAGACATTATCACAGAACAGTATATACTCGCAAGGAGGTCGTTATTAAATGATAAATATCATTACGAGTATAATGTCATTCTCCACATATGGTTACTTCCAGCCAGCGTCAAAGGCGTTTCCTTTTTAAATAAAGTATACTCTTTACTTGTGACAGTGAAAATGTCACGGTACGTGCGTCAAGGTTGGACAACTTTTTAATTTACTCACTAATAAAAAAAAGTATGCAATCCAAAACGTGGATACGGATTAGGTAACTAAAAAAATTACACATCAATCAAAAATTTCCCGTACTATTGAAACTAACAACTTTTTTGCAAATTATATGTACACAAACCTTTCTCGTTTATCACTCTTTCCAATAGTGAAAACTGTATCAATATAGATCCATATTCCATTATGTGGTTTAGAAGAAGCGCAGAAACAGACAGAGGCGAACAGCGACTTCATTTTATAT
Source organism: Synanthedon formicaeformis (assembly GCA_945859745.1). NCBI lineage: Eukaryota > Metazoa > Arthropoda > Insecta > Lepidoptera > Sesiidae > Synanthedon > Synanthedon formicaeformis. The sequence continues at coordinate 8,539,645 of OX243969.1, read as the reverse complement.
AGTAATAGGTATAAACCTAATAGCGATTCGCTCTCGGTGCATTTTTTCTGAAAAATAACCTTCCGGTTTATCGCTCTTTCAATTAGTGAAAACCGTATCCAATATCTGTTGGGTGACTTAGCGCCTCTTTCACCAACGTTAAGTAGGCTAAACCGTCACTTAAATTCACCTACCTGTCACCGGGAATAATTTAGCTGATATACCTTTGTTTGTACGGTAAACGTCCCAAACATTAAATCAAAAATAATATTAAAAAATCGGCTATCGAATGATGCAGTAAACCGAGTGCATAATTCAATATAACAGAAAATGATTTCTAAAAGTAAATAATTAATATTTTACATGTAGTTTGTGAAAGAAGCCCTTAGAATAGTTAGCGGAGAAACATACAGAGACAGATAGTGACTAAATTAATTTATAATATGTTGAATTATACATTCATGAATTATATAGAAGATACAAGTAATTAATTATAAATATAGACTAAATTTTAAACATAATTTATCTACAGATTTATGTCACAGGAATTCCTTTTTATAATATTGTGTGATCTCATTTCGCTGCTTAAAAACTAAAGGGCTACAAATCAAAATTACACATTTTACAGGAGAGCTAATCGAAATTTTTTTAATTATTTTTGTCTATTTTTTTTCTTATTAGATATATATCAAATATATGCATATTATACATCGTTAGAAGCGTATTTTTAAGTAACATTAAATGTTTGAAGTACTTTTATAATAAACTGAATACTAGATAAGAGATATACTTTTGACTATATAAAAAATGATCAAAATATACTAAATATGGAATAAAACAACCATAACTCTTTTTGAAACATACAATAGGAAGGACTGTGATTGTATTTTGACAATAAAAACATTTTTGGATTTTTTTGTTTTATGGCCCTTTAGTTTTTAAGCAGCAATTTGTCTACTGTAGCATTGTAAAATGTATGATCGTTGTCCGCTTTTTTAAAAAAAAGGAACAGTAGGTATTAAATTAGGCACCAATTATAAAACCGTGACACACTAAAATGCTAGGTGTTTATCTGGCCAACAGTAATGTAATGGATATTGCTATTGTTCAACAAGCAACATTTTACAGACAATAGACGAGAAATTATGGTGAAATCTGAATACATATAATTACGGTAAAATGTATTTGTACGTTTTATCACAAATACATAAATACTTGTACAAAACAAAAGGCTATTAGTAAGTATTAGGCTATTACAAGTAATTTAGGACATGTAGCAGAAATTTTATATTGAATCTAGCTGACCCGGCAAACGTTGTTTTGTGTAGTCTCGTAGTCTCTCGAAGGGATCATTTTTACTTACAAAAGGTCAGGTTTTCAAGAGAACGGACATTAAGATGGTCAGATGGGTAGTCTCTACTAAAATTAAACTAAAATACTTTTCTTTACAGCTGAAATAAACACTCATTTATATACGAGTAAGTGCAAAAAACTTTTTAGATGTAGACTTTTGTGGTTTGTTTTTAAAATTCAACTTTTGAGTTTTATGATGCCGTTCTAACCTCTGTAATTTATGTAAAAGTTGCTTGGAAGACTGTCGGTCCCACAGATCTTCGGAAATGCGCGCAGTCGGGCGGCCTGCTGGATATGGCATATTATAACAAACAACCGTGTCATTAAAATTACGCACACTCACGTGAGTGCGCCGTGGGTACGCCGGGTCGGATGTCATTGTGTGCTATTTGTACGTACAAATAGCACACAATGACATCCGACCCGGCGTACCCACGGTCGCGCACACAACTGCCGGACCAATAGCATTTGTTCGCTCGCTTGTTATTCTTGACGACACACGTGATTGAATTGTCGAGCTAGACAATTCCGAGGCACGCTCTATTCTTTAGCGGTGCCATATCTCTAGCGGGGCCGCGCACATTTCCGAAGATCTGTGGTCGGCCCACTCGGTGTAGTAGCTACAGACGCCATTACACAAGCAACGTCAGGAGAGATGAAAGAAGCTACCGAAATTAAGGATATGACATCCCGACAGCACGATTAATTAATTCTCGGTTGTTTTCTTTAAATTTATGGTTACTGTTTCCAGATTGACCCGCAGTTTATGATTGCGTATGCTACTCGCTGCCACTACTAATAATATTATGTACTTTTAAGTACTTTTAATGTGTTTCATTTTATCGGTCTTTTTAACCATCCTCTTAAAGAAGACCATCGTGAAATAACAGCATGTATGTTGTTGTGTTTCGGCGAGTGCACTTGCAGCACATGTGGCGTTGTTTGTGTTATAGGCGACAGTAGTATCTACCATCAAGTGGACCGTCAGTCTGTCCGTCGACCTTAACATTAAAAAAATACTTACCTACTTCAATATTTTCGGAATCGACCATCAATACTAACAATAAATCTGTAAGGGTTAGTCATGGAGTAAGTTACTTTGTTTTCAGAGATATCGTGTTTTAGTACTGAAACTAAATTAAGGATTTTTAGATTTTTTTCTGTATGTATGTATGTATATATGTTCCTCCAAAACTCTTAAATGAATTAACTGATTTTCATGAAACTTGGTAGATTAACATTTAGACGTACAGGACACAGGATAGGCTACTTTTTTCTTTTTCAATGCGGACGAAGTCGCGGGCACCAGCTAGTCATAGATAATTTGAGAAACCAACGGAAGACAGATGGCAAGCGGGCAAGCACATGTTTTCCTTTTAACTGTCAGATAATATTCATCAGCTGTGAGTCCGGGGGTGAAACGAGTGCCTTTGTTTACCAATGGTGTAAGGTTTAAAAAGTGGTTCACGTTGAACCGGACCGAATAGAAAGTGAAACTGCTTTGTCGAAAGATTCCTATAAAAATTGTAGCAGCCGCTATAGCGAGCTCAGTCGAGGCGAGCGCGCGATACCTGATACTTCACGTTCGGGTGCTGTGTTGCCACAACAAAATAATGGTCAGTTTCATACTTATTTCTAGACTATGTGTGTTTTGTTTGTTTAATAATAATTAATAGTGATGTAAGTTTCTTAAGTAATTTAAGTGATATTATTTAATGTTAACTTTTATTTAAACATACATAGGTAGCAAGGTAACGCTTTGTTATTGTAATTTATTCATTTAAATTTGTTTGTATTAGACAACACAATCAAAATTCGAAGTTCTATCTACTATACGAGTATATTATTTAAAAAAAAACAGTCATATTAAATTCAGTATATAAATAAAAATTCAGCTTCCGTATGTTTGTGTCCACAAAACTCAAAAACTGGTTGATATATTGATTTGAATTTGTTACACATGACTGCATTTTAACAGAAAACTGTTTTAATATACTTTTTATTTAATTAGTTCCAATGGAGACAGGAAAAATAAGCCACAGTGAAGTGTTCACCTACTTACTTAGTTATCAATAAAATTGTGAACGATTTTCGGTATTTATTTTATAAAATAATCAACAAAATTTAAAGTAATTTTTTGGAAATTCTTGACATTGTTGTCGTTCCACGAAACGCAATATTTTTTATAATAATATCAAAAAATATTATAATCAATTGACGTCCAAAATTAACTAAGTTTTTTAATATTACCTAATATGAAATGTTCGGCGATATAATAATTCTGTTTAAAAACAGTACCTATATCTACCTAATAACCTAATTAGAACAATACTGCCACATTGACCTATTTAGGCAATGTTTCAGAGTATTTTAATCGCGTGCATTTAATAACTCATTTAATTTTTGCACTAAAAAGACTTACTTACATTACTTAAGTAATTAACAGAGCATTAAATTAACAAGGCCACTGTTTTTAAGTTACACAACTTAAGTAATTATATAGCTGAATTCAAATATACAAACACAACTAATATGTAATGTAAATTAAGTCTTATTTGAATAAAATTTGGACATTGTCATAGAATTTCGGAAAGAAAAATCACCGAAAAATTATTCAGAATAAAAAATAATATAAATGATTCTTAAATTGCCAAAAACCGATTGTAACAGCCATTAGAAGACTATTTTATAAACATTTAATCATATATTAAAATTACATAATTATTATGATATGATAGATAGCCCATTGGTTTAAACGTTGGACTGCAACCACGTCATACGCGAGTTGGAACCCAGTTTGTCCTGCTCTTCTAATTTTTTTTTTATATCAAGTGTAGATTCTAGATCCCTCCACACAATAGGAGTGTACTGTTTGTTACGAGCAGTGAGATGTAATATAAGTATGTAGGTAATATAGATCTTCTTTAATCTAGATGTAAAAACTAATATAGATCTTAATCATTATTGTTAAATAAATTAACATTTTTTATATAAAAAATAAAAATAAACATGTTTAAAAACATGATTAATAAAAAGCTCTTCTCTTTAACAGTAGCAACAAATTAAAAAATATAACCAATATCGTGTAGGTTTGTAATTTACTTTTTTTTTAATTTTCATCTAAAAATCCATAATATAGTTTTCGGTCTTTAGATCTGAGTATTAATAAATGATACTTACATAGTAATAACCAGTTTAAACAATTATATTCCATTTCAATTAATTATAATTGTTAAAGTCGCTTTTGCAATTTTAACAATTAACAATTTATCTATACTCTTGTCTGTCTTTTATGTAATATAAAAATAAATTACCGTGAAATTGATTTATCGAAATTATGCTGCGTCAGCATTGACCTGCGGTTGACCTTAATGTCAAATTTTAACGTCTGTCGCTAAAGGTTATAAACTTTCGTTTCAATTATACTCGTATAATTAACGTACTAAGTTAATCGTTAATAAGTTAACTAGTGACCCGCTCACGGCTCCGCCCGGGTTCCAAAAAATAACTATATATATAGGATATAAGGATATATAGGTATTGTGTAAATTATATACACAAACCTTCCTCGTTTATCGCTCTTTCCATTAGTGAAAACCGTATAAAAAATCCGTTTGCGTTTTAGAAGAAGTTACCGGAGAAACAGAAAGCGATTTTATTTTATATCTGTATCGTCATCCTACAATTCCTACATCTTATAAAGGATACGCCATTGATTCCCGAAAATGAAATCTATTTTTAAACATGGACCGCCAATTAAATACATTTAAATATATTGCAACTTCCTTTTGTACAGTGAAATAATTAGTGCAGAATACGCCCTTGGATTTAAAGGAAACAATGAATAGTAATTTTATATGAGTCAAACATGTTTATTGATATACAAAAGTGAGTTACTTGCGGCATTGAAACGAACCTTTCACCAGCGGACCCGCCCAAGGCGATCAGGAACACTGGACGCATTCATGCGGAACGCAGCCACAGCTTTACTTACAAACGTACTAACTTAGAATAACAACGCCTAGAACGATAGTTTCATATCAAAAGACTGGCGAGTATACACTTCTAACGATGTAATATGCATATATTTGATATATAATGAGAAAAAAAATAGACAAAAAATAATTTAATTTTTTTCGATTAGCTCTCCTGTAAAAAGTGTAATTTTGATTTGTGGCTCTTTTGTTTTTAAGCAGCGATATATAGCTACTCAAAACAAAATAGGGCCCACCTTGTTTTTGTTTTGTAAAATGAAAATGTATACCTAACTGTACTCGTATAATGCATATGTCATTTTGATGGATAGATGTTTAATTTAAGTTTCCATTAATTAATCGTTTAAACATGGCAATTGGTAAAAATTCTTTATTTTCTTAAAAAATACGCACAATAATTGAAAAATCAATTTAAAACACGCCGATTTTTTTCCCTTATCGTAAACAGATTTTAAACTTTCTAAAGTAATAACGTAACGATCGGTTGAAAATGACAGCGGCGGTTTCCCGCCAAATCGGGCGTGAGATAAGTACGGTACGCGGTTACGTAACAGTAATTTCGCTCTCTGTTACATTTGAAAGTAAATTACAACTGTGTATTACATTTAACGTTTACTTAACGACATCTTTAACAATATTGCTTCATAACAATTTACCCGATAACTGGAGAAGTTTGTTTAATGTATGACAATACTAGATGGTGCCCGCGATTTCGTCCGCGTTGAACGATAAAAGGTATCCTATATCGTTTCTGGTGTCCCAGACAACGTGTATGCAAAATTTCATGGTGATTAGTTGTTATTGCGTGAAAGCGTAACAAACAAACAAACTCACATTCAAATTTATAATATTAGTAAGGATATATGTATAAAAATTTCGTGTCACAGCTTGAACTCCTAAAATACTGACCCGATTTGGATAAAACTTCGTAACTATGCGTAATTTGGTCCAAGTTAATAGATAGGACAGTTTTTATTTTGTACCATAGCGAAGCCGGAAGCTGGCCATTAGTTGTTATAATAAATTATATGTCGTCATTTTATGACAATTGTAAAAAATTCACTTTTCACCGACAAAGTTGTCTATGACTTGCAATACCTATGACATTGCATGTGTTAAAAAGCGACGGTAGTTGCTTGAGCAAATACCATCAAGTAGATACGTAAAAATACTTGATGGTATTGGACATATTATGTCAACTTTAATGATTCCATTTAGATTGTTGTAAAATTAAATTATATACTTAATTTCAGTATGAAATTGGATATCTACTTATAACTACTAAGGCCTCTTTCACCAACTACAAGTAGTGTTGATTAGTTACTTTGAGAAATAATTTTATGTTTTATTAAATTATCCACTCGGTTTAGTGCTTCCTTCGATAGGTGAATTTTTTTATTATTTTCTTTTTAATGTTCGGGACTTTTACCGTACAAACAAAAAAATATTCCCGGTGACAGGTGACTTTAAATGACGGTTAGCCTACTTGACAGATGATGAAAAGGACCTTAACTTTATAAAGACATCTGTATTTTTCTATATTTTTTTTTGTAATGAATAAACTCAAAAAATACTGGACCATTTTTAAAAAATAACTTTCACCTATAGAAAGACTGTCAACGATTAACATAGGCTACATTTTATAAAGTTACGCAGAAGAAATCGCATGTAACAGCTAGTAATTTCTAAAAATACACTAGCAAAAGATATATAAATAGATTAATAGTAAAACAGAAGATAAATACTCGTGTACAGGTTACGAGATCAATGTATCATATAAAAAGTCTCATAACACATAAAAATAATTATAATTTCAAAACATGAATGTGTCTTTGTTACTCTTCAACTGCCACTATCACAATATATGTAATTAAAACTTGTGAAATTGTATTTCTCACGTTATATATTAAAAATTGCTAACACTGTTTCTCATAAGTTATGAAACGCTAGGGCCTTGTGGGCGTCATTTTCCGTCATTTCTCACCCACGTAAGTACTCATGACAACTTATTATAACCTTATCGCCCACGTTATGTTCGCTTTAACTTGATATCCTCTAAATAATAAATCAAACGTGAAAGTACAATCGGGCTCAAGGTACGTTCCTAAATGTCTTCTAACCCGCCTACTAACTATCAGTGATACTTTTTATGTGCCATGATTTTGGGCGTACTTTTTATGTGCCGCTTTGGCACATTGTGACGCAAAATCCATAGTTGTAGTAGATCGACGCTTGACGGTCATTACATGTTGTAATCAGTGATATGTTAAACAAGACAGGATGCTCCCTTACCATTACTACTAGTGACAAAAAAATGGTCCTCTAATTTGCACATCTAGTTACTAAAAATAATTTGTTTTCATTGCCATCTTAATACTTTTTTATTTGTTATTGGCGTATTCTGTTATTGTAAAGTGTTCTCATTGGTTTGTTGGACATATTATCACTGGTAAGTATAAGTATCACGTACTAGGAACGTTAGCCTTGTCCTATATAGAAGTCATTGTTAACTATATGCGGGATTAGTGGAACACTCCTACACTAACTACAGGATTAGTGGAAAATTTGGAAAGATATTTTTTTATAATTATTTGTTACAAGCTGCTACCCGCGTCTTCGCCCGCGTAACTTTGTAATTTATATACTAAAGCTTTCCTCGAGAACCACTCTATCCATCGGTGAAAACAGCACGAAAAATAGTGCAGTAGTTTTTAAGTTTATCGCGAACAGACACAGATGCGGCGGTGATGTAGAGTTTTTAAAACAGACCACTTGATCATAGGTGGTTACCGTGGCCCATTTTTAATTATTATTAATTTTTTAATTTTAATTTTAATAATTAAACATTCAAGTAGTCGTAAACAATTCATAAAGCCATTGGTAGATTTGTTTGTATCTGTTAGGTACCTACAGTTGAAAATATCCTTAGTTCTTCTTTATTTTATAAACAAATAAAAATTCAAATCACCCAATTTGTTTGTACATTTTAAGGTTGTTTTAATTTACATATACCTAGCTATGGAAGTAAGTAATAAGTCTATACAGTTTCACACTGAATGGTGTCGCGCATTTCAATGTCCAATTGTCATGCAACCGATAACCGATCTAATTACTCGTAACTACCACAGTTGCGTAACTAGCCAACCAATGCGGCGTTACGATAGCAGCTTGCATTGCTAAAGTACACTTTACCAATATCCGTTAATGTTACAACAATTATTTCTTACTTCTTGGTTAATTACAATCTACTTTCTACGTATTTAATCATAGCTACTAGTATACTTATAGGGCATAAGTAGATAGAGATTTATGCCTCGTTCGTCTCGATAATTTGTCCCTCATCTAAAGTTCGTCTCATAACAATATTAGAGAAGGGTTCTATCCATTTTAATATAGTATAGTAATCTATCCATTTTAAATTGGTAGTACCTATTTCTACCCGAAACACTTGTCTTACTCGAAAGTTAACTCTAGCGGATAAGCTGTAGCGGATTCAAGAAATTGTTTTTAATTCATATAAGAAACCATCGAAAGAAACTAGCTGCCGCCCGCGACTTCGTCCGCGTTCTCTATAACTTATAGCCTTCCTCGATAAATGGACTATCTAACTCAAAAATATTTTTTTAATTCGAACCAGTAGTTCCTGAGATTAGCGCGTACAACCAAACAAACAAACTCTTCAGCTTTATATATTGGTATATAGATATATTGTATTCGAACGCGTTGTAGTTCGTTTTTATAAAATCTCAATCCAATTTAATAAAAGTAATCAGCAATACATCACTGATAACCGCGTTTCTGACAGACATAAATTGTAAAACTTATTTTTTTACCTCGGTAACACCATGTACAATTTGTTTTTATATATTATGTATATTTTATGTACCTACTATTGTGTTTGTTGGTGGGTTCTTGGAGAGTATAAATAATGCACTTATACTGATTTCACTTGTATTTATTTATAAGACTTATTGGACAATTACAGGACGTGATTCGACTTATACTTTACTCGAGACCAGACGACAACTCTCTCATAGACTACAGAACATACTATAAATTATACCATAAACAATATCGTAGATAAGTAGAGATACACCACACTCTCCCCTTAGAGATTTAATTTATTAGGTGGGCGAGATGCCCTTGAAGATCTTCTCACGCCTTCAAGAACATTACTCTTAGTAACTACAGGCGGAGGCTGTAGTGACCTTGGACTTACTGAGATTAAGGGTGGTGCATCCACTGGACTATTATTAATTCCAGAAGAACTTGGAATTGACAAACTTAAATTTGGTACACAGTATGGAGTTACATTTGATACTACAGGACCTGAGGCAACATATTGTTTTCTCTCCTGCGGAAAATTAAAATTAAAATCTGAATTTATGTTACTAGTTAATGGAGCAAGGGTTATTTGATTCAAGTGAGCTTTTTTTAGAACCCCATTAACTGAAATTAAATAAATCGTAGGACTCAGGACTCTAACTATTTTACCTTTGACAGGTAGACTCTGTCCAAAGCGTACTAAAATACAATCATTTTCACGAAAGTGTGAATAAGTAGAACCGTTCTTTTTCTCATTATTATGTATAGGATTTAACATAGTTAACTTAGTTCTAGGTTTATACATCATAATCATTGAATTTGGTGACTTTTCATTTACGGTAGTTTCTGTGTTTCTGTATGATAATAAGAAATTATAAAGTTCTATATCAAAATTTTGAATACAATTGCTATTATCCAATAAAATTCTTTTAAGACCTTTTTTAATAATTTGTACATTTCTTTCAGCTAACCCATTGCTCTGTGGGTGATATGGTGGAGACTTCGTTACTTTAATATTAAATTTTGTACAAAATTCAATGAACTTAAACGAATCAAATGGTGGACCATTATCTGACACTAGTTCACAAGGAAGACCTACATATGAAAATATCAAACTTAATTCTTTAATTACTTCACTTGCTGTACAATTATGCATTTTCCTTACATCTATCCACTTAGAATAACTATCACAATAAATTAAAAAGTGTACTTTTTCAAATTCAAAGAAATCAATATGGACTCTTTCAAAAGGTTTATTTGTTTGTGGCCATGGCATTTTTGAATTATCTGGTTTAAAATTAACCATAGCACATGACTCACATGACTTACAATTAGTTTCAATGTCTTGAGACATATTTGGCCACCAGAATGAAGCTCTAGCTAATAATTTTGTTCTAACTATCCCAGGGTGCCCTTCATGTAACAACTTCAAAACCTTTTCTTGACATTTTAAAGGCACAACTACCCTGGATCCAAACATTAAACAATTTTCGACAATAGACATATAATAACGTAAACGAAAATATGGTATGATTGCCTGATCAGTCATTCGATTAGGCCAACCATTCTTGACATAATTTATTACTTTAATTAATACACTATCGTTTAGGGTTTCATTTGCAATGTCTCTATGTGACATTGGTAATTTAATATTATCCTCCCCATCTAAGACAATCTTATTAATTGGGAGTCTGGACAAGGCATCTGCATGACATAACAATTCACTTTTCCTATGTTGAATATCATAACTATAGTTTGACAATATTAGTGACCAATGTTGTAACCTATGTGCTGCTAAGGTAGGTACATTTTTCGTAGGGTGAAATATGTGACGTATTGGTGAGTTATCTGTGACTAGGGTGAAATGTCTTCCCCATAAGTATTTATGAAACTTGGTCACTGCATATATAATGCCTAACGCTTCTCGATCTAACTGAGAATAGTTCTGTTGTACTTTCGTTAAAGAACAGGAAGCGAAAGCTATAGGTTTTTCTACTGGTTTATTATTTTCATCTCTGATAACATGACATAATACTGCCCCTAATCCTACTGGGCTCGCATCTGAAAAAACTACTAAAGGAAGTGACGGATCATAATGGATTAATAAATTACTGTTTAATAATTTTTCTTTAGATAACTCAAATGACTTTTGTTGAATGTCTGACCACTGCCACTTAACATTTTTTTCTATTAACTCTCTTAAGGGTTTTGTTAATGTACTCAAGTTTCCTATATATCTATTATAAAAATTTAACATACCTAAGTAAGATCTCAACTCTTTGACATTTTCGGGTTTTTTACATTTTAAAATAGCTTCTACTAATGATGGACTAGGTTTTCTACCTTCCTTACAAATTATATGACCTAAGTATTCTACAGATTCTGAAAACCATATACATTTCTCTTCTTTAATTCTGACATTATAGGTATTTAATCTCTCTAATACTTTTTTAACTGTAGCTAGACAATCATTAAAATCTCTTCCTTTTATTAAAATATCATCGATAAAACAACAAGTATTTGGAATACCAGAAAGAATTTGATCCATTACTTTTTGAAATATTGCTGGTGCTGAAGCTACACCATAGATAAGACGAGTAAATCTATAGAGACCTTTATGTGTATTGATTGTTAACAACGACTGACTATTATCACTAGCTGCCAATTGTTGGTAAGCATCTGATAAATCTAGTACTACAAATATTGCCCCTCCTGATAAGGTAGCAAAAACATCTTCGGCTTTTGGTAATGGATAAATGTCAATATTTAAATTGGGATTTACAGTTTTTTTGAAATCCACGCATAATCTATATGTGCCATCACTCTTTTTAATTGGTACAATGGGTGAAGCCCATTCTGAATGATTTACCTTGTATATTTTCCCATCTTGTTCCATTTTATCTAAAGTTTTAGACACTGTATCAATAATATTATATGGTAATTGATAAGGTTTTTGAAACACTGGTGTATAATTTTCTTTTAAATTTAACTGTGCATAGAACTCTTTAATACAGGAATCTGATCCTTTTTGAAAAACATTTTTATACATATTTTTTAAATTTAAAATAACCTGAGACACATTTGATACTGATGGACTGACATTTTTAAGTTCTGACTTATTTTGACTGACATTTTTCAATACATTTGTCTCATTGTTACTTCCAAAATTACTATACTGACTTATATTTTTATAGACAAAAGATTTATTCATATTACTTTTTGTTATATAGGACTGTTTTACATTATTTGACATCATAGACTGAGACTGACTTATATTATTTAATAAATTACTTCTCCAATTAGGTATAAGCTCATCTAGCCAATTTCGACCTAACAAGGGTGTAAATTCACTGTTTTTAGCACCAATTATTAATAACAAATACTCACACTTATTTAGATATTTGACTTTGACTTTAATTTGACCTGTGATATCAATTTTTCCTGAAATTGAATTTAACTTTACATTGCATGACTGTACCTCATGTTTACTAAAATATTTCTTATATTGAGAATATGGTAATAAGGAGACCGCAGCTCCGGTATCTATTTCCATTTTTAACATAACATTCTCAATCTGTAAATGAGCATATTGGGACCCAGACTTGTTATTAGTTAACATATGTTGTGACTGATTATAATTAAGGTAAGTTGACAGATTAGAAGATTGACACTTTTCACACTTAACATCACAAGGAATATCGCATGATACACAGGTACATATATAATTTAAGAAAATAGTATTTAAATTTAACTTTTGCAATGTACAATCTATTTCTTCATTATTGATCTGTGACTGTTGTTGTGATTGAACATTTTCATAATAATTGACTTTAATATCATTGACATACTTGTTGCGACATTTACTAGAAACGTGACCAAATTTTTTACACACATAACACTGCCAATTTTTGGCTGGACACATTTGTGGATTGTGAAACCTTCCACATCTATAACATGGAGGAAACTGTGACTGCTTATTATGATGACTCACTTCACTATTGAATTGACACTTGACTTGACCCGATGCAGAATTCCCATACCTATGTTGGCGTGGACTAGAATATACTTGATGATGACTCCGACTGGACTGCCCTGGATGGCTCAACTGACTGGACTGCACTGGACGATAACGACTTGGTTGACTAATAAAATTACTTGACTGGGGATGTATTCTAGACTGTACTTGTTCTATTGTCCTTCTATCGTGGTTGTGCTGCTTTCTGACTATTTTGTTAATAGCACCATTACTCTTTTCATGTAAATTTTTGACTTGATTTTGCACTGTCTCTTCTTGTAAAAATAACTCCTTGGCCATGTCATATGTTAAGGATTGTATACTTAAAAGTTTTTTTCTTATATGTTCCGACTTCATTCCACAAATTAATTGATCCCTTAACGCAATAGAAATGTGTTCATCACTGAACTTACATTTGACCGCTATTTCTTGTAATGCACTTATATACTCTGACGCTGACTCGTTTTCTGACTGCATTCTTCTATGGAAGACGTATCTATTTGTGGACTCTAAACCCGGAGGTTCATACTTCATCTCTAATATTTGACACAGTTGTTCAATAGATTTTGTGTTTGGTTTATTTGGAAGACAGGCACTATGTAGTACGTGGTAGTTAGCACTTCCGATGTGAGTTAGAAAAAGTGATTTTTTTATTGTAACATCGACTATTTTATTTAGTGTACAATATTCTTCAAATATTTCTCTCCAACTTTGGAGATTGACTTTTCCATCAAATGGCGGCATTACCCCGATGTACGCCATTTTTTTTTTTTCTTTGTTCCTTGACTTGACAAATTGGTATCACTTGCCAATTTATATTTTTTTCATTCTCGTCGCCACTATTGTGTTTGTTGGTGGGTTCTTGGAGAGTATAAATAATGCACTTATACTGATTTCACTTGTATTTATTTATAAGACTTATTGGACAATTACAGGACGTGATTCGACTTATACTTTACTCGAGACCAGACGACAACTCTCTCATAGACTACAGAACATACTATAAATTATACCATAAACAATATCGTAGATAAGTAGAGATACACCACACCTACATATAGATTAAATCTGCTTACTTAGTTTAAGTTGTGCAATAAGATTATATTTAACTAAAAGAGTGTATTTCTTTTACAGATTCTATTAATAATGGCAGTTACCGCAGCGGCAGCGACCGCTATGCCAACCTTCATCGCGGTACCTTCAGAACAGATCGCGTTTGTCGACCTCTCGTCTCTGCATGTGCGCAGGGTGCCCAGACAGACTCTGACACCGCCTGCGCCGCACCAAAATTCACAAAACCTTTACAATCAACAATACCAGAATATCCTACAGCAGTATCAACAACAACGTAAGTTAAACCGTTTCTTTATTAAATACTAGCCGGCGCCCGCGACTTCGTCCGCGTTGAATAAGAAAAAAGTACCCTATCCTGTTTCCTGTTTGTCTAAATGTTTATCTATCAAGTTTCATGAAAATCAGTTAATTCGTTTAATAGATATGGATGAACATACATACATACATACATACATACAATAAGGCACTTACAGATTTATTATTAGTATTGATGACTGCTTAGGAAGTCATTAACTGGGCAGTCGTATGAAAATAATCACCCTCAAACTGAAAACACAGCATAAAAGCAGAAGAGAGTGTTATCATTGTCTATTCCAGGGACACCGTCTGTTAAGATCGAAAGCACATTTATAACTGATCTGCTCTGGTGATAACACGTAGCTATCAAATAGACGATTGGGCTTGCTAGCCGTCCTTAATCATAAATTAAGGAAATAATGCTTACAGACACCCTTTTTTGAAGTTTCCAATTATATTTCTGCAATCAATAAGTAATGCGACTAGTATGCATATGGTATGCATGAGTGTTGCCCATGAACCTACTTGATGTATTTCAAGATTGGATGACACGACTATGTTTTCTGTCACCAAAAGACCAAGGGAAACTTATTTCTATTAAAGGGGTCGGATAAAATAGGATCAAAGAGATGAAATGAAAACGAAAATGTGCAGATTGACAGCGTTTTCAGAACAGATTTTGTCTGTAGAGACAAGATTATTTACTTCCAGCTCAATGATACAGTTATCAAGATTTTTCTTTTCATTTATCCAAGCTTCGTTTAGAACAAGTCTTTTAGAGACAAAGGAAATAAAATTACAAAACCATCTGATCCGTTACGGTTGAACCGAGGTTGAAATGTCAGAGTGCGCGATGAATTCTTAAATTCTGATACACGTGATGTCTATCAAGACAGCCTTTACGATCCCACTTTCACTGCAACACAAAAGATTAGCTAACTTTCTAAATAGGCAGGATCGACACCGGAACATATGATCTGTTTTGTATTCAATGGTAATTACATGTAGATCTCCAGTTATTCATGCATTGTTGAAAGTAAAAGTTGGCAATGTCGAGCTCGGAGACTTCTACACAATGGACTACACTTGACTTCTTTCTTATATACATATCATGTTATATTTGTTTCGTTACTTAATGCCTGTTTTAAATTTTTTGAAGTGGAAACTTCTGTAGGCGCATTGGGCATTTTTCAGATGGGAAAAAAACATTGAACTCGCGACACTGTTACCGTAACCGACACCTCTGTTATATACAGAGATAATACTTTTATAAAATAGAAAAGAATAGGAAACTCTATTTGCAATGTTCTGCACAGAAATATAGTAGCCAAAAAAGAAACCATTTGTTAATAATCTAACACTTAGCGCCTCTTTCAACAACGTCAAGTAGGCTAAACCGTCACTTAAAGTCACCTGTCACCGGGAATAATTTAGCTGATATACCTTTGTTTGTACGGTAAACGTCCCAAACATTAAATAGAAAATAATAATAAAAAATCGCCTATCGAATGGTGCAGTAAACCAAGTGCATAATTCAATAAAACAGAAAATAATTTCTAAAAGTAACTAATCAACACTTTACTTATAGTTGGTGAAAGAGGCGCTAAGTATAAAGCAGTGAAACAATAGCCCCCGAAGTCTAAATGTTTTAGCCACTTTCTTCTATTGTTGTCTGTAAAGATAATATATCTCCAAGTATTTTGAGAATGCAAAATAATTTTACGCAACAAAACCAAGATATAAACGCTTGATGTGAAATCAAATCATGTTTTGTGTTGTAATGTATTTTAAATAGCTTTTGATGGAGCATTTGTGTTATGGATTAATGTTATATTTCATACTAATATGTTGTTTATTTGCTGGCCTTATACACCCATGTCTACTAGCAAACCAAATTATTATATCATTTGGTTTAATTCACAAATAAATAAATTTTAAATTTAGATACTCTTCATCTGAAAATCAAACCGAATCATTATGAAATTAATATTGATACTAAATTGAACTTTTAATAAAAAAATCTTATATTAAGCGCCTCTTTCACCAACTACAAGTAAAGTTACTTTTAGAAATCATTTTCGATTTTATTGAATTATGCACTCGGTTTACTGCATCATTCGATAGGCGATTTTTTTTAATTATTTTCTATTCAATGTTTGGGACGTTTACCGTACAAACAAAGGTATATCAGCTAAATTATTCCCGGTGACAGGTGACTTTAAGTGACGGTTTAGCCCACTTGACGTTGGTGAAAGAGGCGCTAAGTCATATTTAGGTCTACTTGTTACAAAGTGAGTCTATTTGTAAATCATAGAATGGTTTCATCTGGTTTGAAGTTCAGCCATCTTTAAATTTTTCACTTTTTTAACACACATTTTTGAAACGATGAATGAATATAAAACTACTTAAGTCGGATTTTTATTATATTTTCTTCTATAATTATTTTAAGTTTTTTTTAAAAGGATTATATTTTCTTCCAGCCGTACCTCTCGGTGCTATTGAGGACGAGCCACAAGTAAGATTAGTTCAAGCTCCAGTACCACAAGAGCAACAGCAGGACACATCAGGTGCTGCAAGTCTCGTGGCCTCTCAACAGCTCGCCGAAAGACCACCTGACTTTGGAGAATACGTTGACTTTGGGGCTCACACAGGAGACAATGGAGCCTTTGGGTGGTACGCCGATTATCCCGTAAACAATCACGATGATTCGGGATACAGAAAATAAAGCGGTGTGGCTTTTAAATTTTGCGAGATAGATGCACTATCCGAATAAACACGTAGATTAGAATATTATGTTGCAAAATTATTGCCAAAGACAGTATTGTTTCAAAGTGATATTAGTTTAGTTATTACGGAATTACCGCACATTTGTTTCAAACGGTTAATTCCGATTTTTATATTGCACTGTAGAAGTTCATTGTAGTTCCTTTTGATAGTATTAAGTTCTAAGTACACTGTGATACGTATCATCTTACAATTCTGTTTCGTTTTCATTTATCTTTATCTTTCTTTTATCTATTCTTCTACATCTATTTCCATTTCTTTCTTCTTCTTTAATCTATCTTTAACACTTATCCTTCTACCTTTCACGCTCTTTCTATAACTTTGTTTTTTCTTGCTATTCTTTATACATTTCTGAATATTTATTAAGCTTCACTCTGTCTTGCTTCATAGTAATTATTTCAACTTTTGAACTAAGTACATTGTACCTCCTTTATTCTTTCTTCTTATCTCTTTTCCTTCCTTTATTTCTTGACTATACGATTCTCTTTATTTTTTCGCATAACATATGAAATAATTGTTTTAATGTTTTGCTTCATACACTTTTATACATTGAAATAATATATCTCTGCGATCACTTTCATATCATATTTTATAATATACCACAGAGCTTTTCACCTCTTAAGACTATTTTATTTAGTATTTTGAGTTTTATTTTGTATTTCAACTCTATATCTTATTATTGTCGCTTTCTTCAATTATACTTTACTTACTGCTAATATTCTTTCTTTTCGTTACCTTTCTTACTTACCTACTTATTATCATCTATCGCTTACACTACACTATAAACAACTACGCACAGCTTTCAATCTTTTTCTTCTTTCACCTATCTTTTTATCTTACTTCAAATTTATTAGGTATCTTTATATTACTACCTTATATACTCTTAAGTTACATTATTTTTTTTCATTTTAAATACTTTTTCACCTTACATCTTCGTCTTTACGTATTGATAATGATATTTTATGTATATTATAGCTATTTTTCTCAAATGCTATTTTTACTTAATATCTCTATTCTTACTTCGTATTTAACATCTACTGTTATATACGATTAACTTTACCTTTATCTTAAGTATTACCCTACTTATTTTTTTTTTTCACTTTCTCTTTTCATTATTATATTATTTGTGTAACATAGTCATTTACTTCTATTTTACATACTTTTCGGCCATACTCTCTCATACACTTTCTTTTCGTTTTACACCATACCTACCTAATCTATCACAGAAACTCTTTAACTCACCTATTTTCAGTCTTTATAATCTACTCTTCTCACCAACTATACTTTTCAACTTTTAACATTTTATTATACCTTTTCTTACTTAAAACTCTTGCTTTAAATATCTTAACTACCTATTCACCTTAAAATTATATTACATTTATTAACTTACTTTATATATTACTGTTCTAAGTCATTCTCAAACCTACTTTTGTCTTCAATCACACAGCTTTTCATCAGATATTATTTTCAATATTTTCATATAGCTATTTTCAAAAACTAACTTATTACTTTCGTTCTTCATTCGAATTTCAAAACTACTCTTAGTTTCAATTACTTTATTCAACTTTCACTTATAACATAGTTACTTATAGCCATTTACTATTTTCCTTCTTCAATTAGTTAACCTGTAAATCAACTTACATTTTCTTGAACACTTTTCTCTATTGTTTCAATTTTAACGCTTTCAACTTTATGCTTTCTCTTTTATCTTTCCTTATTCTTTTCATTTCATTTTACCTATTTCATTTATTTTAATTTTGCCTTGGACATTTCTATATAACACTTCTACTTATTACTCATACTCATAGTATACTACAAATATAAACTATTGAAAATTATATTCTCAAACCAATGTATTTCCTTTCTCATCTCTACTTTTGCCTTGTAATTTCCTTTTATATCTTTTTTCTATTGCTTCTTTTTTCGTTCTTTAATATCTCTATCTACTTTCGTTATGTTCTGCGTATTTTTTTACTTTTAGAAAAAAAGTTATTTTTTTATTTACCTTACTTCTTACTTTTTTTATTTTATTTACTTCTTATTTACTTTAGATATTTCTAAATACTTATTACTCTTACTCGTAGTTTTCTATAAATGTAAACTATTTAAAATTATATTCTCATACAACGTATTTTTTCTCTCTTCTTTACTTTTGCCTTGATTATACTACATTTCAATATTTCCTATCACTTCTCTTTTAATTCTCTAATATCTCTATCTTTCCTTGTCATTTTTTTCCTCTAGCAAAAAAGTATCGTTATACTTTCTTAATCTATATCTTTTCTCTTTATCCTTTCTTTCATCATTCTTAGAAGAATTTTTATTATACACTCTTACATCTTATACTTTTCCATCACAAGTACTTACGTCTTTTCTATTTCCTTTTTTCAATACCTTTTTCTCTAATTTCTACTCAAACTGCATTAACTATAATAATTTTGCATCTCTGTCCTTGTCTAACTGTTCATAATCATGTCTCTTCTTTACAGATAGTAATTAATTTTTGTTTCAATACAAGGATATATATTTTTATTTTTGGTACTTTCTTTTTGTTTTAATTACTCTTTGACTTGAATTATTTTTTCATTTCTCTTCCTTTTTTGGTCCTCTTCTTTATTTCTATTTTTTTATTCATATATTTTTGAAATCCTATTATTTACAAGGCCAAATTTTTTTGTTAAGCCTTTCTTACTTTTACTTTAATTATTTTTCCTTTTCTTATATTTTCAATATTTTCTTACTTTATTTTCATCAATTTATTGTCTGATCTTGAACTGTATGTGCTGCTTTAATTTATTTCTCTTACTGTAGTCTTCTTTCAATTTCTAAGTCTTAAATAATATAAATTTTATTTTACATGCGATTGCTATTACATACGCAATTTGCAAAGTATACTTTACGACGTTCTTTTTATTTTCTTACTTACATAAATTTTTTATAAAGTATTGATCTTATGTATTGTAATGATCTTATCTAAGAATCTTGCTCTCTATTCTTTATACCTTCATCTCTTTCAATTTATCCAATATCTACGCTAAATTAATTTCACTCTTTCCTTTTTCTTTCTTTGCACTATCGTAATTTTTCTTTCTTTTTCCTGTCCTTTATTTTCCTAGTTTTGTTTCCGTCTATAAACATTCTTTGATCTGTATTTTCTTATCATTTCTTTTTATATGTTCTATTGGTCACCTGCAAAAATGTACTTTCTCATTGTCTCTTTATAATATTTCCTAAATCTTCCACATTTCCAGTAATATTGTATTACATGTTGCTCTTTATTTAGAGAAGTATTTATTAGTAAATTATTTTACTTTAATAAAAAAATTCTTTGCCTACTTTTACTTAAATTTTTGAAGTATTCTAAATTTTCTGTTTTTCTTTTTTCACCTTTTTCTTTCCTTTTTTTCTTTCTTGTGTAATTTTTCAGTGTTATTTCTTCCTTTACGCAACTGTTCTTTACTTTTATTAGAAACAGAATTGAGATGATTCGCTATAGATCTACAACTATATTAATTTTCATGCAGTATTGTTGTTTTTGTTGTTATTTTTTAATAAATAAACATCTTTTTTGTTACACCTGTTTTTTTCTTTAAGGCACCCTTATCATTTATAACTAAATGTATAACTGTTGACTCTTGCAGAGCTTTTCGATTATCCACAACACTACACGATAGCGACATCAGACGACAAAATTTCGTATCAAAATTCTTTAGGTGTTTTAGAAACATACAGAACATAGGCTGTTATAAGTGTAGAGTAAAAAACATAGGCTATAATTTAGGGACAAAAAATATGAATTAATCCCAGTATAGTACGGTTGAAGTAGTTCCGTGACGGAACTAGTGAAACTTGTTTTCCCACTTTGACAGAACTATTGTGTCATTTGATTCCCATTAGTTCCGTTAGTAAAACCGTCTTCTTTTTTCTCTAACAGTTTTAAAGTCCTTCTTTTTATTCTGTCTGTTTGCGCATACATATTGCGCTAATCTCAGAAAGTTGTGAACGGATGGGAGAGTAAGTACTAGCTCCTCTTTTATATAAAAAACAATACTGGGGCACAACTCTACGATTAATTAAACAAAAGAAGCTGATTTTCATTTTCTCTTTATTTTCATACAGTTAACATACAATCGTACATTGATATTTAAAATATAGATTTCTTTGGATCATTAACAGTACAGAGTAGAATTAGTTACACAATAGTCTTACTAATATCTACGGTACACCTAAACAGGAATAAGATTGGACCGCGCCGAACTCTAATAGCGCCAGTATTTTGACCACAAAAGATGAATATATAGAGCAATTACTCAAATTCATGCCAACTAATATTATAAATGTGTTTGTTTGTAACGCTTTCACGCCTTAACTACTCAACTGGGGGCGCGGACGAAGTCTCGGGCAAAAGCTACTTCATTATATTTTTAAAGAGCTTAACACGTTAAGTGCGAAGCGAGGCCTAAATCACCCCTGATGCAACTTCCCTGTGGTGCGGCAAGCAAAAAAGTGAATTTCTCTGTCGTGCGAATGGCATAGCTTTGGTTTGGTCCAGTGTAGGAAAGAGATAAATATATATTTGAGATCACTAATGGTTCCGGACTCGGTGGTGTACCTACCTTGGTACCGGATGTCTTAGGCCTCGTGCCGCACTGAATTAATATAATTTTAATGCAGTGCGGAACGAGGCTAAAACGTCCCATATCCCCCCTGACCTCGTACCGCACTCAACGCGAGCTTCCCGCGACCAGTGTTGTGCATCACGTCGATTGGAGAGCACGTCCTTTTACAGCGCCGAACATGTCTAAACGATGTCGGAAGAAGTTAATTTTAATTATTCTGAATTTAAGCTACCTTACCTACCTACTCTTTCAACATTTTAAGTATAAAACAAACACATTCATTTGATGCAGTTATACCTACATTATCATTGTTATTCTCATCTACGATCTAACCTAAGTAACAATGTCAGTTTTATTACGTTATCTTTACATTTTTGTTATTTTTCAGCACCTGAAAGCGCACGCCATTGCCTCGAAAAGGGTGAAAAAAGGAGAAGATGTGTTGGTTGTTACCAAAAACTACGCACATTTTTACCATCTCGTGAAGCTGATAAAAAATCCAAAAAGATTTTGACTCAGTGCACTCAGTGCAAAAAATCTTATTGTCTACCCTGTTTCAATGAAAAACACTCATAAATAAGTACAACATATATATTGAGATTTTTATAAAAAAAGTATATTGATACTGATTTTTTTAATGTTAATTCAAGTTCTAATAATTGTATTTTTAAAGCCCGAGGCAGAATAAATAGGACAGTTTCTTTTCTACTTCTGGTTGCCTTTTTTTTCTATTCTGTGAACCGCATTAAGATTTTCATACACAAATAGAAAGATAAACCTTATGCATAAACCGTAATCCATTATTTTCCAATAATAAGTCTGTAATAGGTGCCTCTTAATGGTATAGAATGGAACGCTTCGTGCGCGAGTCCGACTCGCACTTGGCCGGTTTTTTTTTCTTTATGGCGCCTTCAAGCACAATTTAGATTATTTTAAAAAAAATGTATCCTTTGATAGCTTTGTGTTGTTTTGCCAGGTTTTGCCCTTAAAACGATCTAATGAGATATAATTGATCAAAATCGGTCAAGTCGTTGCGTAGTTAAGACAGTTTAAAAACGTCGATATTATTTTTCCCATCACTAATCGCAGCGAAAATTTGCCCTATTTCAGTGCGTTACGAGGTGTATAAGATCCCATATTTTGTTTTGCTAATAATTCCTAAACTAGCCATCAGATCCCGGGGCGACGGTGGATTAGGGTTCATCAATTCACTGTCTATATCAATAAGGACCAAAATTCTCATTTATCTTTGATTTCGCGCCAGAAAATGGATTTTAGTCTGTAAAAGGAGGTGGGGTCTAATAGACCGCGTGTCGCCCTAACGTCTGGTCACGGTACGGGCCGATTATACCTCGTGCCGCAGGAACGGAAAGTATGCAAAAATTGGTGCCGCAGCTAACGTGTTAAGGGAGCTTTGTCTGCAATACCAATATCTATACTCCTCTAAATAAATAATACTATGCAAAAGTTTGTAAGATATTTGGATGTTATTAGTTAAAACGTTCTGAATTAATAATTCTGGGGCCCTAGCCAAGAGCAAACCAATGCAAACGGAAGCGTTGCGTATTTACGAAACGATAGAAAATAAAGCCCGGTGATTGGTTATTGTAACGCCCACGTAAGATTTGTAACCAATCACTGGGCTTTATTTTCTATCGTTTCGTAAATACGCAACGCTCCCGTCTGCTTTTGCTCTTGGCTAGGGGCCCTAGTCTAAGTTTACAATCGAATCATAGGTGGGTTCATCATTAAGCTTTAAACACACTAAGTTAGTTCAAAGTTCAAACATGATTAATAAATTTAGATTAATTAAAAAAAAATAGCAATTCTCAAATAAAAAAGCAAAACTTATAAATGTAGGTACTTAAAATGAACTAGAATAAAAAAAAATGATCACGAATAAAATTATTATTTTAATTAATACACTAACTAGCCTTAAGATCTGTCTGAAATCGCGTAATTCACAATAAAATATATAATAATCCTATAATTCAGAAAAATTAGGTTCTTTTCTGCACCACTGACAAAGTTTACATGAAAAATTTCATGACGATCGGCTAATTCCTTAAGGCGTGAGAGAGTAATAAACAAAAACCAAATTGACTTTAGAATTTATAATATTAAATAAGTTAGGTACTTATATGTATATTTCATTAAGTTAATGTTCTACAAAGGCGCCAACCGTATTTTCTTTGTAGTAACGCTTAATCTTTTTGAGTTTCAAAAAGATAGGGCAGCGGTCCTGACTAGAAGTCTAGGTACATATAATAGACATTGTACATTTAACATATATATGTTTGACAAACAATTATATACTTTTTTTCTTTTAAACATTTTCATTGGCAATAAAAGAAAAATTAATTTCAAATGGTTGAAACAGTGTCCACTTGGAACATGCACTAACAAAATTGTTAGCAATGTTGTTAAGTAATACTTTGATGTTAAGAAAATGTAAAAAATAATAATGATACATCAAGTTAGGTAAAGTCCGGGTACGAAAACCTTCGTCAGTTTTCATATTCACTTAATACCTTTTGCAACTAAAGCACAAAGCAAATGTCAATGTTGCGTTTGAATTGTACCGTTGGCATGACTGATAAATAGGCCCTGTCAACTTCAAGCAAATGTCGACTTTGAAGTGACGAACCTTTTTTTACCCCGACTGTACATAAATATATATTTTAATTAAGATAGTTGCGCGAATATATATACTTTTTTTTCGATAGCCAATTTGGCACAGTTTTATGAACACTATTACATTTTTTTTATACAAATCTGAATCTCTATATCGTGACATTTACATTACAATGTACAATAGTACACACTTGATAAGGCGCGCCATGAATCTTCGTTCACGCAGAAATGAAAGTCGGCTCGACACCGACGATAACGAAGAAAGCTTAAAACTTACAATTAACCTTAGATCTATGAACCTTTCATAATACAATGCAGCTGTTAGTTTTGTCTCACTCGCACGAGCGTAACATGCCAAGCGGCGCACGCTAACATGGCGGCAGCTGGCGACCAATAGCATCAATGGAAAAAGCCGCGAAGTGTGTGGATTGGTCTCTAGCATTTCAAACGCTTGCAAAATTCATCTTCTGCGCAGGTAAGCCATACCAATTGGGTACTACTGTACCTAAATACAGGTGTTCCCTATTAAATAGTCAAAGAAAGAAAAAGTAATATAAAGATTATTTTTTTGATGATTAAGTGCTACCGTTTACTATTACTGAAACACCTGTTTGATTAAATTAAACCAAATAACTTACACGTGCCAACTAAACTATAATATTTAAAAATTACTAGTAAGTATTTTAAAATAAATAAAAATTTAACTACAAATTGCAACTACACAAACAATTTAAGTGTCGAGGCCATTTTTTACTGAATTAGATTTACCTACATTAAACTATTAGTGCCGTACCTTTTTTTTTAAATTAAAACTATTTTATCTATTTGTTGCAAAAAAATTAATAACAAAATTGTAAAAAAAATATACATTAGAAAACGAGAAAACAACCCTCATAAAATCTCACTCTGTCATAGAATTTAAAAAAAATCACAGAATCGACAACTTATATATAATATTTTTAAAAGTCCTTAGAGAAAACTCAAGACCAGATAAATTCAATCTAGATTTTCCAAATTCAATCTAGAAAGTAAACATTGCAAAGATTAACCATAAGCTTTAAAAAAACTTTTGTCATTTTTTAACAAAATGTATTTTTAATGAAGATATCGCCTCTCAAGTGAAGTTATCTCTGTCATTCGTAGTTAGTAGAAAAATATTGATACTTTTTTGACATCGACTCGATGACAGCTGATGGCTACCGTCGTCTAAGAATGTAAGAAACATAATTACAGTATAAACCGGATATAACGACTTCGGTTATAACGACATATCGGTTACAGCGACCAAATGGCAAGGTCCCTGTTGAATGCCTATAAAGATTTAATATTGATTATAATGACTATCCGTTTATTACGACCGATTTTTGTGTTCCCCTTAAGGTCGCTATAACCGATTTTCCCTGTAATTAAGTATAGGTTTTTTTTTTATTAAGATGTTTGAAATCATCAATTTCTTTTAAAAAATAAAATAAAAAAGCACAGAGTATAATCACTTCACTACAACATGAGCTAAAACTCTCATACACTGCTGCTTCCTACTTATGTAGCTATTCCTATAGGACTATCCCGAAATATATTTACAAGTACCCACTTTTCGAAAGAAAATATTATTTCATTAAACATCTATCTTACATATACTTAAATTAAATTAAAATAATTTGATTAAATTATTTATTTTTTATTATTTTTATCGACACACATGTGTACGTAAAAATTGTAAATTGACATAAAAAAATTCACGAGTGAAGGGTAGTCACAAAAAGAATGAGTACTTGTAAAAATATAAATACCTACATTTAGAAAAATTCACTAGTCACTAATAAGACACTGTCATACAATCACAAAGTATTTAAGAATACAGCAATAATACAGAATTTGTATTTATTTCACAAAAAAAAACTTCTGTTCCAAAGATAAATCGTCAGAAAATCTTTTAATACACATTCTTATAAACACATCTAACACCGTACACATTTTAAATACACTAATACACCAAATACATAGAGTATAAGTAATTATATCAGAAAATACAAATGCTTTCTGTGGGTGATATGATAAATATACAAAGCGATGGTCTATCAAGATTTTTGTTTTTTGTTACACCTTTTTTTTTGTATAAATATGTGCAATTTATTATTGGTGTTTCTTGTATTGGTATTATTAGCATTCCATCTAATTAAAAAGCCATTTTTCAATGAAATTTATAATATTTTTTTTAGAATATTAATAGTTTCGATTTTATCAAAAAAAAAATAATATATTTTTTTTTTAATATTTTTACTATTGACATAAGAAAACACATTTCGCATATATAAGTTAATAAATAAGTAAGTAAGTTAATAAAAAAATAAAGCATTGATCATGATATTGTACATCATTAGGTACCTATTATTTAATAGTTTCATATTTAAAAAAATATTTATATTAATTAAAAATTAGTCGTACTATTTTGACAATCAAAAATATGTCGAAATGTAAACATACCTAACAAATATGTAATAAATAATACTTAATTGAAAATTATTAATTTCGAAAATACCTCATTACATGTAGTGTTCGCTAAAACTATAGTGTTTAGTTTAAAACTATTACCCAAAAAGAGTTGCATAAATGTACTTTACTTTATATATTATATAATTAATAAAAAGCTAAAAAAAAATTAATGAAATATCAAAAAACATTTTCAATATAAAAATACAATTTTCAGTACATATGAATAATAAAAAAAATCATATAAGTATATAATAGAAGTTCGAAAAACTATCAAGTACATTAAGAGCACCATGATTTTGAATTGTGAGCAGTTGTTTTATTTTACAAGAAAATAAGTTCCAGTTTTCAGAGCTATTTTTGTAATCAGAGCAAAATTAAAATGAAAAAAATAATAATATGAATATTCAATAGACTGATGTTCTTCTAGAAATTGAACTCTATAGTCTTTATATTAAAGATTAAATATGAAGAATAGAGAATTTCTATATTAGGTACATTACGCTTCCCATACATTATAATAAGACATCATAAATTTATTTACAATATATGGAGCTTTTAGGCTGACATTTATATACACAAACAATGCATATAACTAGCCTATATATGTATGTATAGATTTATCTACCATAACAAGTTAATAGATTTTAAACTTTATAGTAAAACATGTTTAGGTCGATTCTTGTGTAGATTTTGTTAACTTTTTTCACCATTGGCATACATAATAATGAAACCATTTCATTTTTTTGTCAATTCCTTCCTTTTTTTTCGTATCGAACAAATACAATCCCATCATTATCACAAAAAAAGTTCACACGTGGTCCTTCGAGCCGGATAATTGAGAAAAAACACACAATTTTCACAGGATACACACCGACTTACATCTATATCATTTCTAGAAACTACTTCTTAAGTAGTTTTAAAAAGTTTGACATTGATCATTAAAACTGATCGAAAATCGAAGTAATTTTACTCCTATAGTAAAGTTCACTGCAGTACCAAAGTTTATTTCTAAGTATCGTGGTCAGTTCCTGTTACGCAAATAATGAAACAACCGCTTACCAAAAGCATATAAAAATCTTAAGTTTCAAATTATCTGCTTAAAACATTTCAAATCGCCTTAGATAATTTTATTCCTTTATAATTAGGCATTGTTTAAAATTTTAATTTTTATGATATTAATTTTCAAACTTTTATATTGAATCATAAACAGGGCTTTTTAAATTTTCCCTCGTCTAATAAGAAGAAACGTCTTAGATTTCAAGTAGCTATTGATATTGATAAAATTTACTTAAAAGTAAGTAGTATTAAGTTACTTAAAAGTACTTAAACGTAACTGGTTAAGTAGTAATATTTTATCGATGCTAATTGTAAGCGGTGATTCACTATTTAGCGCATGTACGCTTATTTCTTTAACGAAAACGAATTATAAAATTATTTTTTAAATTAATACCTATAATTAATTATAAATTTTATTAAAGAAGCGCTTTTGAGACTTAAATAGGTTTTTTTTTCTGTAACGACAAAAAAGTTTTAGAGCCAATTTTATAAGCCATATATTTGTTTAGATTAGATCACTAAACAAACATGAAGTCTGCTATGACCACACGTACACTTTCCACTTAAGTGGAAAAGTCATCGAAGTACTACAAGTATGGAATTTGCGTGACAAATGCCAAAGCGGCACATAAAAGGTACGCCCAAAACGGAATCATGGCGGAGTCTTGCCTTCGCGCGTCAATGGTAAAGGGTAGTAATGACCAAGTTCTACTATTGATTTTCAACTCCAATGTATTGGCGTAGGTAAAGTCGTATTTTGTTTAAATGACAGATTGCAGACTTCATGCTCCACGTCAGGGCTGTCAAAATCGAATACGACTCGAGGCCAATTCGAATTACTAAATGGATTGGAGGGACGCAGATAAAAGTACTTCATATTTTTTTAAAAAAGAAAATTAAACACGAATACCATTGTAATATTTAATGTAATTATTTCTTCAATAATTTATCTTGTATAACTCTATCCAAAGATTTAAATCGAGAGATGCGGCATTACTAGCGAAAGTGTGTTACAAAATACAACATACATTATACTAAAGACAAAAGTATAAAATACATATATCTTTGTCTAAACACACTTTTAAACACAGACAACACATTCCTTACTTCAAACTTGACTGTGACGATAGCGACGCTCTCAACAAGCGACCGTCACTCACTGTAGCTGGCGTGCAACTGTAGTTGGATTGAGCGCCTGCGCCCAACCCATTGTTAAGAATTTTCGGTGTGTTTTTAGTATGGCGCGAGGAGATTACGCCGCATCTTTCGATTTAAATCTTTGACTCTATCTATATCAAGATCAACATTAGATTCCGAAGTTATTACTAGACGCAGTGCATTTGTTAGTGACTTATGTGTCAGTGAAGACCTTTTGAGATTTTTCATTTATTTAGTATACCACAAAAATTTTAGTATTTGTGAAAAAAAAAACGTCGCGGGCCGGGCTTTGGACAGCCTTGCTCCACGCATACTTATGTCACTTTTAAATGTTCCATAAGGCTCGTAGTGTTTTGTGTGGCGTGCGAAATCCATAGTTATAGTACATTGATGGACAAAGTGATTACATACTTGTATGTACATTGGACAGTATCAGGTTTTAGTCAGTACCTTGAGATCCTTCAACTAGTTGGCCCAGGCGAGCACAACCTTGTGGAAGGGCAGAAAGAGCGCTGTGTGCTTGGGCGCCGCGCGGAAGTATCTGCGGCCGCGGTGCGTGCCGTCGTTGCGAGGCAGGCCCTGCGATCGAGGGAACTCCGCGCCGACGACTACGCCACCGTTGGCTGCGCACGCGCCGGCCACGCCCACGTAGCGCACGCGGCCCACGGCCACTCGGCCCACGGGCGTGATCACCTTAACGGCGTGCCCCAGCCGCAGCTGATGCGGCTCCGTCGGAATGTACGGCTCGCCGAGCGCCCCGCACGAGGACGATCTCTCCACTGCTTGTGGGATAATATATAAGTATGTAACTAGAAGCTGCCCGCCACTTCGCCCGCGTAACTTTGTAAATTATATACTAAAAACCTTCCTCGAGAACCACTCTATCCATTGGTGAAAACAGCATGAAAATCGGTGTAGTAGTTTTTGAGTTTATCGCGAACAGACAGACAGACAAACAGACAGACGCGTCGGAGAACTTTGTTTTATAATATATAGTGATTATAATTTATTTTAAAAATATAAATAAATGACACATTTTAAGACTAGATATATAAAAATAGTTATGCGCTAAACAAAAAAACTTCAACGAGAGTCAATTTTTAACAGACTACAGAATTAATCACTCGACTTGGGCTTGGCTGTCAAAATATTTGTAAAAGTTTCGTATAAATAAATATTTTTTATACGAACATTGCGTATATGAAGATGTGTCGCGCAGATTGTCTATGGAACGTCTAAGAAACGCCTCAGCCTCGTTGAGCAAGTCATCTGTGTCGTCGTGACGCACGTCCGGCAGCGACCCGCGCCATGCGCCGCCTGACGACGATCGATCTGGAAATTTCAAAAAGTACCCTCTAAAAATGTGTTTTCACCACTGACCTGTAATATATACCACTGGACAGGCTGCTGTGTCAAATTATTTTTATGCCTATTTGAAACACGCCATTTTGGCGCTGTAGGCTATGAAGCGAAAGTACCCGGAACTAAAATTAGTCATGCAACATTTACAGAATTGTCCATGGAATTTGTCCATGGAACATTTACAGAATACACATTTCCTCATGTTTCAAAACTCAAGCGGACACAAATAAACTGAAACACTCCCTGAGACATCAACAAATAGAATAAAACAGACACTATTATACATATATATGGAATAAAATACGCAAACGTCAAAATTAGTTCATCGTACTTTCGTATCACACAAAAAAGCTTACCTACCCTTTTTAATATTAACCTCTCCAACTTTAAAAATAATGAAATGTAAGGTGCAGCTGGGTGCAGCTTTCTATTGACTTCGTCAGCGTTTAAATATTATTTACTATTTACTCTATTATATTAGGTAGGTACTGCATGTTTCAATACCAGTTCAGTAATTTTGAATGAAAGAGTAACAAACGTCCATACATCCTCACAAAATATCGGATTTATAATATACTACCTAGTTTTTTCTCACGACTTCGTACGCACATTACAACTATTTGTTTATTTTACGCCAAAAAGATAGATCGAGGTGTAAAAACTTAGGTGTAAATTAGTTTCCTAATGAATAACTTTAACATGAGCTATATTTTTTTTGTAGGGTAAGTATATAGCTAAAAAATAATAGTACCTTTGTTATAGGGCACGTAGACAGGCTGAGTTATCCAGTCGTTGCTACGCTCTATGCTGAGACTCGGCGAGCGGTACGACGAACCGCGCGATATAAACCTATAAGGAAATATGACATAACTAGCTGGCGCCCGCGACTTCGTCCGCGTTGAAAAAGAAAAAAGTAGCCTATCCTGTGTCCCGTATGTCTAAATGTTTATCTACCAAGTTTCATGAAAGTCAGTTGATTCGTTTAAGAGTTATGGAGGAACATACATACTTACATACATACATACATACATACATGACATACAGAAAAAAATTGTAAAAATGGTCAATTTAGTTTCAGTATCATGTCTAGAGCCTATAAACACGATATCTCTGAAAACAAAGTAACTTACTCCATAACCAACCCTTACAGATTTATTATTAGTAGTATTGATAATGTATAATATAGTATATTCATAAGTTTTGTTAAGTACAAATAAATCACAACTTTTTATCTCTTGAAACATTAATTAATATCCATATTTATATGACATACGTAGGTATTAATATACTTAAAACATTAGCTTCGTCGTCCACATATCTTCCTAAATTATAATCTAAGTGTTATTCTTATATATTATGTGAACTACATTACTGTGAAATTTCTTCGAAATCCGTTTGATCAGTCACTACAATTGCATACTAAAGAGACCTTCGAAAGATAGAGTATTGACATCTAAAATAAAACATCTAATGAACTAATGAATCTAATGACTAATGAATAATCGTTTAAAGACTAAAATAAGTCGCTGTAAAGTTGGAGTTCAAATCTTTTAAGTGAATACTTACTTGGAAGTCGAATTGGTTATGGAGTTATTTAACGAGTCGCCTTCTGTTACGGAAGCCTTCTTGGTGAGAGCCCACACTGGGTCAGCTGAGCGAGACAATTCCGGCACCATTGACGTGAACCCTGCACAAGACATTTCTTTTATTAATCATTCATTCAAGTCGGCTTCTTCATTGCTGAAGGTCGTGCCCGTTCTGAATTGCCTTGGTGGCATTGACCACCAGCTGCTTCCATTCTTCCCTGTCCTCAGCCTTTCTCAAAGCCTTCGCAACAGTAAGACCTGTGAGATGCATAACTTGGTCTGTCCATCGGCTTTTATTAATAATATTTACTAAAGTATCTTATATTTATTATATCAACATTGTATGTTTTTCTGAAACACATGTAAACTGACATACCTAGTTAAGAGTTTAACGGGTTAAATATTTTGACAATTAGTGATAGTAGTTGACTACCGTCTCATATAACACAAGCAACGCCACAGGTGCTTTTTTTTGCTACAAACGCACTAGATAAGGGATTAGTAAGATCTGTGGGATTATGGATAAGGGATCATAGTAGGATCAGAGGGATTATGGATAAGGGATAGGAAAAATGGGTTCTGGCATCCCTTAATCACTCGCCGAAATACAACAGCACACATGCTATTATTCTGTAAGGCTTACATACCTATGTCACTGAGCAGGACGCGGCGCGCCTCGTCGGTCCGCGGGGCGACGCGGCGAGGAGGGGGCGGTGCGGGGACGCGCGGGGGACGAGTCGGCAGAGTAGTCGTCCAGCAGGGCACAGGTGCTGCCCTCTAGACAAATTATATCATTTACAATCCATTCTTATAATATTATAAATAAAATAAATGTGAAAGTAACACTGTCTGTGTGTCTGTTACATTTTCACCCCTTAACTACTCGCAAAATCATCGTGAAATTTTGCATACGCGTTGTCAGGGATACCAAAAAGGACCTTTCATCAAGAAAAAGAAGTACTGTTTCCGAAGATCAGCTACTAAAATTAAGAAAACTAACGCCAAGCAAGAGTGTACCTAATAGCAATAAAGATGTAGGCGTTATATTGCGACCGAAGTCGCGGCAGGCAGGCTGACAATTTACTTGAATATAGGCTACAATAGCCTAGAAACCAAGCAACATTAACTTATCTAAGTGCGTTAACATTCCGTAAGTGCGGCTGAAGGGAAATGAGGTTTAGCATACCTTGTATGCAGCTTTACAGGAAAGTGTTTACTTATGTCATGGCATTCCAAATATTTTTTTACAGGAATCGCTTACCTTATACGCTAGGTAACCATCCGAGGTCCACGTGTGGGGCAGCGCTGACACGTCGGTCTGCGCTGCACTATGCGCTCGCGCAGCCGAGGAACCCTCGCGCAAGACTGGCCTCGCACCTGATCCAATCCCTACGCCTACCCGCAATCCTGGCCCAGTTCCCGCCTTTAGAGGACTCGTGCGTGACGTCACGCGATATGCGGGTGCTCTAATGGATCCAAAAATAGTTTTAATATAAGTACATTAAAACGAGTCACACACTACGCAGTATTTTTAAAGTTAAACTCGACAGACAGGCAGATAGTCTCTACTTGACGGCTACTGTCGCCTATAAGACGAGCAAGTGCGCTGCCGACCATGGTAGGATTAAGGATGAGTAGGTAGGTTACAGGGCAACGGGCACTCACATCGCTTAATAACTCACGGAATCGAACAATAAAAGTAAAGTGAAGTGAGTCCTACTAAAAAAATATTTTTATTTAGAGCCAAAAAACTGGTCTTCGTAAGAGCACCTATTTTCTTCTATGAAACATTTAGCAAACATAACAATGTTTGAAACAAAAAAATAAGGTCTTAATTTTTTAACTAAACATTACCATTCAAGTAGGCTATGTAAATGTATGTAAAAAAAAAATTGCTACTAACTACAAAATAGCCACAATAAATTTCAAAAAACAATAGTCTCACCTGTACTGAAATGGATTCGGACACGTATTCCGTCTAACATTCAAATTCGCTGTCAGATCTTCCTCTGAAATGCCACACTTTGATATGTCCGTTTCGGCGAAAACCGAAAATCTGTGTCCTAAATTGTGCGACCTGAAACTGTCCACACTTTCATCCCTATGGAGAATATCCATACTTGATCCCAAATCGAAGCTCGAAGACTTGGTATTATCGAAACTCAACCCTCTGTTGTACTCGCAAGTCAAACTGTCAACACTATCTAACCTTCTTGTGCTCGTATTTGGACTCCTTCTATACAACATATTATCTGACTTGTTATCGCAACTTTTGAGAATTCCCCTCCCTGGCAAGTCGAGATTTTTCCCATTAAATGCCACCTGCTTTATCTCTTTAACGTTTGGTAACGATACTCTCTTAACTTTAAGTGAGGATTCAGCAATGGCGCCTTGAAGACACGTGTTTTCCTGATTCTCGTTTTCAGCATTGTCACTTGTTTCGGCACTGGGTTGAAAATCGGGATCCAGTGTGTGAAACTTTATTAAGACCGGTGTGGAGTGAGTGGTCGACGTGGAAGATGGATACCAAGTTTCCGTTTCTCGTATTGAAACTAAGTCCTCCTGGAATAAATTTGTAATGTTCTGTTACTTATGTGATGTTAACCATTAACCAGCCAAGGCTATATACCTCCTCTCTATTCTTTTCATAATCTTATCTAGGCTTAAAAATAAAAACAATTTAAAATAGATTATACCTACTACAGACCACATACAATAATTTTATTAATCCCGAACCTCTAACTACTTAGGCTGCCATTTGAATTCGCTTGACCTTTTCTCACATTTTTTGTATGTTCAATAGTATTAGCATTTTGTATTAAAATTTCCAAATAAGATTGTTAGAGGTGATAATTCATTAAAGAAACTTTTCTAGATACATTGGTACTTCGCAGCCTGATTAAGGGTTAAGATTACATCTGGACATCTTCATTGTATAATAAATTTTCGTGTAATAAAAAAATCTGGATTCCTCCTGGTGTTGCTTGTATATATAGCTATACACTAGTAAACGTCTAACACTAAGGGGTCTGTCAGGCTGCCTCCCACTATTGAACAAAAATGGTCCAAGAACAGTACATTGGCAGTTTAAGAAGTTTAAGAAGGTATCTTAAAAAATCTTGAATACACACCTGCAAGTTACTCATATCTTTTGACTCGTCCGTTGTGAATATCAATTCAATATCATCGACCTCTTCAGATTCATTGCCACTCGTATCCTGTTCCTGCTTGTCATCGCCACCTGTTGCAATGTTAGGGTCATTTGGATTTGTAGCGCCTTCAGAGAACACAGAGTTGTCGCCTTCAGACAATGATCTGAAAAATTAATTATTTCTTCAATTTTTATACTTACCTACCTAGGTATATCATCATTAATATTATAAAGAGAGAAGATTTGTATGTTTGTAACGAATAAACTCAAAAACTACTAGACCATTTTGGAAATTGTTTTACCTATAGAAAGCTACATTATCAGAGAGTGACATAGACATAAAGTTACGCTGGCGTAGTCGCTTCCAACAGCTAGTCAATAATATAAGCAATAATGTGATAATAGACCACGTTTTGAGTTTACACATTCTGGTATAACACAATATGTTACCTTAGGCTTAAATCACAAGCCGCCATGCACATACCTTAAGCTTAAATCGTCCACATCCAAGTTCAGTGTATCTTTCCGTCTACCTCTCTCCATACTCTCTTTGACATCTAAATTTTCTTCTGAAGTTATTCTAACTTGAACACCAAATTTGTCTGTTTTACTTTTAGTGTCAACTTCATTTGGCACTGCCATCTTTATATTTTCCGTAGACACTGTTTTAAAATTAACTTTATTCCCTTTTTTGTCTTCAATGTTTTCAAAATGCTCCCTTTTCTCTTCAAACAGAAAATTCTCTCCTGAATCCGGTGAATCTTTTCCTATATTATCTTTATCTTTCTTTTCTTCTGTTGTTGAATCAGTGTCGGAGGTTGTGCTTGAAATTATTGTACCTTCTGCTACAGTCCTAACTTTAATTCTGACATCAAATTTAGATAGCAATTCAAATTTAGTTTTTAAGCTTGGTTGATTTATATCTTTGGGCTCTTCTGGAGAGTAACTTACAAATTCACTTTCCTCGTCTATATGATTATTTTGTGTGTTGCTTAATGTTAATTCAGCACTAACTGGCTCTGGAGAAACGGAATGTTCATTTATTACAACTAATTTCTCACTAATACAACTTCTCGCGTTATCTTTTACACCTTCAACATCAGAATCAACTCTGTCACTATCTGTGGCAGTTTTAATTACAATATCAGATGTCTCAATATTTTGTGATCGAGGACTATATGTAACTTCTAATTTAATATTCTGTGCACTAGTGTCCTTTTCATCATAACCAGAGTCAATAATTTTACGCCTAAGTATATGATTCTCTAAAGTTAACTTCTCAATAACGTCCTCATAATCTATACAGTGTGAATGCTCTTCATATTTCTGTTTCAGCTGTTTTAATTCGTTTTTTGAAATTTCAAGTGCAGTTCTTAGCGACACTACGGTCTGGTGCAGCGTTCTCACTGTGTCCAAATGTACACCCCCAGGGGGAAATGTCTCCACAGACCCACTGTCCATTCCACCTTGTCGACTTTTCCTGGTGATTCCAATATTCCATACATGACTAGAGACAGCCCTTTAAGGAAACTTTTAATTCACAATCGCAGCATTTTTTCAAATTTTAATGTGACATATTTCAAAGAACTCTATTTAAAAAAAGAGAAACATTTTGTTTCTGTGACGGTATAATGTTACAAAAAGCTCACGCATGACCCGATTCATTGATGATATTGACACAATTCCCGGATGCGCTAAACATTTTTAGATCCTTATCGAATCTCGTACCAGTTTCGCCAACGTAGAGCACACAACAAGGGTTTGTAATCGATAAAACAACTCAGCCGTGCCTGCGCTAATTAAGCTTTAAAACTACTCAAATATTAGCTTCAGCTATCACTCAGCTGGCACGAACTACTGATAAACTCCCAACACGTAAAGCTGTAATTAAGTTGGGATATTATCTCCTAATCGTTTTGACAAGGTTGTGAAAATTATTGTATATAAACTTATGTTTTGTGCTATTATGACTTTGACTTCCCTGGTTGCTTCTTGTAAACAAATCAATACTTGATTTGATTTGGGGTTCGCGGGCAGTGGAGCAGTGTTGCCAGGTTCAATCTGAAATTATAAGTAGATATAAAATTATTTAAAAATGGCATGAGTTGCTCGAGTCGTAATTTGTTTAATCGGAGTTAGGTGTTTTAGCTGAAAATAATATTAAAGATTTCTTTTTGTCAATGATGTAGTGCCATTCAGAATTACAACGACGGTCTTACAACGAAAATACGAAAAACTACTTGTCAATTTCACATGGACCAATATTATTGTTTTGCTCTACAGCCTTTCTTTAGTTTTGTGCTGTGGTGTGACAACCCAGGCCCACCAGAAAGAAACAAAACAATATTAGTACAATTTACAAATAAACTATTATTATGGTATTTTATAATATAAATAACCTCAAAAACAGTTTTTTCTACTTTGTTAGCCTATAATTTTGGAATAATAGTAAAAAATGTTATCAATATCTAATTTTAGCAAATATAGCTCTGTGAACTTACTTTTAAAAGTCCAAGCTCGCTATAAATCCAAAGAACATTGGGTGAGTATGATCAAATTGATTGGTTATGAATTCAATGGACTAAAATTTTAACATACAAACAATTAAATGAATGAATACATCGAGTATTATTATTACTTATTTTCATGTTCACTTGATGGCAACAGGCTACCAACGCACTGCACAAAAAAAAAATACAACACTGAGAACGATTTAAATTCGCTGTAGGGACTATTCAAATGCCGAATATGCCGATAAGCGAAATATAGTTATAGGTTTAAAGTTCAGCTTCTATCAGCAAAACTCGGAATGCCGAACAGACATGTAGGTACTGTACACATACCCATACAAAATTGCTGATTTCTATGGTCAAAAGCTGATTTGAGCTGAATAAATGAAGTTACTCGATATCAATTAGGTAAATAGACAATGGTAGTGTTCCCCAAAGATTTAAATCGAGAGATGCGCCCTTACTAGCGAAACATATTATGCTAAAGACAAAAATATATAATACATATACTTTTGTCTAAACATACTTTTAAACACAGATAACATATTCCTTACTTCAAACGTGACTGTAACGATAGCGACGATCTCTTCAAGCAACCGTCACTCACTAGCTGGGCTGGCGTGCAACTGTGGTTGAGCCTGCGCCCAACCCATTGTTAACAGTATTCGGTGTGTTTTTAGTATGGCGCGAGGAGATTAGGGCGCATCTTCGATTTAAATCTTTGGTGTTCCCGGACGGTCATTGCCAATAAATAATTGTGTTTTTGTTTCTAGGCAAAGTTAAAACGTAAAGTGACAGCCAGCAACAAAGCACTCAATCATTTTGATGACTTCTATGCTTCCGTGTTTGTAAGTAATTGGAAATCAATAAGAGAAGCATTGCTTAGCCCCTCAAAGTATGTTGCGGTCATAAACAATTATGGTGATTCTGAAGCGACTATGGAATATTTTAAAAAACAAGGTTGGTTTTTAACACTAGGTGAACATTTTATAAATTTAAGCATTATTTATCTCTGGGTACTTACATATTCTCCCACTTACACTTATACAGAAATAAGTCGAAAATGTCATTACCATGGGTTCAATGGTAGACCACAGAGAAGATGGGATGATGTAATTAAGAAAAAGATAGGGACAGACATGGAGAATTGTAGCAGGAAATAGACAGGAGTGGTTAAAGATAGTGGAGGTCTTTGTACTGAAGTCTTGTCATAATGTCCCCGTGACCCTGCCCATCAACAGCCACACTAGAAAGTCGTTGGGTTTTAGCTGGTAGGAATTCGGCATAACCCCGCAGTGTTTCCTACACTGCCGGGTATCAAAGAGGATCTCCCAATGTTAAAAAAAGGTCTTTATCTTGCAGACAAATTAGCCATCTATGCAAACTACTGTAACCATTGTTTTCTGTATGGTATTGGACTATTGGTTGGATAAATGATTTTTTTAAATTAATTTATTTTATTAAGTTTTGTTTGATTTAGAAGTTTATATTAACTATTTAACATGAAGCAATGGCAATGATTAACATACAAGTATATATAAGGGGCTGATTTGAATGTCAAGTCTCATATATCTATTTATTTAAAGTTTTTATAAACACATATATGGTGGAGCTAGAGACACACACATCAAACAAATATTAATATGATTGCATAAAAACAAACAAATCTCCTGTAATTATTTTTTATATTAATTTAATTTTCCAGTAAGTTATATTTTATGATCTAGGAGCCAACAGAATCAATTGAGTATTCCAATTAATATAATAATGAAATACCGTATACTTTAATTTTACAGGTGCTCACTGCTTAAAAACACTCATGACTGTACAAGAACAATTTACTAATGATTATTACCCAAAAAAGAGAAAAGAAAAAACTACAGACAATGAGAAAAGCATGGAGACATTATTGAAAAAATTTCATGTTGATGAAATCTCAAAGTTATATCCACAAATAGACGATATCAGTGACAGAGTGGATACCGAGTTAGAAACAAAAATAGAGGAAAAGTCAGAGATGAACATGTGAGTTATATCTGTACTTTAAATATCATTTTTTTTATTACTTACTCTAATCTTTTAATCAGTTTGTTGATTTTTAATACAATATAATGTTTCATTTAGTTCTAAGTTATATACCTATATTTACATCCTTACATATCGCTGCTTAAAAACTAAAGGGCCACAAATCAAAATTACACTTTTTACAGGAGAGTTAATCGAAAAAAAAAAAATTTTTTTTCTATATATTATATATTTATATATTTGATATATATATATATCTAATAAGATATATATATCAAATATATGCATATTATACATCGTTAGAAGCGTATTTTTAAGTGGCATTAAATGTTTTAAGTACTTTTATAATAAACTGAATACTAGAAGAGATATAGTTAAGCAACTATAAAAGTTACTTTTGATATATAAAAAATGATCAAAATATACTTAATATGGAATAAAACAACCACAAATCTTTTTACAACATACAATATGAAGGATTGTGATTGTATTTTAGCAATAAAATCATTTTTGGATTTTTTTGTTTTATGGCCCTTTAGTTTTTAAGCAACGATATTATAAAACAAAGGGGAAGGTTTTTAGTATATAATTTATGCGTCGCGACGTCGCGGGCAACAGCTAGTATTTTAATAAGGCGAGGATTCTTATTTTATCCAAGTTGATATTAAAAAATTTTTCAGACCAATCAAATCTTTGGATCAATCGGTGGCCGAAGCGCAGATTGACCAATCGCGTATAGTGAACCCATCGATGGGTTTCGTGTCTGAAGCTTTATATCAATATCTGCCAGCCACAAAGATCAAGGGAATGGATGATTTCATTTCAGAATCCAACTATTACTCCTACTATTCAGGTGTGTATGGCTTAAACTTAATTCGGCTTAGGATTCAAATAAGATGAACTCTGGCCTACATTTCAAAAGGCGAAAAAAAAACAGTGGCATTCTGTGAGTGCCGACAGAGTGAGTCACGCAAAAAAACCAAAAACCCAAAAATGCGACATAAGGTCACCTTCATCCACTCACGTCTTCATTTTATTGTGACATTTAAAATGTGAAAATGTTGACAACCTTTTTGGAATATCACTATCCGTTTTCTATTTTTATTTGAAATTACTGTGTTTTTTTATAATTGTCAACAGAGGTGTCGGTTACATCACAGGTCGAGAGTTCAATGGTTTTTTTTTTCATCTCAAAAATGCTCAACATGCTTAAAGAAGTTTTCACTTCAAAAATTTCTTTTTGGGGCCTTACAGGGCCTTACAGAAGACCACCGTGAAATAACAGCACGTGCGCTTTTGTGTTTCGGTGAGTGAGTAAGGCCTAATAATTTTACTTTGGTCGGCAGTGCGTTTGCAGCACTCCACGTCAACCTGTCAGTCGACCTTAACATATAAAAAAAAGTTAAACTCATTGGTTGACCTAAAATTAGTGTTAATTATATAATATAATGTTTTTTTTAAATTTATTATTTCAGAGGGTAAAGATTTCCCACTTATGATAGAGCCTGAAACGGACTTCAGTTTTCCGGAACATCTTAAGGTGTGTACATATGAAATGGGCAGTGAATTGTCTACATTCGAAGAACCGAGAAGGGGTTTGGCGGGTATGCATTTTCTTTTTTCAATTTTGTATCTCAAACAGCACATACACGTGGCAATTGATTTTTTTAAAGCCCGACCCAAAAACGGGGTGTTATAGGTTTGACGTGTGTATGGGTGTATCTGT
Organism: Synanthedon formicaeformis; assembly: GCA_945859745.1. Lineage (NCBI taxonomy): Eukaryota > Metazoa > Arthropoda > Insecta > Lepidoptera > Sesiidae > Synanthedon > Synanthedon formicaeformis. The sequence goes on along the minus strand of OX243969.1, from coordinate 8,498,003 downwards.
TTAAGGAGTTGTAGTTCCCAAACGGATGTACCGACTTTGACCCCTTTTTTTTTTGTTGTTTATTAGTAATATTTTTTTACTATCTAATAAGGTTCAGGCTGAATTCTGCCGACCCACGGCTGAAATGATGATTATGATCATGAATCTACTACAACTATGGCTATGGATTTTGCGTCACAAATGCCAAAGCGGCACGTAAAAAGTACGCCTAAAACGGAATCGTGGCGGACTCTCTTGCCGGAATAGTGACGACCAAGACCAATTAGAGAGAGTCCATTTGCATACCCGTTATCCGGCAACAGGGGCCCTAGCCAAGAGCAAACCAATGCAAACGGGAGCGTTGCGTATTTACGAAACGATAGAAAATAAAGCCCGGTGATTGGTTGTTGTGACGCCCACATAAAATTTTGACCAATCACTGGGCTTTATTTTCTATCGTTTCGTAAATACGCAACCCTCCCGTTTGCATTGGTTTGCTCTTGGCTAGAGCCCCAGGAGTTGTTAGGACGCGTGTCCATTGGACACTTTCTCAGTATGCGCGTTTCCATTGTATACGGTAACGGGTACCGCTACACATACATAATTATAAATAAATACAAACATCCGTGACTCAGGTACAAAGGTAAATGTTAACACATAAACATTTCCCCCCCTTTTTTTTAACGTTAGGAAATCCTCTTGGATACCCGGCAGTGAAGGGGACACTGCAAGGTTATGCCGGATTCCTACCTACCGGCTAAAACCCAACGACTTTCTATCTATCGCGGCCGTTGATGGGCGGGGTCGTGGGTACGTTTTTACACGACTTCGGTGCCCCGCCGCCACGGCTATCCAACGCGGGGAGGTCCTGCTCCCTGTCAGAACCTCGGCGTACCCGAAATCGGAGATACGCCGGCCTACTCGGGGGACCTTAAGTCGGGGCGGCAGTCTCCCCCAAGACTACCGCCCAGAAAATTGTAAACATTCATGCCAGGATTTGAACTCGATCACGCGTTCGCGCAAAACCATCCGCTTTGCACTGAGCCAGCTCGTACTTAAGAGTGGGTATAAAGCAAACAAAATTTGTAATTTCACCCGCGTGGCCCCTTGGTCATGACAGTGACACAAAATACGTAGAACTACGCACAACATGCGACGGAAGATAGCGCATCTCGCCGAATAAAAATGTTATAAGTGCCAAAAGTATTAAATATTAATTATTCGTAAACTACAATGTCAAATGAAAAATTTTTACATACAGCCTTAGATAATATTATGTGAAGTGAAATTACTGATACACTTTTAGCTTTGTAATGTGTGTCATTTTGAAAATAAAACTAAAATCGATGGAAATGAGAGCTCACTTGGGTGATTTTTTTCTATCGAGAAAATTTCATTATATTATGTTTTCTGTTACACTCGTCACTTTCATTCATAATGTATTTATCTATTTAAAAAAAAAAATTAAATTAGACTTTGTTTACTTAGATAAAATTCAAATCTAGGATTGGCTATTTCTCTTTATACCCGCTCTTAAACATTTCTCCCTAGCGGAATTCGTACCCGCGACCGTTTGGTTAACAGCTCTAGGGTTACTAGCCACTAGACCAGACTACAGTTTTGACTTGTTCGCCAGGCGTTTACAATTATTACCCGATGGATTGCGGTAGCGTGTTGGCCGTGATGGCTTTGTGCCTGACCCCCGGCGACCGCGTCTTGGACATGTGCGCTGCGCCAGGGGGCAAGTCGCTCGTCGCCCTGCAAACGCTACTGCCCGATGTACTCGTGTGCAACGATCCCTCCATATCGAGAGGGAACAGGTGAGTTGACCTCCTCCCTTTACTTGCCCCATAAGGTCGACTGTAATGCTAGCTGTCGAGTATTATATGTAAGTATAACTAGCTGTTGCCCGCGACTTTAAAATGTTATAATAGCCTAAGCCTTTCTCGAGTTCCTGAGATTAACGCGTTCAACAAAAGTTTAAACCCCGAAAAGTTCATTTCCATTGCCGGGAATCGAACCCGGGACCCCTGAGACGGTTGTTGACGGTCGTCAAACAATACTAATGTATTATAGCAATCGCATGACTAATTTTTTTTTTTTTTTAATAAATCTTTCACAGAATGCAACATATTTTCAAGAATTACCTGATCGATTTCGTGGACAGCAACAGGTGGCGTGAACGCGTCATCCATAAAAGGGTCGACGGACGGATTTACACGGATGACATGGGTTTTGATAAGGTAATAAAATAATATAATCACGAAATGTCTTCACGCGGACGAAGCCGCCAGTAAAAGTTCATATTGTTTACAACTTTGATAAAGGCGATACATTAGATTCAGGGTCTCGAACAAAATCACTACGAAAAAGTGTCCACTGGATTCTTTTATACATGCTATTATATCACTTTCTCTCGTTAATTTCTGATAAAAAGATGAATTAATAATGTAAATGTTGCATTAACAACTGATTTGAACCTTAACAAATCAATACTAATAATAAATCTTTAAGGGTTGGTCATGGAGTAAGTTACTTTGTTTTCAAAATATCGTATTTATAGGCTCTATACATGATATTGAAACTAAATTGATGATTTTTAGAATTTTTTCAGTATGTATGTATGTTCCTCCATAACTCTTAAACGAATCAACTGACTTTCATGAAACTTGGTAGGTAAACATTTAGACGTACAGGACACAAGATAGGCTACTTTTTTCTTTTTCAACGCGGACGAAGTCGCGGGCGCCAGCTAGTTAGTAATAATGGTTCAAGTCGTAACAAGTGTTCACCTTAAAGGACAACTTAGTCCAACTAATTTGAAATATCACCCCAAGCTTGTGTGAGTGCGGTGATATTCTACTATGCCAATTTTAGTGAAGCAAACCAAAAAATCTAAAGGTTTTTCAAATTGTAATGTGAAATTTGATGACAGGTGTTGGTGGACGCGCCGTGCACAACAGATCGCGTTTCTGTGAACGAAGACAAGAACAATATATTCAGACCGGACAGGATCCGGGAGAGACTCAGGATACCGGAATTGCAAGCGCAACTCTTGGTGTAAGTGTCCCACTCATAGAGTTGATTAGAGAAAAATGAGATTTAATCCTTTGCTATAGAGTTTCTTTCACTAATGACCTGACTGCTTTGGACTTGACGGACCTGTTTTGGTCTAAAACTAAGAAAAATTATTATAGACTTGACTGACTATAGTCTCGGGATCTGCTACTTTTGATTTTAATATTAGGCTATTAAGATCTAAAAAACATCTGATGGAGCCAAGACATTAAAAGAGAAGAAGAAAAAAAGAACAGTATTGTAAAAGTAATTGAGTTTAATCTTTTGATATAAACTTTATTTTTGATTCTTAATTGCCCAAATTTATTTTAGTTAGATGATTAGATGAAATTGAGATTTATATTTAATTGAGATACAAATAACGTTTTAAGGTTTAGCTTTTTTATTGAATCTCTAAATTAAATCTAAATAATATTTATTAAAAGAATGTTTAACCTTTTTGTGAGACAGACCCCTTTGTATTCGGGGGTTCGTGAGATATAGAAATAAGGCTGTATGGTAAAATAAAATGTGATGGTATGTGGCAGTAACGCGCTGCAGCTGGTAAGAGTGGGAGGCGCAGTCGTGTACTCGACTTGTTCGCTGAGCCCCATACAGAACGACGGCGTAGTTCACCTAGCACTGAAGAGGGCGTTCGAGTCCAAATCCATACTGGCGACCATCAAGTGAGGCCTTTTACTTCCTTACATGTTATAATACAAAGTCCTTCGCCGCCTCTGTCTGTCTGTCTGTTCGCAATAAACTCAAAAACGAATTTCAAACCCTAAAATAACAATAATACGAATTAAAATTAAAAAAACAGTCTAAATCTATTCACTGAAACGAGCTAATATAGCGCTTTCTCTTTCACTCAATTCCATACAAAAGACAAAGACAGCAAATCTTGAGTGGGCGTATACAATTATAGGTGAACGTTCATTCTATGCTACTTTTAGCTTTGTAAACTATAATAAAATATTATAGTTATAACCTACCTACGTACTTACCCACATCCCTACAATTTTTACTTTGTATAAACTATTCTAGCTATTAAGTTGTGAATTATTTATTAATTAAGATAATAGACATTTTGGTTCGTGATATAATCATAAAATGAAAAATATACGTTAAATGTTAGTTAAACGAAATTCAAACCTTAAAATAACAATAATACGAATTAAAATTAAAAAACGCAGTATAATAACAGTGAAAGTTCTACGAACAGACTAAAAAGTACATGTGTACTGTGTACACTCACATTGTCTGTTATCTCCACCAATCACAGCCGAACGCTTTATCTCCCATATAAATTCGTTTCAGCGAACAAGGGATAGTCAAATGACTATGTCAACAATAGTCAAACAAATGCTTTAATTTTGTTTAAAATTAATTAAAAATTTATTTATCTTCCAGGGATATGTCTGTTCCGATGTCGTCTTTGTCTAGCACATTGAATTTGTGTAAAGGTGAAGCCAAACCGAAATACGGACAACTGGTCATACCATCAATGGAAGCTAACTTCGGACCGACTTACATTGCGAGGCTTGTCAGAGTTAGATAGGATTATTATTCCTACTGTTTTATTTTTGTTTTGTAAATATGAACATAATAATATGTGTAGTAAGTTTAAATAAAATTTAATTTAAATTTTTTTTTTTTTTTTTTTTTAATTAAAGATAACTTTAAAAAAAGAAATAAAACTAGTTATTAAAATTTTGTTTTGTTTAATCACATTATACTTAAAGAAGTCATGTTATACTGTTATACTTATAGAATTAGAAGGTACTAAAAATATCTCCAGAAGTACAGTTGGCCGCATAAGTCGATTAACACATTCAAAAGTGCACAACAACTTAACACTCAACGCGCCATAAGTCGTTGTCACGACTAGAGAACAAAATAAACTTCGTACAAACGATTGTAAAAAGCTTCAGTAAGTAAGTGAGTGTTCAGTTGTTTTGCACTTTTGAATGTGTTAATCGACTTATGCGGCCGACTGTACTGACTGTCTATCAAAATAGACAAAAAAAGGAAAAAATCTTGCCGTACAAAAAAGTAGAAAAAATCATTTTAATTGTCAATAATATGAATTGCTAAAAAACATTTTAGCAACAAGTTAAAGGACTTAAAAGGAAAACAAAAGTATTCATGCTCCAGCGCGCCCAACACTCGCCATATAAAAAGTCTGGCTTTATTGTGTCATAACTTTTTTCACACAGCGATTTGGGACACTTCGCCATAACAACAATTAAAGTATATAAAACATCCGTTCCAATGATATATCGCATGTTGTTATTGGTTCCTAGGCAGGCTTCCATACATTGCCCGTTCTCCTTTCTTAACTAAGGTGAAAGCCCCAAAATATAAAAAGATAATAAAAAAAATCTTAATCTGCCACACTATACATAATTATATTTGGTTATATAATAAATTATATATATTTTGAAGTCCTTTTATATATGTGTCGTTCATTGTAAAAGTGGTGTAACTCCCCTATTTTTAAAACCATATTTTCTTGCCTAATGGTGTCACATTTAGTCATAACTTTTAATATAAAAGTGAAGTAACTCCAATAGTTGCATTAAAATCCCATAGATGAAAACAAAGAATGAATGCTTATATTTTTTTTTCTACACTATAATTCGCAAAAAGCTCGTTATTCTAAAATTCCGTTACAAGGAGATAGTTCACTTTTACAATGAACGACACATATTATATACTTCTTCCAGTCGTTTATTTAACTTTTGACAGATCACGCACGTGAAGTTTTTACAATAATTTTCGGTACAATGTACTACAGATAATCATTATCACTCGAGTTCTCAGTAACATTAATTACCAATTCTTGGATAGATGATAAAACTATTAACAACATAAGTGATTTATTTTTATACTTATATAAGATAAAGTAACTTAAACACCTGTGAATTAATCGATTAAAACTTCTTCTAAATAAAAATCGGTTGTTAAAAGAAATCGAATCAGTTAACGCATCAGGGCATCACTATTTGATTAGTACACGTGCTGTCAAAAGTTAAATAAACGACTGGAACAGGTATAACAAATTATAAATAATTCTGTCTATTGAACTAGTGAGACTTTTTTGTATCGATAGTTCAATGAATTAATGTAATTGAAATACTGCAGCTAAAAAGTCCCAGTAGTCCAATCAATTGAACTAATGGGAATATATGTACTATCGCGGTAATGGAGCAGACCCACTTTTCATACAAATTTGTCTAACGTTGATTTGAGGTTGTCATAGTAACGTAAATGTTATAATACGAAATACGAGTAGGTATTTGAAGTAGGAACAAAGATAAATACAAAATGTGCACACGAAATTGTTCCTTACGGTGGGACTGCTTGCTTGACCGCGATAGTACATCATTTCGTTCACTAAACAGAGTGAATTGGTCGTGTAATATTTTTTTTGAATATGAAGCCAGATAAATAAAATTTGAGGAATAGATACTAAATAAAACGCAAATTGAAATTGACATCCACTTTATTATTTCTTCACATTTATACATAAATTCAAACTACTACATAAATATGCGTCCATAGATTTAATGTTTTTTTCCTTATTATGCATCATAATAATTCGCCAACAACACACGAATAATTAAGTACCTACTTGTTACTTTTAAAGGAAAAAAAAAACTTTTTTCATACGTGACTTTAGACACAAATAGAAAAACTATAAATAACCAAATGGTTAATTTTAGTAAATTCTTAATTTATATTATATGCTTCAAAGCGCGGTTGTCTGTCTGTCTGTATATCCACTAACTCTTCCTAAAACATGCAACGCATTTGATGCGGTTTTCACTAATGAAAAGAGCCATCAACGAGGAAGATTTTTGTATATTTATCTAATTTGCAGAAAAATCCGTGCAAAGCCGGGTGTGGGCCGCTAGTATTTTATAATCTAAAAAACACGTTACACATCAAAATGATAATAATTAGTTAATAGCATTTATTATGATTATATCATATTTTATTCACATAAATTCAATTTAATTATTATACTAGATATTATACACTTTAGATTTAAAAAGCTACAAAAATTTTAATATGAATTGAGTATTAAAATTTCGCTAATAATAAAAAATATTGTTCAGAAAATGCAGTTTTTGTATAAAATTTGTTTATATGAGTTATAATATCTGATGTAAAAAAATATTTCAAGCTGTACAGGCTTTCTTATAACTATTTCCTTCATAAATTCTGAACCTTTTCACGATTACCTAATTGCAAATATATTATAAAATCTTATTGATATATTATTTTAATATTAAATATAAAAATGCAAACATTTAACATACTCGTATTAATATATCTGTTTTTAAACTATTAAAAAAATTGCTTTATAATCACCATACATCTGTTTAACTTTGATTGAGTGCTTCATATTAATTTCGGAGTCAATTGACAAGGCAGCTTTTAATTTTACAATGAGTTACAATCAATATAATATTTTTTTATTAATATTTATTTAAATTGACACTTAAAGATATAAAGCTGAAGAGTTTGTTTGTTTTGTTGTACGCGCTAATCTCAGGAACTACTGGTTCTAATTTAAAAAAAAAAAATTGTGTTGAATAGTCCATTTATCGAGGCAGTTTATAGGCTATTAATTTTGAACGCGAACGAAGTCGCGGGCACTAGCTAGTTAAAATAAAAAGAATAAAAAAATTCGATTGTATGTCATTTTAATACACCAATTATTCATTTTTGTGACTTAAAAATTGCATAAATAATTATATAAAATAATAATATTTTCTCCTTATATATAAAAGTCGATGTGTGTAAAATCTGTTTTTTAATCTCAGACAAAAATGACACATGCAAATGTCAAGTTTGCATATGTGTCGTTCATTGTAAAAGTGAACTATCTCCTTGTAACTGAATTTTAGAATAACGAGCTTTTTGCGAATTATAGTGTAGGAAAAAAAATATAAGCATTCATTCATTGTTTTCATCTATGGGATTTTAATGCAACTATTGGAGTTACTTCACTTTTATATTGAAAGATATGACTAAATGTGATACCATTAGGCAAGAAAAGATGGTTTTAAAAAGGGAAATTATTAATTGCACATCAAATAAAATAATCGCCTATCAATTTATTGTCATCATTTATATACTTTTTTACATCAAATAACTTATTTCACCACAAATAAACTAAATGTATAACAAAACTAGTACTGCAGATAATTCGAATTTATACATCAACACTACATTACTTTTTTCCTCTAATGCGAGACAAATAAATTCCTTTAGGTACAAAAATACTACAATCTTATCAGAAATACTGACTACACAGCAAATTAACTCATTCTCATAGCAAAATAACTATCCCGCCTTAATAATTCAATAAAAATTTTGAATTTAGTATTTTTGTATTTGATTTTATATTATACTCGTACTGCTGATCTCATTATGTTGTACTTAATAAATAATAAAATGATAATGTCAAATAAAATGCTGTTTTATTTAGATAAACTGCTGTAAGTTATATTAAAATAGAAGCTATATTAAAAAAAAAAAGAGAGTTCATAGGTATTATGTGCGTTAGTCATTATTAGCTGTGCATTAATAAAAAAGCGGTACATTAAGATAAATAGCGGTATGCCACGAATATAAATTGCAGTTCATTTAGTAATATTTTGAGTTGAGTATTTTGCTGTGCAATCAGTAATTTTGATGTGAATTCGGATTATTTTTGTATACAAAAAGTACTTTTTTTGATATGCGTTTAAATACTACCCTTTTAAAAATAGGGAGTTACACCACTTTTACAATGAACGACACATATAATGATACCATGTAATCCATGTCACATGTAATGTCATTTTTGTCTGAGATTAAAAAACAAACTTTATGTATGTCCCCGTATGTCTCCTATAGACTTCAAAACTGCTGAACCTGTAAGTTTGGTAGCGATCGGACGCGGACGAAGTCGCGGGCAAAAACACTAGTATCTAATAATATTCCGATAAGTACGATAGGCAGTAAGTAACTTGGTTAATGAAATATAAAGTTTCATTTAAGTTTATTATAAAATGTTATAAATGCTCAAGTTTAAGTTATAAAATGCTCTGTAAGTAAAATTTAAGTGGTCAATAACTTAAAATCTTTAATAGAATCTTGGCTTATTTAACCCTTTACTTAAATAAATGAAAAATATGAATAAATAGTTTTGTACACCATTACCTATTAAATTGATAATTTTTATAAAAATAAAAATTATAATTATGTTTACACGTCCTATTCAAATTATTCGTTTTTACAAATATTTTATCCATGTAATAAGTTTTTTTATTTTTTATTTTGGTATTATTGGACTGACAAAAGTTAATTTTCTATTTTCACAATACAGTTAGGTACAGATAGAAAATAGGATAGGCATTGTATATTTACCTAGTAAAAGAGACACGTAATAAAAATTGTATTTATATACTTAGTTATAGAAAACAAACTTCAATAACCACGAATATGTGAAAAAAATTTAACCATATATATCTATAATAGTTTTTAACATGATAAATGCAGTAGTTTTACTACACATTATACTTACTTAGGGCCTCTTTCACCATCTCTGAGTAAAGTGTCAAGTAGGCTAACCGCCATTTAAAGTCACCGGTAAGAAAGCGTACGAGTTTCACCATCTTCGAGTAGCATTACTCAAGGGTAATTTCAATGAAATTAAAACAAGATACTCGTAACATTTACTCGCCAATTAGCCTTACTTGAAAAGTAACTAATCAACACTTTACTTGTAGTTAGTGAAAGAGGGTCTTATTGTACTAACCGTAAAGTTAAATATAAAAAACATATTTTAAGAAATATGAAGTTACAGGAAATTTAAACCAATTAACCATGAATAAATGAAAAAAACTAATAATTTTAACCGCACAATTAAAGAAAACATATTTTATGTAATGTACAGTCGGGGTAAGTAAAGATTAGTCGCGTTAAAGTCGACATTTTGTTGAACCAAGGTAAAATATGACAATGTCAAAATCTCATATCAAACCTCTTCTAAGTGTCTTCGACTTGAAAACTGACGAAGGTTTTCCTACCCTGACTGTACTAAACTATAATACTTTTAAGTAATATAATTATAATAAATTATAATATTTTTACTGTTATTCAGATTTCAGATCTTTCTGTCCTTATACAATTTTTTTATGCGAACACTTATTTAAACCACAATGTGTAAACTTTATTGTTATTTTACTTTATACTTTATTGTTTATAGTGAACTACTTTAATAATAACAATTATAAAGTTATGTGTGTCATGGCGTGTAGGTAAAAATTATGGGGTATCACTTGAATATCTACAACTAAATTATAATATATTTGATATATTTTATGTAGGTTTTATTTTAAGTATCGAGACTTTTTTAAAGCATTTGTAAGTACTTATTTAAGTACGCAGGTAAATTTATGAGTAATTTAAGTAATTTTTTTTATTTCTTATTTAGCAATTCGGGCGTTCTGTCGATAAAAGTGTCATTAAATAAATAACAGTGTCATTAAAAAAAATAACTGTCATTAAAAATAGCAGGGTAATTAAAAAATAACAGTGTTATTAATAAAATAACAGTGTCATAAAAAAAATAGTCATTAAAAAATAACATTGTCATTAAAAAATAACTGTCATTAAAAATAACAGGGTCATTAAAAAATAACAGTGTTATAAAAAAATAACAGTGTCATTAAAAAAATAACGTGATATTAAAAAATAACACTGACATTAAATAAATAACAGTGTCATTAAAAAATAACAGGGTCATTAAAAATAACAGTGTTATAAAAAAATAATAGTATCATTAAAAAATAACAGTCATTAAAAAAATAAAGTGATCTATTAAAAAAATAACAGTGTCATTGTAAAAATAATATCTGAAAAAAAAAAAGACAAGTTTAAGGAATTTCAATTGGCTGATGAAGCGATGCCACAAGGTTTTTTTAATTAGACATGAGTTTTCTCTGTGTCGTTGTTGAGAGGTTTTGTCTCTATGCTCTCCTCCTCGGGTTTGCTTTCCTCAACGTTGTTCCAAGGTTGTTCTTCGCCGGAACCGAATAAAGTGTACACAAGAATCTCGATCACATAGAGGCCGATGGTCACGAAGAATATCACACGCCACGCCGATATGGTTTTCTGAAATATTTTCGTATGAATCGTATTAGGAATTTAAAGACTCTGTAGAAGTAGGTATTACCAGAATCTGATGGCATTAAAAAAAATTAAAATCATAATAAACCAGTGCAGGTAAGTTAGAGACGGTTTGTGGCGAGGGACGTTTGTGTTTGTCTTTCTACGATCTACGACGTCTATGTCCTTTGCTAAAAATAAAATTTATTCATGTCTACACCTCGTATAAAATCTTAATATGCCGTCTCCTATCAGACCATTTCTATTTCCCCGTTTGCCAGGAGTTTCTGGTAGACCTCTAGTAGACCACATACTACTAGTAGGTACAAGTCATGAAAACCTGCCTTAATATATCTGTACTAGTACGATACTATGACAGAAATATACCTATTATATATATATTACAATATACTAAGTATTAGTAAAATATACTAGTAGAAATATATTAAGGTTTATTTCATAATTCGGTCGACATACATCAAGCGGGTATTCCCCATAAGCGGCATAGCCACTGAAATTCTTTGACGGACGGAACTATCAACACGTTCACGAAAATAACAGCGCTTTCGGCGCTAGACTTAGGGCTTTCGGCGCGTGACTTAGCGCTTACGGCGCTAGAGTTAGCGCTTCTTTTTTAAATTGTGAATGCCCAAAAAAATAAAAAAATAAACGAGCACTGCCGTTTTGATCATATAGCTTTGAAAGTCACTAAAGTAGAACTATATCTACTTCAAAGTAGCTCACTACTGACCCCAAATGGATTTGCAGCTTACTGCGCCCTTCTATAAAACTGCAGATTTCTGTATTTAAGCTATCAAGTCCTTTTCAAAAGAAGTAATTTAGAAAAAATGCGACTCACATTTCCATGGGTCATTTTTCCGACGAAAATGGGCACTACAATACCAGGAATAGTAGCAACTGTATTCGTCAACGCCATCAAAGTACCTGTTAAAGACAATATTAATAATATATTTGTAAAATGTAAAAATAATGCGAATAAAATCAATTAAAATGTCACTAAACTGATTCAACTCAAAAAATTAATCCGCAAATAATAATATTAAGGCTAGTTTCATAATAATCTTATGAATCTATATTACCTAAGTAATATTATAAAGAGAAAATGTTTCTATACTTTTTTGTAACGAATAAACTCAAACTCAACTATTATGAGCTGAAAAAAATTACATTTTTTTAAACTTTCTTTTTATTTAGACACAAAAAAAAATACAATCAGTGGTACACAGTATAGGTGCACTATAAACTCAATTGAGTTTCTGCCGTACACCTGAGTGGTCTAAATTAACAGAAATATATTCAGAACAAACAAATACAAACAAAAGTTTGTATTTGTTTCTTCTAGTTGTTTCTAACAAGGAAGAAAGAAGTACAGGCGGCCGCATAAGTCGATTAACACATTCAAAAGTGCAAAACAACTGAACAATCAACTTACTTACTTACTTACTGAAGCTTTTTACGATCGTTTGTACGTGAAGTCTATTTTGTTCTCTAGTCGTGACAACGACTTATGACGCGTTGAGTGTTACGTTGTTTTGCACTTTTGAATGTGTTAATCGACTTATGCGGCCGACTGTACCTACTTGAAATCATGGAAAGTGTAATAAGTTACCGGCAAAGTTGGGCGCGATGTCGATGTGGTTGGAAAGGAAGCCGCAGAACATTCCTCCGATGCAGGTGACGCCAATGGCCATCAGAGCCACGGCGGCGCCACGGTTGCAGCCGATGTAGCACAAAGCCAGCATACACACGGCCGGCACCACCGACGCTACGTTATAGCATAGAGTAAGTAGTTACCAGCTATTTACTCTATGGTTATAGTTATTACTCCAATCAGTGATCAAACAACGCTAAGGTATTCCAGAATCTATATTCTTAGAAGGAATATTGTTCAGTTTTTTCAGGATTTGTTCAGGATTCTATATTGTTTCAGGAAGTTTGCTACAATACATACATAAGTGAAAACCGCATTCAAATCGTTCGAACCTTTTCTGACATTAGCGTTCACAAACGCAGAGACAAACGAATGGTAATTTTAAAAACTATTTTTTGACTCAGTAACATAAGTAAGTGTACAAATTTTTATTTTGAAAAAATATTTAATGTATACGGCTTAGCTTTACGATTTTATTTTATGACTAGCTGGCGCCCGCGACTTCGTCCGCGTTGAAAAAGAAAAAAGTAGCCTATCCTGTACCTGTACGTCTAAATGTTTATCTACCAAGTTTCATGAAAATCAGTTAATTCGTTTAAGGGTTATGGAGGAACATACATACATACATACATACAATACCTACACTTACAGATTTATTATTAGTATTGATATCAACTGTCTGGTATTTATAATACTCGTACAAGCATTAGTTGCTTACTGTGGAACTAGATGGTGCTGTGTGGAATCTTTTGAAAGCAACTACTTACCAAAGAGAGTGCCGATTTTCCTCGCCGTAGTGGTGGTAATGATTCCCTTGCCTCGGAGCCAGTCCAGGGTTCGGCTCAGCACCATGCTGAATATCCAGAGAGAGAAGAACGGCAGAGCGGTGGTCACGGCATTCTGAAAATTTATCATTTCTCATTAAAATATTTACCTAATAACGCTTTTCATTGATAAGAAAAAATATATGACAGCTTTGACTTCTCTTAAACTGTAAAGAACTTATTCGTGTGACTAAAGTATACTTAGTAAGTCAAGGCGTCATGAAAAATGTGAAGAGTATGCAAACCAATTACGTAGGTACTTACTTAACCTGAAATTGCAGCAATTATAGTAGTACTTTAAAAAATTATGTAATTTTATATGACTCACCTCAGTCATGTTAAATTTGAGCACTTGTTTCATGTAGAAAGGCAGCTCAATAAGCAACATGTACCAACCCCAGTTGGAGCAAGCATGCGACACCAATATGGCGAGGAATGGAAGCGACGTCAACGCTGCGCGCCATGGAACCGGCAATTTCTGTAAAGAACATGTAAGTAATCTTAGCTTCTACACCGCCGGTTTACCTCTACAGAACCCGACCAAAATGAGTGACTTACTTTAGAGTGACTATCAGTTTTTCCTCCCAGTGAAGTCACGATCATGTCACGCTCTTCAGCGCTGATCAAAGGTTGTTTTTGCGGTGAATCCTGGACCAAAAACACCCACAAAATGCACCAGATGCAAGACAGACCACCCATAATATAGAACACGCTCTCCCAACCTGAAAAATAAACATTTTGTACTGTATTGTGATGTAAAGAAAAAACAAAGTTGTAAGTATTTATTCTTCTCATTCAAAAAATCCTGTATTTTTTACAGGTTTGTTAAATTAGCGTTAAAAATTAATAGACATTTTGTTTCCAAAAAGTGCAGCAAGTTGCGTCCTAATATTTTCGTTGCCACTATTTCGTAGGTACTAGTTTTCGGTATCTACTTAAGTATAGCGCAAGTTTGAATATCTTGGCCACATGATGCCTGCTTCAGTTAATTATGATGAGTAAGGTGGGAGGGAACAAATGCGCTGGGCGTGGGAGGAAGTCGTGGTTACGAAACACGTCGTGGTTACGAAACACTCGAGAGTGATCTGGAATTGCCTCAGTAGAGCAACTGTTTTAGTTGGTTCTTTACACAAAGAGGTTCAAGAAGTTGACCTTAAACTGAAAAGCCTCTGTGAGAGAAAGAGATTCGTTCCCCAAATCAAGCCCGATAACAATGGGCGTTACCGATCAAAGTAAATTTGGTGCACACGCAACATAAAACTTACCTAAATTGGCAGTAAGAACGCCAGCCATGAGCATGGAAATGACACTTCCCAGTGAAGTCCCAGCGTAGACCAAAGCAGCCATAACACTACGCTCTGCGGGAGGCGCCCACTTCGATAGCATGACGTGCATTGCTGGGAAAGTTACACCCTAAACACCAGAATAGGTCATCAGTCATTTCACAGTGACATTTTTTGAGTTCATCTGGTCAGATTTAAAAATCGTACCTATCAAAAAATTCAAAAGATTTGTTCTTTGCTGAAATACCGTTCAACGAAATAGATATTTTTTTGAACACATTGAACGAAGAAACAATTTTCCTTCGTTGATGATTTTTCCCGTAAATATAGTGCGTGTTTTACTCATGTTTTACTCGATATATAAGGCTACATAAGGTTTAAAAGATTGTATTAAGGCCAATGAGGATCACTTTAAATGAACTTCATAATTAAGCGCACAATGCTATAATAAATGTTTCTCTTCCTCAGAGGTTATACATAGATTTACCTATACTAGGTAAAGTTTAGAGTTTTACATAAGAAAACATTTTGTGTTTTTTTTTATGAATCTTTATAATTATATTATATAAAAATCGATGTGTATAGTTCCGTAATGGACTCCAAAACCGGTCAACCGAGTCTAAAGAAATTTTTAGGCAAACTTCAGATTAGCCCAGCTAGAGATCCTGTGATGTTTAGTGCGATCGGATAAGAAATAGGGGCGCGGTTGAAGCCGCTGGCAAAGGCTAATCTATTCTATACTTACTAATATTATAAAGAGGAAAGATTTAATTGTTTGTTTGAATTGAATAGGCTCTGAAACTGCTGGACCGATTTGAAAAATTATTTCACTGTTCGGAAGCTATATTATCAGCGAGTAACATAGGGTAATATTTTATAAAGTTACGCGGACGAAATCGCCTGCAACAGCTAGTACACCAGTCTAGCAAAGTCAAAGCTAGTACAACACCTTTGACTAGCTAGTACAACACCTTTGACCTTGACGAATTTTCGGTGTGTTTTTAGTATGGCGCGAGGAGATTACGCCGTATCTTTCGATTTAAATCTTTGGTACATATATAATACTTATAAAAAACATTAACCAAACATTTTTAGTAAAATTTTCTATACATCTCAAAACCTTCAATACAACTTATTTTCATTTCAAATTTATGACATCTAAATTCTCAATTTTCAAATCTGTTTTATTTTCATAATATTGGCCAGTATTAAATTCCAATAACTATTTCCAACAAAAGGTAAATAAATAAATAAAATAACACCTATGACTAAAAAAAAACTTAGAGCAGGACATCTCATTGGATATTATTAAAACACTCACCCCTCCAATCCCTTCACCGATACGCATTATAACGACAGCAACATAATGCAGGTTCGCCATAACTGGAGTCAGCAACGTGCATATCACATTTATGAATACACTGAAAAACATCACCCATTTCGCCGAAAACAGCTCCGCAACTCGAGCACCTATAAAACAAGAAAATGTAATTAAGATTTTGTACATTTATCTTTGGTTAAACTCCATCTGATATTTTTTTATATATAACTAGCTGGCGCCCGCGACTTTGTCCGCGTTGAAAAAGAAAAAAGTAGCCTATCCTGTGTCCTGTACGTCTAAATGTTTATCTATCAAGTTTCATGAAAATCGGTTAATTCGTTTAAGAGTTACAGAGGAACATAAATACATACAGAAAAAAAATCTAAAATACGTCAATTTAGTGTCAGTATCATGTATAGAGTCTATAAACACGATATCTCTGAAAACAAAGTAACTTACTCCATGACCAGACAAACCATTACAGGTTTATTATTAGTATTGATAAGAGGGTAAAAATAAATATGTGTTAAAACAAAAAAAACAGTGGCACTCCGGGAGTGCCGACAGAAGTGAAAACTTGAACAATTACGTGTGTATTTTTTGAATCGTCAGGAAAGTACACACTTATATACAGAAAAGGTGTCGGTTACAGTAACAGGTCGCGAGTTCAATGGCTTTTTCCCATCTCAAAAATTGTCCCTTTTTTTATTTTTTTAAATTTTAAAATTTTCTGGAAGAAGAAGAAATTTTTAAATTAATCGGTTACACGGTAACAGTCGCAAGTTCATTGTTTTTTTTCCATCTCAAAAATTGTTCTTTTGTTAAATTAATCGTTTACACGATTAGGGTAACAGGTCGCGAGTTCAATAGTTGTTTCCCATCTCAAAAATGCCCAACGCGCCTAAAGAAGTTTTTACTTCAAAAATAAGTTGTTAAAACAAATATGCCTATAATTTACGAGATTATAACTCTCGACTAAAGTTACAACTGACATTTAGACCGTAAATTAAGGATCCTAATGAAAACATAGTTCAGGCACGATCTGCAGCCCTTAAAACAAAATAAAGGATCCCTCAAATCAAAATATTAATACAAAAAAATAAGGAATATTAATACGAAAAAATAAGGAATATTAATACGAAAAAATAAGGAATATTAATACGAAAAAATAAGGAATATTAATACGAAGAAAAGGTATAGGATTTACCTGGCACTTGGGAGACGAAGTATCCCCAGAAGTAACAGCTGAGAACAATGCCCTGAATTGATGACGACCACTCGAAAGGCCCATCTGCTTCCTGAAATAGGAAATTCCTTTTTTTTAATGTCCATTTTGTTCCAACAACAACCGTTATACGTTCCAAACCACCTCACGGATATCGATATTATTTTCCCAAAGAGGAGAGCGAAATATGAGCATGGTTTCTGTATATTTATCTAGCTGGTGCCCGCGACTTCGCCCGCGTTAAAAGTAAGGGATGTGTAGCGCCTGACTAAATGTGTAAAGCAATATAACGCCTGACATCTTTGCTGTTATAAAATTTTCAAGGGTTGTATCTTTATTTGTAGTAGATAGCTGGCGCCCGCGACTTCGCCCGAGTTGAAAATTTTATACTAAAACCTTCCTCTTGAATCACTCTATCTATTAAAAAAACCACATCAAAATCTGTTGCGTAGTTTTAAAGATCTAAGCATACATAGGGACAGACAGATGGGAAGCGACTTTGTTTTATACTATGTAGTGATACATATAATTTATCCACACTTATATAATATGTATGTTTGAAATAGATAAACTTAAAAGCTACTTATATTAACTTATTTAAAAAATTCTTTCATCTGCATTACTTATCAAAAAAATTAGAGAACTAGAAAAATTATTGGTGATACATGAAATAATGTAACAGCTACATTATTTTGCAAGCATTAATAGCGAAGATTAACTCTACTTTGGCCCAGTAATAAAAAGTTTTCCGCAACATCTAAGTAACTAATTGATAAAAGACCGCCCTAATTTGGACCATTAAAACACGAAGTCAATGACAATATGTCATACTTAGATAGACACGAAATGACGTCTCCAGACCACAATGGGAATGCGTGATTGATGAAAACAGTGCCTAAATTATAGTTAATAAATTCAACACCGAAAGTAATTGAATGTTGGCAGTCCGTTCTCATTGAGTCTCGTTGAATCCAATTTTACAAACTATAAAGCGAGTTCGCGCCTCGTTGCCTTGTGTTTTGTGTTCGTTCTAAATTCAAACCAATTCAAAAGTGTCTCGCTCCTTTAAAAGTTTCCTCCTAACTATATTGAGTACCTATTAATTATAATATGATTATGACCTAAGCAACCCACTCAACGCCCACAGGGCTGGATATAAAACGATAAGCACACACCATGAATGAACACCTTTGAAAAATATTAATAATGTTGGCACTAGGGTCTAGGCAGAAAGCCAAGGAGTGAAAAAAAAAGAAAATTCACTGCAAATTATTATTCATTAAAAAATAGCCTTTATTTGAATAATTTATTTATTTTATTTATTTATTTTCAAAACTTACTATAATAAGGCAATTTTAAGGCATTGAATTTAGAAATTGAAATGATGGATAACACACGCATAATAATAATATATTGGTTTTTTTAATATATTACATATATATTGTAAAAAATTTAGAAAAATAAATCAATGTGAATAATTACAATAATTTTGATATGGTTTTCATTAATGTGAAACACAATAAACGACGGAAGTTCAAGTATATAATTTTGAAGAAGAAAATTAAATCCACGCGAAGCCAGGGTGGGTCGCTAGTCGAATATACAATTAGGATTCGTAAAGTCTTCACGAGAAGATTTCGTTTGCCACGTACACTCAAATTAAAGTATTTGGAATCAACCCAAAATTTAAATTATGACCAATAGTAAGGTTTGAAAATAACTCGACGCATGGTGCGGGTCGCCCAGTTAACCTTCCCCAAGGTCATGGTTAGCCAACCTTGAATTCATTATGACATAATCCTCATTAATCGTTCAATAAACTTTGCGAATTCGATTCGGCAGTTAGAACTGTTTAGTTTTTAATTAAAAACAGTTAGCCGAACAACGATACTTTTTATGAACCGACGAAAACGAAAAAAACAAAAACGGAGGAGGTTCTCAATTCGACGCGTATATTTTTATATTTTATTTTTTTTATGTATGATCACGCATAACTTTTTTATTTGATAGGGTGTAACCCCAAGGTGGTCCCATGTAAATTTGGAAAAAAAATTCCAACCCTAAGGGTGGGAAAACAGGGGATGATTGATTGTTCACTCACTGATTGTAGTGTATGACCACGCATAACTTTTTACAGAGTAGTCCGACTCAAAGTTACTTAGGTATACTTACATTAGTTTAAGAACTTAGTTATTATAAGGTTAAATAAAATTATTTTTTGCTTTTCAGTTTTTTCGGCGGTTTAATTTTTTGTTAAAAAGTTTTAATGTTTATTATTATAAGTGGTTATTGTATGTCTTAAATTTCCTTTCAATTACTGACAAGGAACACTACTCGTAGGTATAAATTATGTCAGTATTGCTCAAATTTATTTTTAGAAATCTAAAAGAACTGAAATTAACTTCTCCTGGCCTAATTTCTCAAATTCCTACATAAATTAGGACAGCATATTAATGGACAAACGAATGAAATATCAACGTAATCACAATGATATTAAAAGCGTAATAAAAGATTCGCAAAAACTCGGTCACGGCAGAAGTCGAGTCAAATAATAACACAATATAGTCATATACACGTCTATGTAAAAATAACATTTCTTCAAACATCTACTGTCCAAGTAAATTGTGTTTGTATGAGATAAACGTTCGGATACAATTTTTTCTTCAAATTATATACACAAACCATCCTCGTGGATTTCTCTTTCCGTTAGTGAAAACTGTACCTATCAAAAATCGTTGGGTGGTTTCGAAGAAGTTAGCGAAAAAATATATTAGCGACTTCAAATTATAATATGTACTCTTGAAATGTATAATCACAATCATCATCACAATCATCTCAACCGTAGGACCACGGCTGGACATAGGCTAAAAGGATTTCCAAAAGGACCGGTCAAGCAGCCTAGATCCACCGACAAACCGAGAATCTTATCAAATCGTCTTGTGAGAGGACACTGTGCTTGCCGGTCCGTGGCCCCCACTCGAGAACCTTACAACCGCTGGTGTCGGAAGGTCAGTCGGCTCTCCTTACTAGATTTATGTCTCCTGTCCACTACCTCTTCAAAGTACTAATCCGACGAGTTACGTCGGTAACTTTCATTCTTCGAAAATGTGTAATAAATGCACATCTTACCGTAACACGAGAAGAATTCGGAGCTACGCATTCCTCCACAACTTGCGTCTCAACTTTGTACTCATTCGATTCGGCCAGTTTTATCGCCGTGTGGTTCAGCATTCCCACCATGGCAACAGACAGGTTCACTTTCAAACCGTAGACAATAGCCATGCCGATTGATCCCAGCACCGATAGAATGTATCGCGCTGGGACCACGCCTGGAAATAAAAAAATACGATTGTAATACCTGTGATATTATATCGACAAGTACGTGTATGGATTTTAATTTACTGGCGGCCAACTCCCGGTTTCGTTCGTCATTCACAACCTTTCTCGTTTATCCCTCTTTCCATTAGTGAAAATCGTATTAAAAGCCTTCAGGTAGTTTAGAAGTAGTTAGAGGAGAAATAGACAGACTCGAACAGTTCAAATGTGACAAAAACCCTAGTCTGATTAGTACATTATTGAAGTATTCATGCAGTTCATTAATTTTTATCGTGAACAATAAAAACATGTCATTAAACATTTATAACAATAGAACATTATTATTTACGATTTGGTTTTTACAAACAACTTTTTATCGTAAAGAGGTATCCAAATTGCAACGATTGCACGGTACGTTTGCATTTTAAAATGAACATTCATTCCGGTTTGTTTTACTTTCAGATAGAGGTGGAAATTCTTTAGAACCTATATAAGGCAGTTATCATAGCTCTAGAATTAAAAAGAATTGTGATAACTACTTATACGTATAAGTATTTGTAGTTATAGTATAGGTATATCTATACCTACTTAATCTATAAATTAAAATAAATAAATAAAATAAGCCTTTATTGTTGTATAATTTACAATAAACAGATATTATATTTATTACCAACGGTTTTTCCAACAGCTTCTCTTTCGACAAAGGCCTATTCCAAAGAATTCCACTTATCTCTATGTCATTCTAGACCGGCAACTCTTTTGAAGTCATCTTCCCGACGTTTTATATGTCGACCTTTACATCTTTTGTCATCCCTAGGGTACCTATTTTGTATAATATTGCCAAAATATTTTTACGCCTATTCCCGCTACATGCGTGGACAGGCAGACAACCCAAAAAATATATATGAAAAGAAATAAAAGTCTTTCTAAGCAACAATAAGTTGTTTTATTTAAAGAAAATTATTACCTAGAAGGCGTTATATTAACATATTATTTTATTTAATTAATCTATACTAATAGATATTATAATTATAAAGTGAAAAGGTTTGTATTTTTAGTACCTACTGCTTCTGAGGATAGAAAAAGTACCTCACATCCAGAAAAAGTATACTGGAATCATCTCAATTCAATGCTTGTCAAAATAGCAATAGAGATTGATCTAAGAAAAATAGACGAAGACCAAGTTGCGAGCAAAAGCTAGTAGATTACAAATTTATCTACTTGAATTCGTTCTTGTTACCAGTACTAGGTACTTATAACAGTTATTACTGTATCTATAGAAATATCTATTATACATATGATATTTACATTTGCAAGCAACTTGTTAGCATATCCAGTCAATAACACACCGGTTTAAGAAAAGTAGGTACCATTGGTACCGTACCAAGCTTAACTTAGATTTCTTATAAAGATATAAATTTCTTATAAGATTATAGTTATAAGATAGATATTTAGTCTTGACGCAGCTTGACCTTCATTTATTCATTCATTAAAATTGCAGATGAAAAAGCAACACGAAGTCATGTGAGGATAATCTAACTACTATAATATATAGATAAGATTAAAATAACATCATTTTAGACATATAGATTTTTTTGAATTGTGGAATTGTTGATCTTCTTATCTTAATCTTATCTATAAAAAATATTCAAAGCAGACAATAACCTCAATGATAATTTATTTATCATTGAGGTTATTGTCTGCTTTAAATCCATTCGTTGTCCATGGTCCTACTGGTAGTACCAAGGGCAATTTTTTTTTGTCCTTGGTTCTACCAATAGAACTGTAACAAGAAAAATCGGATGAGTAATTTCGAAGATGGTAGTTCCACATACAAAAAAAAAAACAAATAAACATACAAACTTTACCTCTTTATAGTATTAGTATTAGATAAATCTATTTACATATCAGGTGCAATGACCTACGGCGTCGGTTATTATCGCTTTCAATATTATGTTACGTAGGTACGCACGTGAACGCGTCATAGCCGAGTCACTGAGTGCATAATTGATATAAAGACAAAGATTTAAATCGAAAGATGCGGCGTAATCTCCTCGCGCCATACTAAAAATACACCGAAAATTCTTAACAATGGGTTGGGCGCAGGCGCTCAACCCAACTACAGTTGCACGCCAGCTACAGTGAGTGACGGTCGCTTGTTGAGAGCGTCGCTATAGTCACAGTCACGTTTGAAGTAAGGAATGTGTTGTCTGTGTTTAAAAACTCGTACACATTTCTTTCGTTGTATGATTAAAGTGGTTCGCTACAAGGGTGTTGACACAGGTGACGTCCTCGATAAGAAAGTGGTAAATGGAAGCGTGCGGATTGCGTTTAGATATCAATTAGGTATTTAAACTTTATGGTGCTCTAGTACGAATAACTGCAAAATTCATAAAAATTGAACGATTTTTTTTTTGTAAACTTGGCCTATATTTATAAAACCGTTTCTGCTCTCGGTGAACTCGGTGGTATTAGGTACGCTTCACTTCAGCGTAGATAAAAATAGTGCGCTTAGGGTGTGTTAACCACACCCTAGTAGTTTATTAATATAGTAGTATAAGTAGTTAATCACTAGCGACCCTCTTCCGGCTTTGCCCGTGTCCGATTGCTACCAAACTTCACAGGATTACCCGCTGGACTAATCTGAAGATTGTCTGAAAGTTTCATCAAAATCGTTCAGCGGTTTTGGAGTCCATAGGTCCATACCTTTTATACAATTAAAGATTTAAGATGCTAGGACTATGTATTTGACTCAGTTTGAATAAAAAAGGTTGAAAGGACGAATCGGAGAAAAAAAGGTTGAAACTATAATAATTACCTATTTTTTTTAATAGTCCATTTATTTATGGTTAACTAATTTTATATACCAAAGGGACGTTGATATTATCGAAGGACTTTACCGATGAATATCTAGCGATAAATCGTGGCTTTTTGGGAGTCTTAATTTTGAATATTTTGAAATATTTCAATATGACAACTCTACCTAATATGTACAGTGAATATATTAAACATCGGGTCAAGGAATCATGCCTATTTAATATTACCGTAGGTGCGTGTATGAGCCGTAGAAGCAACTATATTCAAATAAGCCTAACATAACAGCTTTTACTAATATCATAGTAGCGTTTGGCTAATATTTATTCAAGTAGTCTTCGAATACTAAATCTCCTCAATTTTAAAATTCTGTAGTTGAGAGCTAAAGGACCCTCATGTCCAACCACTAAAATTTCACCAACCACTAATTAGAAGGATCAATTTGTGTACAAATCGAGATCAAATATGCCATTATATTGCTTTCTTATTAAATACTATGTTTATTGTTTATCATTATTCTTGTTTTTTATTTTTATTTTAAAAAACATAAAACTTTCAAAAATTGATTTTACCTCTAAGCTATACAGAATTGAAGTAAGCGAATAAATTTTCACAATTGACCGTTTGGTTCAGCGGTGGTAATGCCCAGAGGTCGCTGGTTCGATCCCTGCTAATGACAATGCATTAATATGTCTTTGTATGCATTAATATGTCTTTGTATGCATTAATATGTCTATTTGTCTTGGTCTGGGGGCCTATAATTTACGAATTTATAGGTAGTCCAGAATTTATTCTTATCAAAATACTTGGCTATAAGCTTCATCCACAGTGATTTGACATTATGAACTCATATTATCGGATATTATTTTCTTTTACGTTGAGTAGGTAGTAAATTTCTATAAAAAAACAAGAGTTTTTACCTAAAAACTAAGATCTAAATTTGGATGTGATTATTATTTAGGTCCATTTTAGGTCTAAGAAAATGTGTATGTATCCGAAACAAAATGTGATTTGAATGACAAATCCTAATTCAAATCCAAGCAATGTTTCGTTAGAGGTCTACTCATACTTTATTTAAAAATACTGGCTTAGAATAAGAA
Organism: Synanthedon formicaeformis; assembly: GCA_945859745.1. Classification (NCBI taxonomy): domain Eukaryota; kingdom Metazoa; phylum Arthropoda; class Insecta; order Lepidoptera; family Sesiidae; genus Synanthedon; species Synanthedon formicaeformis. Next base: position 8,473,244 of record OX243969.1, on the reverse strand, counting down.
CGGCGGTTTTGAATTTGGAATGTTTCGTTGATACGAGTATAATGTAATCTCTGCACCAAGTTATGAAATAGCATGGCAACAATTACACATTCCGAGTCTAATAATATTTGACCTTGAAAAGGTCACAGGATGTCAATATCATTCGCCTATCGACATTCTACAAGTATTTACAGAAAATCAATTGTTACAATTAAATGATTTTTTACTATGTAGCTGTTGCACGCGGCTTCGCCCGCGTAACTTTATCAAACTTTATAAACTTTTATATAACTTTTTTTTTACTCACTGATAATATAACTTTACAACAGTGAAAGAATATTTCAAATCGGTCGAGTAGTATCGAAGACTATTCAATGCAAACAAACGAACAGTTAATCTTTCCTCTTTATAAAAGTATAGACGTATATCAGAGGTAGGTGGCTATTACCGTCACCTATTAAACACAAGTATATGGCCACAGGTGCTATAAGTGCGCTGCTGTCGATCTTATAGGATTAGGCATAAGAAACGTATAGGGTATTGACTCTGGGTTAGCCAGAATTGCCAGAACATAAGTCTCTCACTGAAACACAGTGGATCTTCTGCAAGGGAATGTTTCCGCAGCCAAACAGGCTGTCTAATTTATGACTGCGAAACGCAGTACCTAATTAGATAAATGTTTATTCAATATTTAAGTTTATTATCCAAAGTAAATAGGTTTAAGAATTTATCTATGAATTCTAAGATGAATAGAATTATTTCCTCTTTAAGAGAGCCATTCCACGCCGACAATTCGCGAATTAATTGAATATTAAAATTCAAACTCAAGTAAATAAGTAATATATGATTAAGGGAATGTGTATACAGAAAAAAAAATAGAATCCTTACTAATATTATAAATGTGAATGTGATTTTGTTTGTTTGTTACGCTTTCACGCAAAAACTACTGAACCGATCACCATGAAATTTTGCATACACGTTGTCTGGGACACCAGAAAGGACATAGGATACCTTTCATTCAGGGAAAAAGGACTATACCCGAGGGATAATCTAAAATAAAATAAAAACTAACGCCTGGCCAAAGTGTTATAACAACAAGCTGTCAAGCGTTATATTGGTTTTTTTTTTTCAACGCGGTTGAAGTCGCGGGCACCAGCTAGTCTTCTATAAATGTAATTAAGAAACAGGATACAAGTAGGTATTTAATTTACACTCGTCACAACGCTATGTGGTTCCAATTATCGATATGACAAAATTACACAAACATTTACTATTTTCTTCCATTAAATAGACAGATAAATGGAAAATCTATTTTTCGGACATCTAATCTACGGTATCTTATAAAAAAGCGATAAAAACATTTATGTATTAGTTTGCGATAATGACAACTAGGTATGCAAATAACATCTAAAAATATTCTGATAAATTTTAGTAACCAGGTTAGACAGAAAATTTATGATAATAATAAAATTGTAACAATCACGTGCCTTTTTTAAATAATTTATTTGAATACTGTCTATTTTGTTTCTATATTTCTTATTTAATTAAATAGATCGATTTTTATATAATTAAATCTTAGTGGACTATCTCATTGGGTAAGTGCTGGCGGGAAATTATTTATTAGATACCATATTAAATGAGTTTGAAAAAAGAACAACAGATTAAAAATTTCTTTATAAATCAAAGTATAAAATGTGACACAACATTAAAATAAATTTCACAATATCGCCAGTAATTACTATTCAATCATAATAAAAATATTCACTCACGTCCCAAAACATTCCCTTTCGCAGGAACATCCATTTTCACCACAGATTTAATTCAAAAATCGAACAATACAATTATTTATTGTGTATGTATGAAATAACTGAGATCCACGCAACGTTCTCATGTATGGCGAAACGAGCACTGAGCGTGTGCGCCTCGTTTATTTACTTTATATTTAAAACTTGATTTAAAACACGTGCCGATGAACATGTATTAAAAGCATAGCGTCTGAAACGCTTTTGGTTTGCCGCCCATAACATGAATAGCTTTCGCGTTTCGCGCTTTTTCAAGGTGACCTTCAAGAGTAAGATCAATGAAAACCAAAGGCTCTGTTAGGCAATTTCGAACGAACACCGAACATCTTAAATGATCATAAATAATTCTGATTTTTTTTTTAATGGATGGATATGTAAATTTTCTATTTTCATTTAGCCCTAATTTAATCTTGCTCTTTATAGCAAATCTGTATAGTATTTTTTTTAATTAAATTGGTTGAATGTACCTATTATTTTATTTCTATGATTTTATACTTTAGTAGTAGCATACATTTTCTAATTTAAAATAATAAAGACTTTTCTTAGTTGTTTTATTTATTTTGCTTACATAGTTTCTTAACGAAAACTAAGGACGAAAACGAAACGTATTATGTTACGCTATTATTTGACAGTGACAGTTATTTGATTTGACATTTGACAATCCCAATCGACCACCGTCACCGTCACTCATTCGACAATTTCACGATTCTTGCTTGATTTGCTGTCTAGTCTAGTGTCTCTGTCTTGCTGCTTGCTGTCAGCCTCAGCCGTGAGCCGTTGTGTATTTTGTAAAAAATGTTTACAAATCGTAATTAAAATTTCAAACTTCGTATAAGAAGAGCCATTTAAATTATAATATTGGAATTTTAAATTTGCATTTGTTCCTAAAAAATATTTTTAGAACATCCATTTCGTGAAATATTTAATACTCCTTTACACAAGTGAAAGTTGTTGATACGTGGATTGTGTCCATTCAATAAAAGTTTTTGGTGTATAAATAATAAAAACTGTTCTTCAGTTAGATGTGTGATTTACGGAAATAGTATAAGCATGGATATTCTATAAAGTTTTCATTCAAAAATTACTTTTGTACAGTGTGGTATTTAAAAAAATAATAGTCTGTGTACTTGTAGCGAGCCTTATCAGGAAATCGGCCAGTACCTACTTACTCCGTACTTAATTTTGAACATTCCAAAAATGGCTCTTAAAATGGGACAGGAAACCGATCTTGATTTTATTCTGAAGAGTTTGCTTGCTGGAGGTATGTAATTAAATTTAAATTTCTTACATTCTATTTAATATGTCTATTTATCTCAATCAAAACCATATAAGGATGCTAATTTATTAAGTTTTTTAATAATAATTAATTACCATCTTATCAGCCGAACGTAATTTTACCAACTGCAAAAATATAATAGCTTGACATACAGTGTACTCTTTAAAACGAATCTCAAGGGACCAAGCTTTTTTTTTTGTTATATAGAGGAAAGAAAGCAAAGCAAACAAATTTTCCGAATCAACCTTTTGGTGCTTTAAAATCAGTTATGCCTAATTTTTTCGGCAAACTTCTCACCCTTGGCTTTAACAATTACCTGAGATTGTTAAATCAACATTCATTGCTTGATCTAATTTTTTTAGAGGACACCCCTGCAGTTCTGCCTGTAGAATTGCTTCATTGTTTTTCCAAATATTAGTAACAGTAGATGGACTTAGCCCTAAACATCTTCCATTATTATATCTGTATATTGGAAGCAAACTCCGGAAAAGAAAAGATTCGTTTGACAATATTTTTTTATTATTTAACTAAAAATAAAAAAAATGTTTTGTAAAAAACGCAACGTATGGAGGGGGGGCGAAGGGGGAATAACTCCGGTATGCAGATATGTATTATGTACACTATTAAAAATACATTTGAAAATATTTACAGCCATCTAAATATAAACATATTTTTTGTAATAAAGAATTTCTGTTGCGCTATAAAGAGTCTATTAATGTATGAGTTCTAGGTAAATCAAGCAAATTGTACAAATTTCTATGTTATAGGGAACCTCCCTATAACATAGAAATTTGTTATAGGGTTATAGGGTTAATACGTTATTACAAAAACAACATTATAAAGAGTTACATAATAAAGACTGTATATACATATATTAAATATTTATTTAAATACCTAAATTTAAATATCTATTTGTGTTATTAGAGATATACATAGTGAAAGTTTGAATAATTTAAATTGTAGGTGTGGCAGGAATGTGTGCTAAAACCACAGTGGCACCGTTAGATAGAATCAAGATACTTCTTCAGGCACAATCATCTCATTATAAACACCATGGTGTGTTCGGTGGGCTGACTGCTATTGTAAAGAAGGAGTCTCTGATTGCTCTATACAAGGGCAATGGTGCGCAAATGGTCCGAATTTTTCCATATGCCGCCACTCAGTTCACCAGTTTTGAAATTTACAAAAAGGTGAGGTTTTTTTTATTTAATCCAAGCTTTACAAAGGTTAATGTATTGGTAATGCAATGTATCTTCTTTCCATGCCTGCCCATTACCGTCTCAGCTATCATCTACATATTTTCTGTGTGCTATTTTCAGTTTAGTTTTAAAAATGGATCAATTGAATTCATTTTTATATGGATGCTGTAATCATGACATTAGTTATAAATAAATTTCCTATACCTTATAGTTGAAAGTTATAAATGTTCATTTACAGAGTAACTTGCACTTATTCACTTTAAACTTTGATGAACGGTTTTAAAGCTAAACAGATGTGTACAGACCTTGAAACAAAACTGCTGTTTTCTATGGACAAAAGCTACGTATGTCCAATGTCCACCAGTCCAGTTATTATGACGTCATCAATTTTTTATATGTACAAAATTTTTCTTGTTTTCTTAAAGGGAAATTTTCAAATGAATTGAGCTGATTTTAAAAATATACATCACTACATTTCAGCCAACTTGTAAAAAATTAAAAACTTTTTCAAAACTCAGGAAACGGCTGAATGATTTCTTCTAAAATATACGCCGAATGACTCTTTATATCCTCATATCTAACTAACGTAATAAAAGGAATTCGGAGAATTTTGAGGCAATATTTTTTTTTTCTTTTTTTAATTTGTTTCTTACAAAAACATTTTTTGTAAGCATCTTCGAAAATATTCCCGTGTGCCACAATAATGCGCTTTGGTAAACATAGCTAGAAGAGGCACTTATTATTAACTAATTACTTCCAGAGGTCTCAAGCTTTAAAAATAAGGTATGTTTCATCATTACGTATTAAAGTTCCGAATGTCATTTACACAAATCACATTTTAAATAAATCGCAATTAGTTTTGGGCCCAGTCAAATATCGTTCGGGAATGCAAAAAAAAAAACATAATAAATATTTGTATAATAAAGTTTTGGAGATCTCCAAATATTTGAACCATTTAACTATGGTTCAAACATTCGTATGTTTGTAACCATTACAGAAGAATGTGGTATGGTAATGGGCCTTTTATTGACAAACTAGTTCGCTCACATTGAAAGGGTGGACTTTGTTCTTGACATTAGAAATTATAAGATTTTGCCAACAGTTGCGTGTTATTTTGTCTGATTATATACGCGTGTCGGTACGAATTCCGGGTAATTGTGCCAATATTGTAACTATCAATGTTCTTCCATACACATAGTACATAGGAAAATTGTGTAAACCTACTTATTAAATATTAACAATTAAGTATTACACTTCTTAATTAGGAATACTGTTACGTAATTAACTAATATCATAAAATAGCATCCACCAATTCATACATTTTTATAACAATTTAAAAATCAACATACCTTAATAAAGGCCTCTATTACAGTATATGGTGTAGATATGTATGTAATATCATGACATTAATGTAAGGTCAACAATGTATCATTTGCTATCAATTGATCCAATTTAAAAGTAACTTTTCACAACCCGATAAATTCAAAACGTCTGTACAACTGTAGTACAAAAATCAAATTAAATTTATCAAATTTCTCGAAAAAGCGAGTGTCCTGTTATTAATAAGTCTTCAACAGATATTAATAGGTCCTAGTGCCGATGTATTGAATTTATATTATTGGATGTATTAGCTGACCGTTCAGAAGTAGCCTGGATGCAAAGTCGACCGGCGGCTCTTATCAGATTATCAGGCAAGTATTGGCAATCCTACCAACAAATTAAACGCAAAATTTGCGAAGCTTGAATTGTATGAGGAAGCTAGATTTTTTAACGCCCGATCCAAAAACGGGGTATTATAAGTTTTATGTATGTTGTGTATAAGCTATTTTCCTTAGCGCCTCTTTCACAAACGTCAAGTAGGCCAAACTGTCATTTAAAGTCACCGGTAACCGGGGATAATGCAGGCTCATATACCTTTGTTTGTACGGTAAACGTCCCAAACATTAAATAGAAAATAATTAACAAACAAAACAAACAAAAACAAACAAACAAAACAAACAAAAAACAAATCGGCTATCGAATGATGCAGTAAACTGAGTGCATAATTCAATATAACAGAAAATGATTTCTAAAAGTAACTAATCAACACTTTACATGTAGTTTGTGAAAGAGGCCCTTAATGTTCTAATTGTAAGCGTATAGCGTCATACAGTGGATGCGACGTCAGTGTCAAAGGGGGAGTGTGCCGGCCTCGTCTATTCATAGATGTCAACTTTGCAGTTGTATTAAAAAGGTTTTAAGTACTTCACATTGTCCAATCGTATGTCAATCCATCCCATCCAATCCAATCCAACTATTATTTATAATCATGGGTAAAATGAAGTATAAATTTTAAAGTCAATTAGGTGAACATAACTTGGAACCTAACCTTAGAAAAAAAGCTATATTAGGTAGGTACTAAGCCTTTTAAAGTTATCATGAATAATGAAAAATAATGATATGTCCATATTCTATAAGTCCACGAATAGTGTAAAACACGAGTTATAGGCGTTAAAAGTACTTAAATACCTTAACCTTAAAAAGTGTATTTTTAATCCAATGAGTAGACAATTTTAATATTTTTATCCACCTATTGGTAGGCTTTCATTGCCTATGAAAAGAAGCAACGCAGGGGAGAATGGATCGAAACGCGCTGTACACCTTGGTAGGGTAAAAAGGATAATGATCAAGGTGGAGGTGGAGGAATGAGCTCAGGCATTTTTACTTACCGATACACAACAACATATTATTATGTGATGTTATTTCAGATCTTCTGTAACAGGTTGGTATAGCCGCGAATCAAAATATTGCTCCCATTAAGTACTCAGCGTTCAGCAGTGAGACCTGTCACTAGTAAATTCATTGAATTATCACATACCCTTATTATCATTAAAGAACGCGTGTTGTATTCATATTGCAATTCGTTGTAGTGGCGATGGATTGCATAAAATTCTTCATAATTCACATGGTGTATGGATGGAGTCATATAGCCGGTCTCGGTCCACGAGGTCGCCGACCGTTATCTGGCACGGATTATGAGAAGTAAATCTCCATTTTCGTGTGAATTAGTTATATTAGTGTCAATTAGGACATACTAGATGCCGAATAAACATATTAATATTATTCAGCATCTACTCTATATACAGTAATTAAATCGAAAGTCGAATGTTTTAAATTTGGATGCAAGAAGTCATTTCTGAAACTCATTCGATAGGTATCGAAAAAATCTTTCGAAATTGAAAAAAAAAAATACCCCTTCAAGGTGGATTTTGGGGCTATATTTTTATGCGATCAGTCGAAATACTTAATTTGGTATTATTTACACTTTGTATTTACACTTGTACTTTGTGATGTAAAATAGGTGTTTAAAATACGTCTGTTTTCTGTCCCCATAAATATAAAGTCTAGACTTTAGTTAACAAATACAATACAACAAATGAAATAATCAATGAAGTCATCTATGACCTATCACCTTCTCTTTCATTGTATTTTATTTTTAAAGTTAAGAGGCCTCTCGATATTTGAATTCGCAAAACATTCCTCACAGCTATCGTCAATGGAGAACCAAATTTTTAAATTAGCCTAAGTGGGTAATTAATAAAACTGGTTAGTCAGCCATTTCACCTCAAGAAGGCACTGCTTGACCGCAATCACTCATCACTGTGTTACAATACAACCTGTTTGCACAATATCTCCACTATGGTGGCGCGTGACCGGATAACCCAATACCTATTGTAAATATATACAGAATTTTTTTAAGAACAGGATATTCATTTGTATGTGTACCATTTTAACGTGTTTCCAAGTGGTTATACAATTCAGTATTTATTTACCTACTTCTTTTGACTGTTAAATAGCTGGCTAGAGGTTATCTGTTTTATTTTAATAAGATTTAAAAGATTATATTAAAGAACTAACTATTATATTTTATTCCTGACGTACATTGTGCGACGCACGTAAAAAGAGATTCGGTTCAGCCTTGACTCTGAACGTCAATACGCCGATGTTTCGGTCTAATTTTCGGGCAAATTCGGGAAATAAAACGCCACAGGTGCTGCAAGTACGCTGCCAACTACAGTAGTATTAAGGATGAGGAATTTGGAAGTGATTGAGAAATGGGCTCTGGCATCCCATACTCACTTACCGCAGCACATTTGCTGTTATTTCACGGTGGACTTATGTCACTACTAAATTACTAAGAATTGCCGAATCGTATATGTAATGTAGGATCTCTCTCACTCCCCCCCACCCCCCACCCCCTCTCTAGGTATCTCTCTCTCTCTCTCTGTGCCTCTTCAGTCCGCTATTCAGAAGGTTAGCCGTCAACTTCCTGAACCGGTCCCTGTCAAGAGCCAACTGGAACAGCTTAACAATGTAGGTCAGCCCATGTTTTTCCCCTAGCGAAGTCATATAGATTCTTTTGTGGCTTCTTTATAGAACTACATGATAATAAGGTATGTTCTCGATAAGTTAGGTATAATTGGCGCGGGCTGGATTGACTGTTTCAGCTGAATTGATTGTTTACTTACAGTATCTGAGCGGTCTCCACATACCCCTAATTCAACACGGCGACAAGTTCGTCGCAGGAGCCATGGCTGGGGTGACGGCGGTGACTCTGACGTATCCCCTGGACACGATCAGAGCGAGGCTTGCGTTTCAGATCACGGGCGAACACAGATACCACGGAATAGCTCATGCCGCCTCCACCATGTTCAGAACGGTAATGGATACTTTTCTAATTTTCTTTAGTTATTCTACTTTTTTTTTTTTTTCATTAACTGTGTCGTTCATTGTAAAAGTGGTGTAACTCCCTATTTTTAAAACCATATTTTCTTGCCTAATGGTATCACATTTAGTCATATCTTTCATAGTAAAATCCCATAGATGAAAACAATGAATGAATGCTTAGGTATATCTTTTTTCCTACACTATAATTCGCAAAAAGCTCGTTATTCTAAAATTCAGTTACAAGGAGATAGTTCACTTTTACAATAAACGACACAACTGTGAATGTCGATAGTTAATGATTTATTTATTAAAGTGGGTTTTATTTTTGCATTAACTTTAAGTGAAAGGGTCCCAAGTGGATAAGTCCGCTCGGTCTTAATTATAATAAACTAGCTGTTGCACGCGACTTCGCCCGTGCAACTTTATAAAATATAGTCTATGTTACTCGCTGATATGTAGCTTTCTATAGGTGAACGAATTTTCAAAATCGGTCCAGTAGTTTTTGAGTTTATTCATTACAAACATATAAAATCTTTTCTCTTTTTAAAATTGGTATAGATAGACAAATATTTTTTTTAAACAGCTTTAACTAATACAGGGGTAGTAAGGGGAGAAAGGAACTAACATCTTAACCTACCCTACTGTCAACCTCACCTGCACGCGCCGGATGGGGGCGGAGTAGCGTGTTACTTCTCCGTGGTGCTCCCTGCTAGACAACAGACGAGGCTCTGGCGACCGAATAAATGGCGGGATAAGCATTCACCTGGCTGGGCAACCGGTTGGAAGAGGCTGAAACGGCCTTGGGGCTTAAATTAACCCTGAAAAGCTTAAATGCAGAAGGCAAGGGGATACCACAGCATATCTTTTTTCCCATGAGAGTCAGCATGAGGGTTCAATTGGCGGCGTGTTGTGAAGCTTGCCACCAACACCTTAAACGATGACCACGACCACTCCTGTCAAGAGTGAAACCGACTAAGAAGAAGAACTAATACAGTTAGAAATGAATAATGTATGTTATATGATTTCCAGGAAGGCGGTATACGCGCTCTGTACCGCGGCTTCGTTCCCACCATGATGGGAATGGTTCCGTACGCGGGATTCAGTTTCTATTGCTTCGAGACGTTCAAGTACATTTGCATGAAGTACGTGCCGACGTCATTGTGTCGCAAATGTGAGCGGAATACTGGTAAGCAATGAAAATAGAAATTTCTATGTGGCCCAACCCAATAGAAAATAAGCGTGACCTTCTAATGGGGTATAACTGCTATTTAATAATAATATATGTATGTTAATTTTTTAATGACAAACTTTTTTTTATTTTAATGGTTTGCATAAAGCCGGAAACATTATTTCTTTTATTAGAACGAAGTTTTTAGGATAGCGGTGGTAGTTTATTTTAGTTTTTATTTTAACACGGTACTCATGTGTTTGTATCTTGTATAGGTATTACATAATACCGTATTTAATAACCTATAGTTACCGTATGTATATCTTGTATAGGTATAGTTACATAGAGATTGCGTCCAATTGCTAGGGACAAACTTTCTCAATATTATTTTAGTGGTACATATTAATTTGGCACCTGTCTGGCGGCTTACTGCCGTCTCAGCGACCCTATATAATATAAAAAAAAACTTTAACATTTATAATTTTAGTTAGGACGACGAGATAATAATAATAATGTCAGTCTTCTAGGCTAGGATGGGGCTCCTTCGCGATGTTTTGCCTTGACGGTATCAATGTGCTACAACTACAAAGCATATGAAACATTTGTCATTTAAAACTAACAGCGTTTATCGCGAACAGACAGACAGACAGACGCGGCGGAGGACTTTGTTTTATGGACGAAATACACGGTCAGTACATCGCGTCAAATTAACTGGCGTGAAGCCAAAATTTGATCGTGAATGGTAAAAACTGATGGCTTGATGTCAAACACTGTATTGAAAAATCGCGCCGTTGCGTCACGTCAGTTTAGCGTCACGCCAAATGATTGAGCGTGTATTTCGTCCATTATAATATATAAGGATAAAATGCGTGTGACTTTACGTCAAAACATTCGAGTTTATAATAAATAGTGGAAGTTGGTCGTTACTACCTTTTACCATTGACGGGCGAAGGCAAAACTCCGCCATGATTTTGGGCGTACTTTTTATGTGCCGCTTTGGCACATTGTGACGCAAAATCCATAGTTGTAGTAGATAGAAGTTTGACGGTCATTACATGTTGTAATCAGTGATATGTTAAACAAGACAGGATGCTCCCTTACCATACTACTAGTGACAAAAAAATGGTCCTACAATTTGCACATCTAGTATAAAAATTATTAGTTTTCATTGCCATCTTAATACATATTTTTATTTCTTATTGACGTATTCTGTTATTGTAAAGTGTTCTCATTCTCATTGGTTGGTTGGACATTTATCACTGGTTAAAGTAGGCATTTTCGTATATTTCTACGCACAGAATGAACATACGCGTCATTGGTGTCAATTTTCGATTTTGACACCGGCGCGTCGGTGCCACGTACTGGGAGCGTTAGCCTCGTCCTTACGTAGTAATATAGAAGTCATTGGTTGTAATGTTAGGCGGACTAGTGCTGACGGTGCCGGGCAAGTTGCTCTGCGGTGGTTTGGCCGGAGCGGTGGCACAGTCGGTGTCTTATCCGTTGGACGTGACGAGACGTCGGATGCAACTGGCCTGCATGGACGCACACACCGAGAAGTTCGGGTGAGTATATCCTGACTGCATCGGCCCACCTGTACTTATATATTTCTAGTAGTTTCATTCGACTAGTTCAAACGAATTGTAATAATAATTCTAATTTCTAAATGCAATAGGAAAATGTTCTAAATGCAACAAAAAAATATATATTAACTCCTCACAAAAATTAAAGCAAAAAAATAATTTTTTTTTTTAGGTTATTTTCAACAGGCTGTAACTTGAAGACGGATTGTCGTACAGTAAATTTAAAAAAAGCAAATTGTAGCTCAAAGTGTCTAGTTTTCGAGTCTGACCTATAAAATTTTTCTTTCAAAATTTTTCTTCGAGTAATCGTCGAGTAAAAGCAAATTGTAGAATTTGCTTTTTTTTTAAATTTACTGTACGACAATCCGTCTTCCAGTTACAGCCTGTTGAAAATAACCTAAAAATTTGTATTATTTTTTTGCTCCTTTAATTTTTGTGAGGAGTGTAAATAAATAAATATCTTCACATATTCGACCACACAGCACCATCTAGTTACACAGTAAGCAACTATAATGCTTGTACATATTATGGATACCAGACAGTTGATTTACTACATAGATTACTTTTTTTTAATACATACATTTATTATAAATATAAAACATGTATGACTCAGGTGCAAACGTAAAATGTTAAAATACATAAACATTTGCCCCTAGCGGGATTCGAACCCGCGACCGTTTGTACAGCTAGGGTTACTAGCCACTAGACCAAACGTGTCGTCAAAATTTAATAGGAAATTTCATTGTGATGTGGTGTGGGATTTGTTTTTGAGATCTGATGGAGTCAACAGCAAAACACTAAACCGAGAGTTTATAATTCTTATGCTTTGGAGTTTATCATAATAGGCGACCTTTACATAAAAAATAAAATATTGTCTTAGTAGTTTGAAAAACATGACAAAAATTCAGTCTTGTTAATTTTTCTGGAAATGAACTTTAAAAACCAAAAAAAAAGTTTTTTTTTAATAATTATTTTGTTTTTTTTTTTTTTTTTACTGTATAATGTTATAATTATTTATTATGTACTAATAACATATTGTTTATTGCATAGAAGCGAATAAGTACAGTATCTTTACAAAACACGACGTACTTTTCTTAGCAGTACTAAATTATCTGCTTGTAATTAGTTAATTAAATTATATACTTTTTCTAAGTAAATATTTTAATTGTATATTTTTATTTCTTTCTCAATCCACACGTAACTTTCCTTGTGTACTCGACTAATTTTTTTATATATTTTTTTTTGCAACGCTTCTTGCACTGGGTGTTGGATTCTCCAGGAGGTGGGTTAATTTTTTTTTTTTTAATATATTTTGTACCAATACTTTTTATTGAATGAAATTTGCTTAAATTAATTTAACGCATAAATTACATTTAATTAACTGCCTGTGCTCTTGTTAAGTAACAGAGTTACTACTTGTAAATATATTCTTTTGTTAAAAACTTTTGCAAATCTATATTCTATTTATTTTAAAACTCATGCATGACCTTTTTGTCTTTGCATTACAACGGTGGAGACAACGCTAATAATGTAAACATACTTTCAGGGGTTCATAACATTTTTTAATAAAAAAAAAAGTTAACACGTACTTTTACTATAAATGCGCAACCTTTGATAAAGGATACATTAGATTCTGATAAAGGATACAAAAAAATTAACTTTAAATGGCTCTCCTGTTTAAATGGTCGGGTTTGTTTACATTGTTTGTGTTGTCTCCAAGACTTACTTTATTCTAGGTGTCGCGAAGTCAAACGTGACATGTTTTGCTTGCAAACGGTTGAACCACATCTCTTTCCAAAGAATAGCTTTTTTTTCATGCTCCATCCTTTTCTATCGCTCTAGGAAATGAAAATCCTGAACGATGGAAAAGGATAGGTCATGAAAAAAAGGCATATTAGACAGATGTCGTTCCGAACATTTAATTTTAATGACACTCATTCCTGCATAATTAACAATTAAAAATCTAACCAAGCAGACATATTGTTGGACTTTGCTTGTCTAAATCTATTCACTGAAACGAGCTAATGTAGCGCTTTCTCTTTCACTCAATTCCATACAAAAGACAAGGACAGAAAATCTTGAGTGGGAGTATACAATAATAGGTGAACGTTCATTCTACACTACTTTTAGCTTTGTAAACTATAATAAAATATTATAGTTATAACCTACCTACGTACTTACCCACAACCCTACAATTTTTATTTTGTATAAACTATTCTAGCTATTAAGTTGTGAATTATTTATTAATTAAGATAATAGACATTATGGTTCCTGATATAACCATAAAATTAAAAATATACGTTAGTTAATATACGTTAAACTAACGTTTATTTTTTAATAATGTTAATAATGTTAAATGTTTAACGTTTAAACGAAATTCAAACCTTAAAATAACAATAATACGAATTAAAATTAAAAAACGCAGTATAACAACAGTGAGAGTTCTACGAACAGACTAAAAAAAAGTACATGTACTGTGTACACTCATATTGTCTGTTATCTCCACCATTCACAGCCGAAAGCTTTATATCTCCCTATAAGTTCGTTTCAGTGAATAAAGTTTAGCGATGATAATTTGTTGTTGTGAGGTTAAAAATATTAAATAATTATGTACTTAATTCTGTGGTTTTTTTTTTCTACAGCAAAGGAATGATACAGACTCTAACCCTTATATACAAGGAGAACGGTATAGTGAGAGGTCTATACAGAGGCATGAGTGTCAATTACATAAGAGCCATACCGATGGTGGCGACATCTTTCTCGACATACGAGCTCATGAAACAATTACTCCAACTCGACACCGGCATGAAAATGTCATAAAGACCTTTTTTAACCTGCGAGTTATGCACTGTAAAAAGTATTAAAAAAAAAAAAGAAACAGGTTGTGATTCAAATTTCGAATGTTGTTTTTACTATTGAAATTTGGGAGTGTTATTTTTTTTTATATAAAACTGTGTACATTAATTGAAGACGTGATTGGATGAATCCAATTTTGAATAAATCGAAGTTAAAGTTTTACTTTAAATTTTTGAGATAAATCGTCACGGAACTGATTTTTGTATTAAATTATGTGATGCAAAGTTGTGTAAACAACCTAAAATATTAATGGTATGATAGCAATAAAACACTTCTATTATTTAATATAAAAAAAAGTGAACATATCTCCGAGCCTCTTCCATTAACAAAAGTAAACTTTTCTACACTCTTTGCTTTTTAAAATTAACTGTACATAACACCTTTATTCAATTTTTTATTTTCCAAAAATGTCTTAAATCGACGATCTTAAGGTCTGTAATCATTCATATGGAGATATTACCTTCATCAACGCAAAAAAAAGGAAAAAAAAAAGCAAAAATGCGACATAACAACTTCATCCACTAACGTCTTGAATTAATTTAATCAAAAGCCTATATATATATATATATATATATATATATATATATATATATATATATATATATATATATATATATATATATATATATATATATATATATATATATATATATATATATATATATATATTGCACGAAGGGGCGTAGCTTGCTTGTATAAAATTTTAGATATTTTATCTAGATGGGTCTTTTATCAAATTTTGTCTAGAGGCTCTCTCCCTTCCACTTGACTGGTGCGAAAATATTAAAAAAAAAAACTCAGAAGTTTTTGCTTTAACACGTTGGGGAAACCAAAAAATTTTAACTGTATCATGTAGCCCGAGAGCCAAATACAATTTATATGACTTAAGCTACGCCCCTGATATATTTTATTATCATTATGATAGATAATATTTAATTTATTGCCTTCATAGTGAATCGCGTTTGAAATAAGTTTTTGGTCTCTACCTGACATCAAGCAGTTCTTTAATCTCTCGTCTCTCTCTTCAGTTTTAATTACTTTAGGATTATAAGTAGTTATTATTATTATTATTTCCAAAGGACAAATTTCTTTAGATGTTATCCAAGATTATGTTATCGCATCGTCTTATCAATCTTGTTTATCAAGAAGTGTTCATATACAAGTGTTTTCATTACGGTTAATATTTATTTTTAGTTATATTAAATCCTTCAAAAAAGAATCTACAGAGATACAAGTGGATATTATTTTTTAAGGGGTACACATAGACACAAAAATTTTTTTAATGAGTGTTGTACCTAATGCTCAATTAAATGCAACACCAACTTAATTTAATAGGAAAATGTTTATTTTAAGTAATATTAAAGTGCGACTTGTTTGTTAAATATCTTGATATTGCATTGGATTTAAGACAGCCCTTTACGATTTAAGTAATCGGCCCTTCGTATGAAGAGGACTGTCTCGCTCTCTATATAATCAAAACTTAAAGATGTATCCAACAATTAAGATGAAAATCGACAATAAATGAGCAAGCAGGCCTATTCTCTATCTGTGGTTTTGCTCTGTGGTTATAGACTCGACAATTTTATTGTATACTTTGTTATTCCCTGTCAAAATGTCTATGGCGCGAAGCCCACACAAGAGTCGCGTCGCGTCGAGGAACGGGCGCATAAGCGGCGCGCCGCCTCTAGCTTTCCTATAGAAATCAATGGTTGTGCGCCCACATACTGGAGAGGCGTCGCCGAGCGGGCGCGGCATTTTGTTTGTTAGACTGTGTTTAGACGTGGTCGTGTATTTATTAAATAAAAGTAAAATGTCAGACGATCTAGATCTAAATATAAAAATAATCGAACTTGTTTGATGTAACCCGTGTCATTATGACCAGACACGTTCCGACTACAGCAATAGAAACAAACAGAACCAAAAATGAGGTGAAATGGCGCAACAATTAAACGAAACTGGTAAGTGATTTCTTGGTAAGTGAAGTTGACTGTATAAAGAAAGCATAGCCGCCTCCGCCGCAACTCTTCACGCCTCGTCTACGCCGCGACGCGCCTCGACTTTTCATGTGGGCGTAGCGCCTATGACGTTTTTACAGTGGTTTGGTTATACATGTCGATGAAGTTATTAGCGCGTTATTGTATGGTTTTCACTTTTGTTAAAGTATTATTTCCAATTTAATGTCGACATTTGTTGGAGTCAATACGTTTAAAAAAACCACAGATAAAGAATAGGGCGCAGCTGTAAAGAAAATTTATATAATAACTACATTTGGTACATTGAAATAATTATAAAATGTTAAAACAGTAAACTGTTCGAAACTGTGCGTTATTTATATAACCTTTATATTGTATCATTCACTTTATGAATAACTCAACCGTTATAGACGTATCGCTGCTTAAAAACTAAAGGGCCACAAATCAAAATTACACTTTTTACAGGAGAGCTAATCGAAATTTTTTTTATTTTTTTCTTATCATAATATCAAATATATGCATAATACACATCGTTAAAAGCGTATTTTTAAGTAGCATTAAATGTTTTAAAAACTTTTATAATAAACTGAATACTAGAAGAGATATAAGCATATAAGTTACTTTTGAATATATAAAAAAATATCAAAATATACTAAATATGGAATAAAACAACCGTAAGTCTTTTTGCAACATACAATATGAAGGATTGTGATTGTATTTTTGCAATAAAATCATTTTTGAAGTTTTTTGTTTTATGGCCCTTTAGTTTTTAAGCAGCGATATTAACCTTTAAAACCTCAATTGTGAAATTTGATTTTAAAGGTTAATATTATGTCTATAACGGTTGCGTTATTCATAAAGTGAATGATGCAAAATAAGAGTGCATATAAAATAAAGATTTTAATGACAATATCACTGTCATACTTTGCCTTAATATATCTGTCATATACAAAGAGAATTTTAATATAGACTATGCTCAGACTATCGACTATGGCTAAGTGAGTCTACATTTTGTTAAGTATTATATAAGGTTCACGTTTAAGACATAATTGACGGACCAGGGCCCGTATTCTCTATGTGTGGTTTTGCTGTGGTTATCGACTCGATGCGGTTATAGACTCGACAATTGTCTACTTTGGTATTCACTAAGCACTTGTCAAAATGTCTATGACGTTTTTATCATGGTTATACATGTCGATGAAGTTATTGGCACGTTATTGTGTGGTTTTTACTTTTGATATAGTATTATTTCCAATTTATGTCGACATTGAAGTCGATAGGTTTTAAAAACCACAGATAGAGAATAGGCCCGCTGTTTTGGAAAACTAAGTAAAATTATAGACTTGACTTGACTGAGTTAGTCTCGGGATCTGCTACTTTTGATTTTAATTTCAATTTTGCCCTTTTTACAAATTTAAATTACATACAGGCTATTACAAATTGCTATTTTTACTAATGACACTGGGCGACATTGACATGACATTGGCAGATAATGGCCATTCCCAAAATGAGCCGAAATGCCATACGTATAAACGTAAAGAAGAAGAAAAAGACATAATTATATTATCGACATTTTCATTCCATGTATTTTTATTTTCAAGTAGTTATAAATGTTAAGTTAGTTTGTGTATGCTTCAAAAACTCTAGAATGGGTGGACCGATTTTAATTCGGTTTTCACTTATAGAAAGACGGATAAATGGGGATGTAAAACGAAAAATTTTATATATATAAAAAATACAACCCGGGCGTAGCCGGGGGCGGGTCGCTAGTAGTGAATAAATTCAAAATCCATTATTCGCTTATTCAGTTTTGATAGATTCGATTTAGGTCGTTTCAATATTCAAAAAATAATATTTAATCAAGTCAAGTTGTGTTGTTTAATTTTATATTGATTTTTTTATATAATATAAAATGTTTAAACATTGATGAAAGAAAGTGAAATACTGATTGCGCTGCAGATCCAAAAATAGTTATGAGTTTTTTTTTTAAGTATATTAAAATTTCCAGTTTTAGTTGTAAAGAATCGTAATATTATGACCTAAACTGAATATTTTTCACGGTGTAGGTATTAGATGTATAAATTAATTTACAAATTAAGTCTGACTCGAAAATTAATTGCAACATTTGTATTATATTTTTCGCAATTTTAGTTAAATCTTTTCTTGAACTGAACTGTGTACCTATATTTTATATAAAATATTATTTTACGTATGTATTAAATTAATTAATGAAATTTCATGATATTGTATCATTGTTACCAAAGATACAGAATTGCGCTCACAAAATAGTATCACAAATAGAAAATAGTGTAATATATCTAATATTTATATAAATAAATGCAACATATTTTCTCATTTCATCTTTTATTTATTATTTACCAATCCTTTTTTAAGTTAAAATTTATTAGAGGTGTACGAAACAAAAAGATTTTCATATGTTGATGTATAGTCGGTTTTTAAAATCCTTGAAATTTTAACATTTCTTTGTTATAAGTTAAAGCGTTTATACGTTTTTATAGCTTGTTATACGTTTGCTATTTCTACTAAAACTTCGATCCTGATCTAAAAAATTGGGTATAGATTTGGTTTAAAAATGGCAATCGACTTGCAAATTTATGTTATTTGTCATTTTTTTTTAATAATTTTATTGTGTTATAAATACCAGATTCGATTAGTTCGTACTCTAGAATAAAAAAATTGATTATTTATTTTTAGAGCAATAAAGTATACATACATACACCGCCATCTGTTTCGTTTCCTATTAACTATTTAAAGCCCAATAAATGGCTGTTTATAATGTTGCTTCTACTAAACGCTAGATGTCTCTGAAATATGTTTGTCCATTTAAAAATTTCAGTTGGCTTTAAATTTTTCTCTTTTTAATCAATGTTTTATTTAACAAAAATACCGAAACTGATTGGTTTTAACTTAAAATAAAGAAGCCATCAAAAATACGAGTAATCTGAAGCAGATTTACTGATCATATAATAAAATTATCTAACACTTGAAACATAAACTTCGGATCCCTTTTTCTAATCGTTTTGTGAGTAAATTTTCTGTTTAGTAGCTTATGACGAACTTTAGAAAAAAAATAGTCCAATTTAGATCAGTAAGCGAATTCGGCTAGTCACTACATATTATGGAACAAAGTCTGTCTGTTCGCGATAAACTCAAAAACTACTGCACCGATTTTCATGCTGTTTTCATCAATGGATAGAGTGGTTCTCGAGGAAGGTTTTAGTATATAATTTACAAAGTTACGTGGGCGAAGTCGCGGACAGCAGCTAGTAATATATAAATATGAATTTTACAAATTGTCTTTTTGATAAGAAACGCTTATTAGGAGAGTTGGGTTCAGGGGCCCTAGACAAAGTGCCATAACGATAACGATAACGAAGTTCGATAGTTATAAATGTATGGGAAGTATCACGTGATTTAGCGAAGGCATATGTCAATCCCATACATTTTATTTTTAGCGAATCGAATCGCTACGGAACGAATGCAACTTGTCTAGGGCCCCTGGAGACGAATGAAATAAAAGAAATTCTTATAATTAATTTTATTTATTATCTAATAATATTCTATTAGGGTTTAGTACACTTGCAAGAATAAATTATTCTGGTTTCTGTTTTACACGTATCTTATTGCCATAATGTAGCGAAATCGAAAGGATTTAACGAATGCATTAATCGGCTCACAAAACATTTCATACCTCAACACTCAACTCATACAAAATGTTATATTAGAGTACGCTGTCCCTTATAATTTTTGAATGCTATTTTTCCATGAAACTTACTTTAAAAATTCGAGCTTCCATTGGGTGAAATGTTATGAAAAAAATTGCAATTTAAACGAACATCATGCGAGACAGACCGTACTTTATACATTTCACGCAAACGAAGCTCGATGTACATACATAATTTTTTTTTTTGGATTTTTCTTTCTTTTAATTATCATATTTTTATCTATAACTTACATATTTAATACTTAGATCAACGAAACGTGTGGCTACAGATGTCATTGGTGGGCAAAGTCTTTGTATCAATTCGTACACACGCGTTTTATCAAAGTGCAATTTGGAAAATATAAAAAAAATGGTATACATAATATATATGACGATAAAAAAAAATTACGTTTCATATTTATAAAATATAAAATAAACGTCGTAGAACTCAATTACATAAACAATCTCTCTGTTTCAATTCTATATACAACAAATACACTTGGAATATTGAGAAAAATAGACTAAGATATAAGACCCGGCAAACTTCTTGGCACAATTTGGGCGTAGTGGGTTGGTTTGCGCAATTCCATTGATCAACCAATCGGACTCATCGTTATTGGCACAATTCGACTGATGACTGACAATATCGCTGTTGGCGCGATTCGATTGATGAACTAATGGGAGCCAACCGTTGTTGGCGCAATTCAACTGATGAACTAATCGGAGCCAATCGCTGTTGGCGCAATTCGATTGATGAACTAATGGGAGCTAACTGTTGTTGGCGCAATTCGACTGATGAACCATTCGGAGCCAATAGCTTTTGGTGCAATTCGACTGATGTACCAATCGGAGCCAATCATTATTGGCGGAATTCGACTGATGAACCAATCGGAGTCAATCCTTATTGGCGCAATGCGACTGATGGCCCAATCGGAGCCAATCATTATTGGCGCAATTCGACTGATGTACCAATTGGAGCCAATCATTAACCAATCATCATATTGGCGCAATGAACCAATCGCGCGGAAGTCTTTACTTTTTAAGGTAGAAATCAAAAACACCTCGAACTTGGCTTCTGCGCTGCGCAATTTACGTTTTGCGCCAAGAAGTTTTCCGGTATGTATAATAATAAAATGCCTTCAATTATGTTATTTTTATACCGACTTAATTAATTACAGAAACGAATTTGAATAGTCTAGCTTCGAATACAGCCCTTTCCTATGTCGTATAAATACTCTATGATGGTATATCGATCCGTACAAAAAAAACTTTACAATTTTTATTCACGCAGTATTATCGTACATATAATTCAAACTCCCAACTGCATGTTAACGTAAAATACTTAACAAACCTATGTAATGCCTTGATCTTTAGGTATTTACACATTTAGCTACAGTTAAGTAGAAAAAATTAGTACTCCACTCTCGCGTAACTTAAATCGAGGGAGAAGTCCATTTTTAAACAAATCCGAGAAATGCATATTTTGCATTTTATTGACAGTATTATGACTGGACTGGGTGCTATAATTTATGCAGACGTAATTTCGATCACAATTGAAACTCAACTTTATAATATATCACTTTATGGTTGAAAATTGATATATATAATACCAAATAAAATCACAAAGGCGACTAGAAACGGTGCCCGGCTTTTATTACTTTTTTCAACCGTATGGCAAACGGCATAAAGTTGAGTTTTAATTGTCATCCGATTGGCTATTTATTAATAGAGGCTAACCCTCAGGGGCAAACTTTGAACATCAATAGATAATTTAAATTTAATTTTTGATCTATTAAATCGTGTTACTTGGGAGTACATAATTTTAATTTAACTTTGACTAAGAGTTATGCGGTGAACATAATTGAAAATGGGATGTGGGGAGGAAAGGAATTGGGGGTTAAGTAGATATAAAATAAAATTTTAAAAGCCTGTGCTCATTTGTGGTCTGTGGTTAAGTCACCAAATGTCATCATGGTGGTATGTCCATTGCGATTTAACGGTCAAATAAAACTGCAATTTTAATTTTTTTTAAAAAGATGATGTTTTTATTAATTTCAACTGTTACATCGCCTTTTGGATACACAAGCGCTTTTTTTTTACACCATGAATTACATATGAACATACCAGCATAAAAAACCTCATGCGTGCGACACGCAACGTAATAAATGCACACCCGACGTACCGCCGTCATTTTGATTTCATACATTTTTTTCTCGTATAGGCATTTATAAAATTAATGGACAGTATTTTTTCATTATATTTAACCTTTTAAAAAAAGAGTGCAATAATTTATCACTTTTTTTATTTAATTTTTTTTAACGCAAACCAAATTGATTACTGTATCAAAATTTAACGCGTTTTTTTTTCTTTAAAAATGCGAGTAAAAGGAAAATTTCATTTGGCAATAGTTGATGATGACAAAACACTTTTATAAATTTCGCTCAAATAAGTCAGAAATCAAAATACAAAAAAATAATAATTTGCATTTAAAACAACATGTACGGGTACATTCATCATTAATTGTATAAAGTACTTTTAGATATTTTTTTTACGACAAAATTGTCAATAAAAAAACAGATTATGTGGCAACGACACGGAGAATGTTCTACGTTAATGAATCTAGATATTTTGTCGAAACAGATAACGCAAACATACTCGCGTGATAGGGCATACTAATATTTTTTTTTAAGCATACACATAATAATTTGTCACATTTAGAGCTGGTACACACTAGACGCACGCTTTGAGAAATATGAAGTTCTAATGCAACGCCAAGCGCTCAATGTGTACTCGCTGATAAGAACTTCAGTTCTCAAGCGCGCGCTTCAAAACGCCTAATGTGTACCAGCTCTTAGTCAAACTGAATTTATACAGTACAAAAATGATGTCCATTAATTTATTCTGTGACACTATGGCAGATGTTAAACATTTTGCTTTAAACGCTTACGAGAACGGTGCAAGCAACGGGGCACATTTAACATTTGTCGTGTTGTCAATATCAGAGAGTGTGTAGTGCGAGTTTTACTCGATTGAACGCATCGACCGTATAAAACATGAATTCGTATGGGAATGAAGCAGCGCTACACGTTAGCCACTAGGTGGCGCTGCTTAATTCCCATACGAATTCACGTTTTACACGTTCGATGCGTTCAATCGAGCAAAACTCGCGCACTACACACTCTGTATATCGGAAGCAAACTATCCCAAGTCACATTTAGCAATTTACTCAAACTCAGTACGCACGATAAACGTCCGAGTGTAAAGTATGTAAAACGAGAGTTGGACTTGTAAAACAATTATAATCAAAAACGAATCTTTTTTTTTTTTTTGTTTTATTTGATAGGACTTAAAAGAGTATACCAGTAATTAGAGCGTAAAAAACTCATTGATATCTATTTTTTAATGGACTTAGGACAGTATGCCTCCGGTATACAGATATTATTTAAAAAAAAAAAAGGAAAAACAAATGCAGTTGTATATATTATAGCGGATGGAAATGTTTGTTCGTACGTCAACCGGGGCGACGGCGGGGGGCGGGGGTGACCACCCCATGCCACTCACACTCGACACACACCACTGTAAAAAACAATATCATTATATAAATAAAAATCAATTGTCACCTGACTACTTGGAAATCACTTGGCATAGACTTGCAGTCTTTGCTCATTTTTTGTCTTTTTCACAATTGAAAACGTGAGTGGATGAAGATAATAATATGTCGCATTTTTGGGTTTTTTCGTTTTTTTTTTGCGTTGATGAAGGTAATATATCCATATGAATGATTACAGAGGCTCGGATCGATGTTCACTTTTTTTTTTATTAAATAATAGAAGTGTTTCACTGCTATCATACCATTAATATTTTAGGTTGTTTATACAACTTTGCATCATAATATAGTACAAAAATCAGTTTCGTGACGACTTATTTCAAAAATTAAAAGTAAAACTTCAACCTTGATTTACTCAAAATTTGAATTATGCGACATATCACCTTCATCCACTCACGTCTTCACTAATTGTCACAGAGCAAAGAATCGCCTCGCCGCCCATTGACTACGTGGTCAATGGCCACGTACAACAATTACGTTGGTAAGAAGACTATTAATATTAACTCTTTAATTAACCACCTGGTTTTGTCGCTTGACTCGTATTTATTTTTTTAAGAGTAAGTAAGGCAATGAATAAAAAAAAATTATACATGTAGAGGAATTTGCCATAAGTATATATATACGGCTCTAGCGAAATGGACACGAAAATAATTGTCTGATAAATCTGACTCCGGCGGTTAAAGGATATAGAGTATGACACTAAAGCATAGTGTACGAAACTAGTGGGAGCACGATCGCTTCGTCTCTAAAAAATCCTGCTCGTACTTTACTTTACGTTCATTCCACTCTCTATGTCTATGGTAAGGACATAAGGTGAAAAAGAGACAAACTTACTACTTCTATTATTATTATTATTATTATCTGCTATTTCTGTCTGCTAGACAACCAGTATCACTTCGTCCATTGCTGAAATAATGTGATCGCCATGTAAACTAAAGCTCTCTACCTATACCCACCATTGATTTTGCTTATTGATAGCCATTGTGTGGCTTCCTAGGATGTGACTGCGCTTGTGCATCAAAGGGCCACACTCGCACAGGATATGCATTGGTGTTTCTTCTGACTCGTGGCAGAAGCGACACTCTCCTGTACAAGTGAGACCCATTGGTATAAATAATACCTTAGTCCGGGTCCATTGTCCCAGTATACATATATCCCCAGGCATAACTTGCCCGGTAAATCTTTACCAGATTCGGCGTGAGTACGTCTATGCCTTTTTGTAATAAAATGGGCACTTTTGAATAAAAAAATAAAAAAAATACTTACACACATTCTACATGAAGTAATCTGGCGTCCGCCGTGTGACGTGCGGTTCACCGCGTCGCGGGGCCGGGTCGAACTGCAGGCTGCAATAACACACGCCAACCATCACTATCACCATCACTATCTATCACCATTTCATCATCACCAGCCTCTAGGTATCTCATAAGGTCATAAAACTTTCTCTATCCACTGATGTATATCGAAGTTAATCGATTTGGAGCACCGACTTGGTACAACATTGGAAATGTTGCACAAAACGGTGTCACGAGTCATCACTTTGCGCTTCTAATCATTCCTTATGGTTTATTTATATTAAAAAATTACTAAAACAGTTTTCATTTAAGATACAAATTATTTAATTTAAGAACACAGTAATCAATTCATTCTGTCAAATTACCTCTTTAGTGAATATTTTACTTAAAAAATAAAATTACCAAACCAATTCTAATTACTTTTAGAGAAGAATAAGTAGGTATATATTTACATATAATAAAGTATACAAAGCAAATAAGACTTACAATGAGTACTTGAGTGCGTCATCCAATTCCATGATGGCAGCTTGATTTCCACATCTGAAATAGATACATTTTTTAAATTATTATTATTATTGTAAGCATTATTTACCACACATTTTTAATAATTTTTATTTTATTTTATTAACTTTCATCCAGAAAAAAGCTATGTTCCAAGGTATCATTAAGTATAAAAGTAATAATGAGTTAATAAATTAATATTGGTCACATATTATTTTATCTAGTGTTTGATTTTATTTTATTTTTGAGTTTCATTGACAAAAAAAGCTTTCTTGAAAAATTATTATTTCTTAAAAAAAATATTTGAAAATAGGATTCTTATATTTAAACTTATTTAATGTATTTTATACATAAAAATTTAATAGTTTATAATATTTATTATTTTGATAATAGATTAAATTTTGCACATAACATATTTCAGCTGGTGCACACAGTGCATTTTAATAAGAGCACTTAGCAGTTGGTACTGTACTGACCTATAGCAGTAGTTGGGCGCGGAGAAAATGGTGACGACGTTCCTGTCGTGGCACCAGTTGTAGCCCTCCATGACCAGCTGGTGCGCGCGCGACACGAGCGTCAGCCCGTTGCTGTGGTTGAACGTCTCCGAGATGTCCTGCCCAAACGTGTAGCCCGCACCGCGGGGCGATATACCCCATCCGCCTCTGCGCACACAACACAAATCATCATTCTAAACTAAATCTTATATGGATGTATGGTATTTAGCTGTGGGGAATAGCTAGCTCCTGGGGGAGCATAACAACGCTTCTACTGGCGTATAATTTGAAGGCGCCGTAAAGGTCAACATTGCAAACTGATGATACAATTGATGGTAAGTGCCTACCGTCACCTATATGCACAAGAAACGACATAGGAGTTGCAACGTTGATAAGAGAAAGTGTAAGGAATAAAGTAGATGGTAGTGGAGTGGCACTCTGCGTGGAGGTGGTTGCTTTTGATAGACAGATTACTTCAGTTACGACAAATTAATTTCAGTAATAAATAAGAGTAAAAATTAATAACCTACATATTCATAGAAGACTTCAATATTATTCATAAATCGGTATAAATCAATAAGTAACCTTAGTAACCTATCACTGGCTATTATTATTAAAGGTATAATTAAATAGGCTGATATCTATAGAGTGCTCATCAATTTTATCATTTGTCTAGTACCGCATGAGATAAAGCTTTATGTGTGTCCTTGGCTCATTTTGTTTAGTTCAATTATTGTGCATCACATCAATTGTTATATATATTTTATTACAAATTAATTATTACAATTTTTTTAGTCTTTATCCCATTTCATATGAAAAACAAAATGTCTGTTATAGTTCATTAATCTCTCATTGGATGTTTCCTGCAAGGATTGTGTAGAAAGTTCTAGTGATAATACTATCTTTTTTTTTTAGCACAAAGACCTCACACCATAATAATATATTGTAATGAACAGTACGAATCCAGTAAGCTTGTGATATGTTTATTAATATTATCTGTGAAATGACGTTGAGGTAATACACTAACATTTAAAGAACAGCTGTTGTTGTACTCTTATTAAGTAAATAAACCTCAAATTAATAAAAATATAAACAGACTTATAAAATTATTTGGTTGTCAAAAATTTATAGTTTCTTGCATGAAGTGTTCTTCCTCATGGAATAAATGTGGTTAACCAGATAATTGATAATATTATTTTATCTTTGTATAAACGCCTATAGAAGACATTCGATTAAGCTATGTTTTAGAAAAATAATTGCCTATATGAATGAACCCACCTGTCATCGGGATCACTCCAGAGAAGATCGCACATGGGTCCCTCGTGGGGCACCTCTTGCAAACGGTCCAGGGCTCTAATGTGGTCCAGTGTGTCAATGGAGGGGCTGAGGCCACCGTGCAAGCAGAATATCTGTCCGTCAACGAGGGCGGTGAGCGGCAGGAAATCAAAGAGGTCCGTGAAATGCTTCCACACGGACGCGTTGCCATATTTACGCAGACACTCGTCGTAAAATCCATACACTTGGGTGATCTGACGCGACTCGTGGTTGCCGCGGAGGATCGTTATTCTTTCCCTATATCTGACCTAAAATTAATAAAAAAATATAATTAAAAATAAATAAAAAATAAACCAATGTTCTTTAATTTTTTAATCAAATTCTAAGAACTTTTTGATTAACCTAGTTATGGACTTAAAAAAGAGTATTAATTATTATTAAAAGAAAAGAGTATTAATTTTACTTTGGATTCCCTCGTTCAAAATAAATAACATAATGTACAAATATTATGGACCTTAATGGCGACTCATCTTTACATCATAATCCCTAGTTAATCTTCAACTGAGCAGTGTATTTATCGTTACGCGAGTGTTGCAAACCATTTCGCAATTGCATCGCTAATTAAATATAATAATATACTGCCTACTCTTTACAATATGATTAACGTAACCTTGGCGCTTATTACGATCATTTAATTTGAAAGTCTATCGGTCTGAATAAAATAAATCATTTCCACTAAAAAAATCACAAAATACGAATCAAATTACTGTTAAAATTGTTTTTGTAGTTGAAACTGCTTTAGTCGCCATTGACCTTTCAAAACTTAAGAAAAATAAAAAAGCAAGTTTATTTGAAAAAATTAAGTTTGTTTAATGTTTTTAATTTTTTAAGGTTGATTATAAAATTAAATTATTTGCAAACATACGAGAAAAAAAAACAAGTACGTTCTAAAGCAAAGCAAGCCATAGAGTAAAGGAAAATTCAACTGAAGGCTATTTAAATTTAAAATATTGTCTGCTTATTTAACACACAAACAAGATAAAGATATGGGAAATCACAATTTGCATACATGTAGAACAAGTAAATCAAAATGAATTAATAAAAAAAAATTAGTTCAAGTCTTTGTTACATATGGGAATAACTAGTAGCAGCAAGGTGTAACAACATTAACTATTACTGATAATTATTACAAATAATTATTCCGAGATAAATTTATCTACATTTTCGATAAAGTTGGGTATAGATTATTAAACTAATTACGATCGAAACTGGTACGCCGGTATTGTGACCCAGTTCCCTGTAGGTCAAGATTTTATCTAGCACGTTTCCACATCCATACAAAAATGTAGTGCAGAACTATATTTTATTCTTCTATGTGGTTTGAAGTTTATATCTATTATAAATTTGAACTGGAGATTTTAATATAATACATATTTAAAAAAGCCCTTGCATTTTATATCCATTAAAAACAAATATAATATGTTACGATAAAGTAATCAATGTTCAATTAGAGATAACAAGGCCTAAGTCATTTTAATACAGTCTGGTAATCCGAGTCAGAGTATTTCCTTTTCATTGATGCTTATTATTCAAAACAAATCAAGATAATGTTGCACCCTTTTTGCACTAAAAAAATTACATTAGACGTCATACAAAACAGTATCTTTGTAAGAGAAGTTTATGACTGTAAGACATTATAACAATTATACTTTTTGTAGATAAAACGTAAAGTGTAAACATTAGTCGAAAATTTATCAGGTTATCTACAAAACACTGATAAGTATTTCCTTTCACAAGACATACGTGACTTTCTCAAAAATATACACTGTAAATTGAATTAAATAGGTTATTGACCCTTCTCTTTATCAAATTAATTAATTAATTAATACCTCAAAACCACAAAAAGAAAACATAAAAATTGAGTAGAATTTGAATATTTTCATTTATAATATTAATAAGTATTGTAAGTATTTCATATTAAGAAATTTGTATAATTGAAACCCGATCCATTATCAATACTCAATGTTAGAAATTAAACAACCTGAAAGATTTCAAACTGAGCAGTGCAAAGTCTAAAGTTTGTACTGGATTGCATTAAAATAAATTCTAAATAACTATGGTTAAATGTTCCTAAGACACTTCTAAATAACATTGACATGGTTGTAAGTTGACCTTTATGACCTTTACAGTTACATTAATTTTCTGTTAAACATTCATTCACCAAGGGAAATATAATTATATTAGCTTTCTTATCCTCATGAAAGTATACACTAAAAAGCAAGGCAGAAAACTACAATTTTCTTTTGTGGAAAAAGCCAGCCATGTAAGAAAAACCTGTTAATGATTCATATGGATTGTTTGCAGTATATATTATTATAATATTTTATTTGATTCATAATAGTGCAGATAAGATTTGATTATTTTTATTGAAGACTAAAAAGAGCCAATAGTTGTACTTGTATAATAATCTGCATTAACTCTACATATCAATCTGTAAATTAAATATTTAAAAAAATAATTATTTGTATACTGAGGTGAAAACAATATTTTTTTGGAATTTATGTCTGTTTATCTGTGTGTTTGTGCATGCCAATCTCAGAAACGGCTTAAATTGAATGCAGTTTTCACTGGTGGATTGTAGCAAGCTTCATGTAAAATTTAATGTTTGTTTCATTCCAATTGGTTTACAAACAAAAAAAGTTAAAGTCAATTGAAATAATACCAAATACCATGTGTACGAAGTCACATGCATAGGCTAGTAATGGAATATTACCTTAAGTGCGACGAGCAATGTTACAGTCTCAACGCTGTAGTAGCCGCGGTCGACATAGTCCCCCATAAACAGGTAGTTGGTGTCTGGGGACCGTCCACCGATACGGAACAGTTCCATCAGATCGTGAAACTGTCCGTGGACATCGCCGCACACGGTCACTGGGCATTTCACCTCCTGCACGTTTGACTCCTTTGTTAGGATTTCCTTTGCCTGAAAAAAATTGCGTCTATGAGAATGATATATCTAATGAATTAAGAGGTAAAAGGTGGTGTTACTATGCGCGCGAGTTGCGCGAGCACTGAACCTCGCACAATATTTAAACTTTTTTAATAATGAGCAATGAAGTTGAATAAATGTTTCAAGGTCTAAGAAAAAAGAGTGCGGACAAAGTCGAGGGCAAAAACTAATAGGCTATAATTAGGCAATAGCTAATTATTACAAATATAACTTCAACATAAGCTATGTTTTGAAATTAAGTAAGTAAGTAAATAGCAAGAGCAATTTATTTATGCAGACTAGTTTATTATGGGGGAGGCCTATGTCCGGCAGTAGTCGTTCTGAGGCTGATATGATGAGTTTATTTACAGACTATTTATCTATATATATAAAAGGCAATGTGTTGTATATATGCTCCCTATGGACTCCAAAACAGCTGAACCGATTTTAATGAAATTTTTATACAATCTTCAGATTAGTCCAGCGGGTAATCCTGTGAAGTCTGGTAGCCATTGGACGCGGACGTAGTCGCGGGCACCCACTAGTCCTTACATATTATAAAACAAAGTCCTCCGCCGCGTCTGTCTGTCTGTTCGCGGTAAACACAAAAACTACTGTACCGATTTTAATGCTGTTTTTCACCAATGGATAGAGCGGTTCTCGAGGAAGGTTTTAGTATATAAATTACTAAGTTACGCGGGCGAAATCGTGGGCAGCAGCTAGTTAATAATAAAATATACAACATATTCACATTATCCATACCCGGCGCCTCAATCGCATTTATATGCTAATGAATTAATGAGAAGCATTTTATCAATTTATGTAATGCAATGTCATTGAATATTTTTAATTTTAAGTAAAAATAAAAAATAGTAAAATTAGCATATTTATGGTCTTTTAAACTGCCAATTTGATTTTTTCTTTATTTGTGTACATACTCTGCCCAACAATTTCCAGCCAACTAAATGCCTGACATCTGCTTCAAAATTTTAAATACCAACAGTTTCACATAATAGTTATTAAGTTAATTTAGTCAAATTAGCGAATGCTATCTTATCATTGGAGTAAAGTGTCTTTAGTAATTTTTTCGTATACATTCACATACCTGACACTTTTGATAATAATGTAACTCAAATTGAATGGAAGCACTTTTGGATAATTGTACCACAAATAAAGGACAGATATAATACAATTCAGATAGAGCCATATTCCATGTTCAGCCAGAACCTATTACCTATTTGCATAATCTGTTTTTAGATAAACTTTTAGCAAACTTAACTTTGAACTTTTTTTTATAACATTTAGCAAAAATACAAATTAACATTTGAATGAATGATTGAATAAGTATTTATTTTAAAAAATAACTTTACACACTATAATAGCATGAGCAATATTAATACTGAGTCAGTGCAGACACATAACAATATGATTATCATAGATTCACACTGTAGTTCTGAACATTTAAATTTTACTTTATTTTATTCTTATAAATAATTTAAAAAGTAAAATACTTTTAAACCATGACAAAATTATTAATATAAATAAAACCTGAATACACCACAGCCTGTGGGAGATCTTAGACAAATACCACATTAATCCTAATTCATATGGCCCTAAAGGCTTTTATGTGTCAATTTTTAAATGTCCAATGATTCCAAAATGAAGGAACAGAAAAATGGAAATAAAACAAGGAAAACAATCAATCAAAAATGTAAAGTTAAAAATTTCAATAATAAGTATCATAACTATTGTAGTGTAATTTTGCCAAAATCACTAATAAAACTGTTTATTTTGTTTTGAGAGGTAGGTTAATTTTTTTTATGGTTATATTGCCTAAATTACATCTCATTAACAAAAATTTAAGAACTATTTTTAGTTTACATTTTTTTTAAAACTCAGTTTCTACACTTCAAAGAATCTGCTTAAAAATAAAGATTTGACTCCTACATTGTACAAATTGTAATCAGACTAACACCATATTTATAAAATTTGTATATGCAAAGGGCATTAATATAAAAAATTGTGATAAAAACATTACTGGACTACATTTCATGTCAGTTGACAATTTATATATCATTTCCTCTGCATCCTTTATGATAATAAGATTGGAAGCTGCCAATTGTATACACAACATACTCTATAAATATTTAGCTGTAATTTAAAGCTAAAAATTTTAAACATTTAGCTGTAATCTTAAGCTAAAAATTTTAAGCATTTAGCTGTAATTTTAAGCTAAAAATTTTAAATATTTTGCTGTAATTTTAAGCTAAAATTTTAAACATTTAGCTGTAATTTTAAGCTAAAAATTTTAAACATTTAGCAGTAATTTTAAGCTAAAAATTTTAATGCAATTATAAACATCCTGCAATTTATAAACATCCGATAAAACGAATATTTGTGCGATTGGCTGTATAATTAAGATGTTAAAATATCACAACAAAAATTTAAACAAAATATGGTTTATAATTATTTTTCATTTAATTAATCTCACAGTTGGAGATAAAAAAAATATTTTATGAGTTTTAGATGCCTGTTAGAATAAGTTTATTATAAACATCGATTCACACATTCACAAAGAAATTTTATTATGTATCTACATTTTTGTTGGTTTTGTAAGGAAAAGACTTAAATGAAGTAGTGACTATGTGATTCGCTTGGTTTCTGCTTACCTATATATAATTTGCAATTAGTGATTGAATACTGAAACCTGAAAGGTAAACAAACTAAACAGTTCTAAACAACTGTATTAGAATTCGTTTCTAAAAAGAAAATTAGGATTCAATTGACAGTAGGTAATTGATTAAACTACATTTCCACGGCTCGCATAGTCTAAAAATATCGTGAATATATTCGGCATAACTGACTAGAACCTTAAATGCTAAATTGCACAACAAGTGCGATGCATGACCGAATATTGATACAAGCATCTACAAACTATTAGTTCTTGGAATGATTACCGATCATCTAATCACAGAAGCGTTCCCACCTCTCGTCTAATATTATACCTATATACATGATTCATAGGACATAGTATGTGTGCATATCGAACACAAATATTCATAAATAGATTTAATCGATAACAGAACAAACATCGCATAATCAAATAAGAAGTAAAAACGAGATTACCTTGTCACATAACGTTTTTACTTGATTTTCTGTTAACTGCTTGCAGTCATTTAGCTGCTCAATCCATTGATCTAATTCTTTTAATGATGCCTTGTCCTCCATGTTTTGTGTCTGCAGGTATAACGTACTAGACGTTAGTAATGGTTTGTAATGTTTTTAAGTGTTAAATATACACAAAACCATACGAATTATAAATTTACAACATGCCCAAGAAAGAAAACTATATGGCGAACACTTACAAAATGGCGTACCACTAGCGTGACGTCACTTCGTAAAGGCAAGTTCCAGCCAGGGGCATAGATTACTGTCACAAGTTTGAATGCTCTGCCGGTATACAACCAACGGATACAGACTCAGACTGATCTACAGTCTGTAGTCTACGGATCGCCGACGCTTATTTTGATAAAGCGAACACAATGGTGAAAGTATAAAAAAATTACATCTAGAATAAAGAAATACATAATATTCGTGTAGGTAAATAACATAGAAAAATAACATTAATTAGAATTGTTGCCAGATGCAAGGCTATTTCGTTTTTTTTTTTACAATTTATCAGTTTCTTCCTTCTCGTCTCGTGGCTACTTTTGTCTAGTAGCTACTTAGTCTGACTGGTAGCGCTGTGTGAGAAGCCAGGCTTACTTTTTTTTTTAATTATATGGTTTCGAAGCCAGGCTTCAAAAATATACTAGTCACAGAATACAATATATTCTCAAGAGAAGTGAAGAGAAGGCTACACAGCAAGGAGAATTGAGTAAGGAGCGCCATCTTACATGGGTGTTAACTGAAAAAGTGGTAACAAAATCCGATAAATATAGATGGCGCTAGTGTGAACAGTGAGAGTTGAGAGTATGGAGAGTATGGAATGAATGTAGCAGTAGTTTACGGAGTGAAGTGCGCCGAGTTGAAACTAGCCTCACCACCAGCACCACCAATTTATCGGTTTCGACGGACACCTTACTCAGAGGTTGTCCTCCTTAGTCCACAGAATGCTTTAGTTATTATTCTATGCAAGGAGAATTGAGTAAGGAGGACAATCTCTGAGCATTAAAAGTGTCCGTCGAAACCGATAAATTGGTGGCGCTGGTGAGGGATAGTGTTCAACCAAAATTCAACTCGGCGCACTTCACTCCGTCAACATACATAATAAAATTTCTTTGTGAATGTGTGAATCGATGTTTATAATAAACTTATTCTAACAGGCATCTAAAACTCATAAAATATTTTTTTTATCCTGCTCCTGCCTTTTTATGGCGCTCCTTACTCAATTCTCCTTGATTCTATGGTAATGGCTACATTGGGCTGCCTTTTGAGAAAGAAGAGTAGCCACACGCAACAGGCATGAATGCTCTATGGTTGCGCCCACAAACTAAATAGTAGATACTAAGTGCCGTTACATATAGAAACGGTTTCCGTATAAACGGCAACCGTTGAGACGGCTGTGGATCTTTTACACGTACACGGTACGTTGCCGCTACCTGTGTCGCGTGCGATTAGTTGAATATCAGTGCGAAATCACGACCGTGCCGTGCCCGTGTACTTACGTGTGAACGTTTTCATACAAGACCACTACCACACGGTCGACTTGACGGAATCGTGTCCGTGTTAATTTTACGGTCCGCTACATCACAATCATGGCACGGTCACGGTATCGTGTGAAAGCTTGTATAATAATGTCTACATTACTGAACCGACACGGTACCGTTTATACGGAAACCGTGTGTGTGTGAAACGGCACTAACGTATTCGCATCAATTAATATGACTCCTAAGCACAATGCAAAATCTATTAAAAGTAAAAATAAAATGTGTTTATTTAAAAGAGTACTTTCTTGATGCAAAGTATAAAAATGTCTACGTTCTTTTCTGTGCTCCTGACAATACATATGCATACATGATAAAGTACTTACGGAGACTTACAATTTTGAACAAACGAACATATATTTATTTATATGTTTATACAAATGTGCACAGTGAGCTTCCATTTTTCATAGGCTCTGTATAGCTTTAAAACTAAACTAAAATCTGTATGTAAGTTCTGCTTTCCTTATTGTTTTTATTTATAATGAAAATGGCAACAATAGTTTTTAATGACATGACACCGTTTTGTTTCTTGGCAACATCGGTATTTTTAACTGTCATTTTTGGTCTCTTACCTGATTGACGTTGACGTTTTTTGAATCATACAGAAATTCAAACTTCAAAGTCTCTTATTCTTTCTTCTTTCTTTTTAATTTAACGCGTGGCCGGAGCGGAGCGGTGCTACTGATATTCCTCTGGAGTATAAAATTTTGCAAGAAAATGACGGAAACCCTCAAGCTTCGAGGAACTCTTTGCGGCCACAATGGCTGGGTCACTCAAATTGCAACAAATCCTAAATATCCTGATATGATATTGTCTTCGTCCCGAGGTATGTTGGCATGGTTATTTCAATTTATTAATCTCATTTCATCCTAATGGTATTAGTTTAAAAGTGTTTTTAAATTAACTAAAACGATTATTTGTTACTGTTTCTTTCACGCTGTGTTTATATTTTTATTCTAAATGATGAAAAACTAAATTGCCACGCGAGTCCTGAGCGGCAAGCGGATATGGGGCTGACAAAGATAGCTAATTGCGTTTTACATGACCATCTTTTTACTGATAAGTAAAGGATGAACGTTATTTTATTTCAGACAAGACCCTTATTGTATGGAAATTGACCAGGGACGAAACCAACTATGGCGTCCCGCAAAAACGTTTGTATGGCCACTCGCATTTTATATCCGACGTGGTTCTGTCGAGCGATGGAAATTACGCTTTGTCCGGATCGTGGGACAAAACTCTGCGTTTGTGGGATCTTGCTGCCGGAAAAACCACTAGACGTTTCGAAGACCATACCAAGGTGTGAAAGAATTTTACTTTCTATATAGAGTCTTGTGAATATTGAGCCTTTGCGAGGCAGAAGACAGTGTTTTGTGCCTATGCGAGGCAGAAGAACAGTGTTTGTGCCTTTGTTTTTTGTGTAAGTAATCAGCACCCTGTTGACAAGTTTTATATCAATATACTACTTTTGTTAACAAATGTGTGGATTAAAGATCTTATTGATTTATTACCAATATAAATGCAAATAGCTAAAAAAATAATTGAAAAATAACTACGTTTCCAAAATGACACCTTAAATTCAGTAACTGCAACTTTACAATTTGTAAAAAAATCTTGCTTTTAGATATTGGTATGGTTTTTTTGTCATTGTAAAGTATTTAATGTCTAGGTTTTAGTTTTGACAGAAAATGTAACCCTAATTAGATTATTAGACCGTGCTGACTTCTTGGGTTTTGCTATTTTACAATGACAGCATTGATTGCCTTTCTTTGCTAATTATAAATAAGCAAAGTAAGCCTTTATTGCTGACACTTTACAATGTTTCTTTTTTTGTGCAATATTTTTTCTTTTCTATTATAAACTACTGCACACAAAATAAACGAATGTTTTGGCTAACACTTGCTGCAGTCTAATATAAACAATTTCTTGTGAATTTGTAATTCTGAAAACCAGGTCCACATGGGGACATAGTACACCGTCAACTGTTTGGTTGTCTCTTTAATAACTTTCCTTATGCAGGATGTTCTGTCTGTGGCATTCTCTGTGGACAATCGTCAAATTGTGTCTGGATCTCGCGACAAGACCATCAAGCTGTGGAACACACTTGCCGAGTGCAAGTACACCATTCAAGACGACGGCCACTCAGACTGGGTGTCCTGCGTGCGTTTTTCACCTAATCATGCCAACCCAATCATTGTTTCCGCTGGATGGGATCGCACCGTCAAGGTATGTGTATTCATGTTTTGAAAACAAAAAAAAAATTTTAAAAACAAACAAAAAGAAAATAAAAAAAATCGCCTATCAAATGATGCACTAAACCGAGAGCATAATTTAATAAAAACAAATTATTTCTACTAAAAGTAACTAATCAACAATTTACTTATAGTTGGTGAAAGAGCTCCTCATTAAATAGCGTTATGAGCAATATTTATGAATTCTTATGTTTAAAATTAAAGGTCATAGGAATCTGAGTCATTAACTAATTTTTATAATTTATATTAAAAATGCACTGACATACATACATACAAATTGATGTTTATCAATTATTTTTAATTTTCCAATAGGAATTATAAACATTAATAACAAAATCATACCTGATTATTTAATATGAAGGTTGTTTATATTGATGAGAAAAATAAAATGAACTACTTTTGAAATAGGTCTGGCATCTTACCAACTGCAAGCTCAAGATCAACCATCTGGGTCACTCGGGGTACCTGAACACAGTCACCGTCTCTCCTGATGGCTCCCTGTGTGCCTCCGGAGGCAAGGACATGAAGGCTATGCTTTGGGATCTGAATGATGGAAAGCATCTGCACACTTTGGACCACAATGACATCATCACAGCCCTGTGCTTCTCGCCCAACAGATACTGGCTCTGCGCTGCGTATGGACCTTCCATTAAGATCTGGGTATGTTTTGTTAATTTATTTATTTATTTAGTAACTTAAATTAATGATTTAGTAACTTAAATTTCCAATAAACTTAATTTCTAATATATGACAACAATAAACAGATCAAACACTCAACTAAAGTCACTAGCTGTACCAAAATTGCAACAACAATGAACCATTTAGCCCTAACAAATTAATAAAATAATTGTGTTATTGTGATAGTATGTATAATTTAAAAAAAAGTAATTTTTTTTTATAAAAAATGTTGCTTTAGTAGTAGTATCGAGGAATACTTTCGTCATAAACTGAGCCATATAAACACACTATAAATTATTTCATTTGTGTTAAATTTTTCCACAGGATCTGGAAAGCAAGGAAATGGTGGAAGAGCTTAGGCCTGAGATTATTCCTCAGACTCAGACCTCAAAGTCGGACCCACCCCAGTGTCTATCACTCGCTTGGTCTACGGATGGACAGACACTCTTTGCCGGCTATTCTGACAACATCATCAGGGTGTGGCAGGTGTCTGTATCAGCGCGTTAAATCGCCAGAGAAGCTGTACTACTGATTACATTTATTTTTGTCTAACTTTTGTCAGTTAATGCATAAAAATAAATGAAATTGATTAAATTTAAGTGTTTTCCTTATGATCTCCTGTATAATGTAAAAAATGGCATTTAAATTGATAAGATTGTGAATGATTGTTATGCAAATATTGATATGAATATAAAACAATTTCAATAAATAGATTCTATTTATTTAACAATAGCTTTACAAATGATAATATACCCTGGTTACAACAAGATACCATCACCACAAACTTTACATTTGAAAAAAGATTTAAATATACAGATTTCAGATTACATTTTCTCAGTAACAAAAACATTTTGACCCTATTTCAAATATAACAATACAAGTCAATGAAGATTGTATACAATTATCTAATCTTATGTACTACAAGTTAGTGATCTTGATATTTTTATATAATACTTTCACACATATAATTATCTATAAGATAAAGGACCCCTGTCCTTTCTCTGAAATCTATAACATTTTATAAAGCCTAATTTTTACACTTCCCTTTTAATGGAAAGAGCAATAAATGAAGGTTTGTCTATATAATTTCAGAAACAAAATTGTATCTGTATGAAGTTAGGGGAGGGTTGTTAGTGCATAATAAAATATTTATTCAACAGGTTTAAATACTTTATATAGTATTTATCCTGGTTTTATGAGAACCAACACCATAATTTCTATCTAGTAAAGAAATATCTGGATTTCTTGAGATTACATTTCACATAACTGGTAAACCATTTTCATTTAAAAGATGGTTTCCTTTCTCTTCTGAAGGACCATTACCAACTTTTGTGTAAATCATGTACTTTATAAGATCCTGCTCCTGGGGTTGCATGGATAGTTTGTTCAAGAAAGTTTCACTGAGATCCTTACAATCAGGGACTAGTCCTTTGATGTAACTGTCTGGTGTTGATGTTGGAAAAACATGTTTTAAAACCGAAACGAGTGCAGGTACATCTTTCTCTAGCAAGTACAAACAAGCGTTAGGACCTGCGTCAAAAGTATACGCTACATTAGTTTCTCCACAAAGCTCATTATAACTATGAATCAATTCAATTATTTTATGTGAAACATCAGTTTTATAAACATAAGGTGGGTATGAATCCATACAAATCGCATGAAATTGGTTGCTGTCCTTCATAGTGATCTCCGCAAACTTCCCAAAGTCTTTACTCAGTATTGCATTAGTTATTTCTTTGGCTCTCTTAGGTACACAATACTCTATACGGTGTTTTAATAAATCCGATGTCTCTGCTGATCTTTTCATTCCTACAGTGGAGCTGATTTTCTTCTTAGTGTCCCCAACTACTAGGATAAGTATTCTCATTTCGGGCCAGTGTGAAGCGTCAACAATCTTCTTAGCAACGGAGTCTGCGCCTTTGGGATCTACACCAGCATGCCATCGAACAAAACCACCATAAACGCTTCTACATGCACTGCCAGATCCCAGTCTCGCGATAGAGCTAATATCAGATTTGACTTTGTATAATTTCGCCAACGCGCAAACTAGACATGCATATCCAGCTGCAGACGACGCTAAACCTGCAGCCGTAGGGAAGTTGTTTGCAGAACATATACGAACTTTCCAATTTAAAAATTCTTCGTCGACACTTTTTTCGGAAGCAGCCCTCAATTTGATTTCATTGAGACAATTCAGCAGTCGTTTGTTATCGAATGATTCCTTTTTACCGTTCAACCAAATTTCATTTTCTGTATATTTTGAAGAAGCACTTACCGAAGTTTTCGCACACATAACATCGGTGTCCAAAGTAGCACTTATTGAGTCGTTTAGTGGTAAAATAAGTTCTTCATCCCGCTTGCCCCAGTATTTTATAACGGCGATATTAACAGGTGCCACAAAAGTGATTACGCTACTACACATAATTGAAATAATATAATTTAACACTGAATAATAGGAATGAAATAAAATTAAACTTCGTGTAAGTAGCGCGCCACGAATACGTCAAGTGTACACGTCAACTGTCAAC
Organism: Synanthedon formicaeformis; assembly: GCA_945859745.1. Lineage (NCBI taxonomy): Eukaryota > Metazoa > Arthropoda > Insecta > Lepidoptera > Sesiidae > Synanthedon > Synanthedon formicaeformis. Next base: position 8,432,655 of record OX243969.1, on the reverse strand, counting down.
TCACAACTGTCTTCGAAATTCGACATTATGTGATTCAAATTTTTTTTATTATTATCATCAAACTACTACAACATGGAACCCGCGTGCCATACAAAACACTACAAATTTTATGGAACATTTAAAAGTGACATATGCGTAGAGCATGAACTGTCATTTAAAACAAAACAAACATAATAATAAGTACGTAATTTAAAGAAAATGTGACTCTACGTCAACCCATTAGAGTTTAAAATGAAATAGTAGAAGTTGATCGTTACTACCTTTTACCATTGACGCGTAAAGGCAAGAGTCCGCCATGGTTCTGTCATAGGCGTTCTTTTTATGTGCCGCTTTTGCATTTGTAACGCAAATTCCATTGTAGTATTTCGATGATTATTATGCAATTAATTAATGCTATTAGTGACACTAATCTGTAATAAAGCACTGGATAGGCTGCTTTCAAATTATATTTTATGTCTATTAAATAATCGCCATTTTGACGCTGTAGGCTATGGAGTGTAAGTGCATGGAACTAAAACTAGTGATGTCCGCATGATAGAGACATTTACAGATACACATTTCTTCATGTTTTAAAACTCAAGCGGACACAAATAAACTTAAACAGTCCTTAAAACATCAACAAATGGATTAAAACAGACGCTATTACATATACTTATCTATGAATTAAAAATACGCAAACGTCAAAATTAATTCCGGTACTTTCGTACGGCGGCGCTTCAAATTGGTACACGAAAGTATCGTGTAATTTGTATGGGATAACCCATCCAGTGAAACAAAGTGTACAGATAACATACTTCATACGTATATAGTGTTCTGTGGATTGTTGTAATGCCCTCTAGTGTCAAAATTTGACACTATATTTTGTACGCTGCCATTTTCGTTTTGTGGCACGGTGAAGCGGCAGTGGTGGTACAATCATTAATTTCTTCAAAATAACGAAAGTTATTGCTGTGTGTAATTCTTTCTCTGAACCTGGACCATTTATTTGTGACATTGCGCAAAGATATTGCCGACAATCTGTTAAATTTGTGGTAATTGCCAACTTCCTTGCAGTACGAGGGTGAGTACTTGATTCAATATTTCTTTCTAATACGATTTCAATTCTCTTCTCTTCATTACGCTGTTCTAAACAAATACTAGTATCTGTTAGTTATCATCTTGTAGACCTAAGCTGGTAGCGGTTAAAATGGCTATTTGTCTACTATGTTTTGCAAAATCCTCGCCAAAATGGGCGTTTTGGTATGAGTAGGTTTATCATTATATCGTCACCACGCCTTATTAATGATGTGTCTATTTACCTATTTAATAACGGCTTAGCTTATCGTATTATTGGGATTTTATCAAAGTGAAAAAATCCAATGAATCTTAAGTATTAAATCTAATATATAACTGTATGTAATTTCGTAACTATACACCGATGTTTGTTTTATAAATAAAATATTATTAAACATTAACATACTGAAATTAAACCATGTTATTACTAACTGTTATAAATATCCACAAATCTTAACCATTTTGTAAGTAATGTGGACCTAAAAGAAAAGTCAGTCAGTTAAAGATGACCTGTAATTTTTTATCACAAAATAATTACTAACTATAGGAACATTTAGGTTTCAGTTCATATCAAATGAATAATGTCATATTTATTTAGAAATCTATTTTGTTGCAAGTTTGTATTGGACTTTTCACTTGCTCAGTTAGTTTTGTTCATATGATTAAAGTAAGTATTCCACATTAACTTATTAAGGATGCAATTAAATAACAGATTATAGTAATAATAAATTTACATTAAATTTTGCTAAACATAATTAAGGTTTAACCAACATTAAGCTATACATAAGTTGATACTACATTTTAAATATACAAGAAGAAGATGGATTTATCATGCAGTCATTGGCTTTTGGCTGTTCTTAGTGATATTAAATGACTGTTAAGTTGCTTTATGATACAGGCTAAATTGGAAACTAAGCTATGTATCAAAAAACGGGTTAAACTACCTTGTAGATCTCAAGACGGCGATTCTAATGGTGTATATATAACTCATTTTCGCCATAAGAGCACTTGTTTGGTTTTTGCATATAATACTCACTACACACTCCCGGCTACACCTGAGTTCAAAATAAAAACAATACTTTAACTTGGACCAAATTTAGTTTTATCAAAGTTTTACCAAAATCGGTTCAGTGGTTTAGGAGTTCATTGGCCTCAAACAACGTGACACGTAATTATTATATATTTAAAGATATAATAAGTTAATTAGGTTTTATTAATATAGTTATATACACAAACTTTCCTTGAAAAATTATCTAAATGGATGGTGAAAACTGCATCAAAATCCGTTGCGTGGCTTAGTTGGAGTAAGCGGATATACAAACAGCAGTGGAAAGCAATTTCAAATTATACTATTATGGGATATATAAATTTATATTAGATAGAAATTTTTATTTTTATTCCACTAATGTATCCAGCATAGCTACTTTACCTTTCCTATTTGACAACCTATTATTTTAGATATTTCTGACTCATAAGGCAACAGGAAAATGTAATTATTCCCTTTAAACATATAGGTATAGGTTTTAAAAAGAGTAGTATAAGCTAATGTAGCATTATCAACACTGAGATGAAATAAAAATATTAAAAATAAACTATTTTTTTATTGTAATGTTATATAAGAATCTAACAAGAATTTTAATTGTAGTCAATAATCACATTTTATCAATGTAAATGTAGGTTAAATATGTATTTAAAAAAAAATATGTAAATACAATTATGCAAAGAGATATAGTATAGAGTGAAGAAATAAATGTGCATATATTATTTGGATAGAATAATTTTAAAATAATGTAATCTATGAATAAAACATTGGTGACTGTGTTTACATTCTCGCGACATCCTCCCGCGTGAGTAGCAACCGGAAGTGCATCGGTACGTGCCTACACCATATTATAGGGATTTCATAGAATTTATAAAAAATAATAAAACTCGTCTTTTCGTCTTTATAATTGCAAATTTTTTATTAGTTAATTATATAAAAAATATAATGAATCCTACTGAATACCAAAACGAATAAGAATAAATACGAAATCCTTACTAATATTATAATTATGTGAATGTGAGTTTGTTTGTTTGTTATGCTTTCACGCAAAACTACTGAACCGAACACCATGAAATTTTGCATACACATCTGGGACACCAGAAACGACATAGGGTACCTTTCAACGTTCAACGCGGACGAATTCGCGTGCACCAGCTAGTATGATTATAAATACGAAGTTTTTATCCTGAAAAAATGTTAGGTTCCAGAGAGATTGTCAAACTATAAAAAATTGGGCGTCACTGTCGCCGCGTCACTGCGGCGCCACTATCATCACAGCGATAAAGATGTAGATATTTTCTTAAGTGTTACATTTTTCATTTTTTAACGTGGATGAAGTCACGGTCACCAGCTAGTTTATATATATTAGAAACTGGCATTGTCCCGTGGTTTCACCCGCCGTTTAATTTAGGTTGACAAAGGCATAACCATAACAATAACTTTGTAATAATAATAATATAAATGTTGTTTTCAAAAGAAGTGCTTTAGCCTCTATTATAATATTCACAAGAGAAAGTTACAAAGTTATGTCAGTCACTTATAATGATACTTTACATGTTATACCTCCTACATTATACTATGTAGGAGGCATTTGTAGCTGCTGTCTGTCACATTCAATTTTTTTTCTGAGAAGTCCATTTTTAATAGCTGTTGATATTTATATTTTTAAAAAAAGAGAGCTGTCAAAGGAAAAGGTCAAGATTCCTCATTTGAAGGGACTAACTTCAAGAATCATCCCTCTATTATTCCATAAAATACAAACACAGTAGGTACTTCATATATAATGTCTTTAATTAAGCAGGGTTATTACATTAATTATGTAAATGCGAAAGTTTTTTTTTGTTATTATATAACATGGTATTTAATTTCCCAAATGCATATATAAAATAATATAATTTATGTTCTCTTACATAATTGGTCATTATTAATAAATTATGTTAATTATGTACTGGCAGCTTCTGCAAATAAAGCGAAAGCTTCGTGAATGGTTTTTGTCACATTTTTGGGTGGACGATCCTCGTTTGAAACCCAAGTTGAACCGTTTTCTCCTTTCTTCATCATCTCCACGCACGCTTTTACAGCACTTTCAACCCTAAAAGTATTATTATTTTAGTTATAAATTATAGTAAAATATTATCAAATCTCGTTCACATAGAATAACTTTGTGTATATTCGCCTAGAGTTCGCTGATGAATGGACACGCAGTTTACTTTAAGCTTACCCCAAAATCGACTTGTTAAGTTAACCCTCCCGACGCAACCTACTAATCGCGTCCCCTAGTAATTTCGGGGACCGTTTCTGCCCCCTGATATTGGAATTTAGTGTCTTGTGGAATAAAAGTGCAAAATTTTAGTGTCATAAAAATATACACATACATAAACTAGCGACCCGCCACTATCTAGTAGTTTTGGCTATACGTTGACAGTTAGGACAAATAAATTTTAAAAGTATGTTTACGGTAAATGAAATGAAAATTATGAAATCAAAGGTAAGTTTCAATGTCTTACTTTTGGAATGTATGTCCGTCTGATGTCGTACTTTTAGCAAACCCATTTCCAAGTTTTTCTGAATAGGCACGTTCCTCAAGCCCTGTCATCAGGGCTGTGTCTGTGGGCCCTGGACAAAGAGTCATTACTCTTATACCGGTTCCTTCAAGTGATTGCTGAAAATAATAAAACGAGCCTTGAATTTTATGATAAACCAATCAATTGAGAAAGGTAATAAAATATGATGAGATATATAAATGTCATTCTATGTTGGTAATAAAATTATTCAACATAAGGTGATAATTACCCAATACGTTTGGCGGCCTTCTTTCGAGATCTCGTCTACACCATCGGTTATCTGCTCTGCAACAGATGTGACTGGCCCATTCGGCTTCAGCTTGCTGATTCTTTCGGTGGTCAACTTGATGGTACGTTATAACACAGCAATGCCTTAGGAGCTGTAAGTGTGCTGCCAACCATAGAAGCACTTACCGAAACACAACAGCACATATGCTTCTGACGGGCTGCCCAACTGACTGCCGAACGCAGTGTGCTCTGACACTACTAGTCTTAATTTACTGCTATATTTATGATTAATTAAAACTTACGGCAAGACAATGGCTGAAGTGTAGCACGGCCATCTTTGATCCACTGTAGATGGGTAGAAACGGCCAAATGAATAGAGCAGCTGTAGAAGAAATGTTTATAATGGTGCCTCCCGCGCCTCCCTCATCTTTACTCATATGTTTGACTCCTTTTAAAGTTAAAGACACGAGGGCTTCCTGAAAAAAATGATTCAATGGTTTTTTTTTACTGATATTTTATGAGCGAGAAGCAAATAAATTTCTTTCTTTAATTGACTGGCTTATTTTTTATTATTAAATAACTTAATTATAATTTATATATTCTTATTACATTATAACAACCAATAAAACCAATAAGTATTATTTCAATAGCTGGGTGTGGTAAGAAGGCAGTAATAGAGATGTCACTCCAGATATTAGTCATTGAATTGCGTGCTTATTTTAAAAAATATCTATAATTGGAGTTTTAAGAAATGTTGATTACCGTACCCAGTTGACTTCGCACGCCTTACGCCACGATCTCGGTGAGTCGTTCATGATTCCGGCATTGTTAATTATGATATCCACCTGCTTGAACACGTCGATAACTTCATCGAAAGCCTTGGTCAATTTTTCCTCATCGCTGACGTCACATTTTACGAATACAACATTTTTATTGTATTTTTTATTTAATTGTTCGGCCGAATCTTTGCCCCTTTCTTCGTCAACATCTAGAATAGCCCCGCCCTTAAACATTAACATCTGTTTATATACTTATATTTATATACACATTATAAATAACCTAAAGTTTCTTTCCATCAAATTCATCATTATCATTATCACAGCCGTAGAATGACCCATTTGCTGGACATAAGCCTCACCCGTAATTTTCCAGAAGAACCGGTCGAAAGCCGACCGGACTTAACCTATTATTTTTGGAAATTTTATAAGTTACTAGCTGGTGCCCGCGACTTCGTCCGCGTTGAACGATGAAAGGTACCGTATGTCCTTTTTGGTGTCCCAGACAACGTGTATGCAAAATTTCACAGTGATATGTTCAGTAGTTTTTGCGTGAAAGCGTAACAAACAAACTCACATTCACATTTATAATATTAAGTAAGGATAAGTTGTCTTAAAATAAGTCAATTAATATTAAAGACCATATTTAATTGTGGATAAAATATAAATAGTAATAAAAGCATGAAGTAATTTTGTGTCATGTTTTCCCTAAAAATTAGATTATTTTTCCATATAAAAATTAAATGTTCAATTCCTGACAACAATTTATGGGCATTTATTGCCCTAAATTTTACCTAAAAAAACCAAAGCGACTGAATGTTTATTTTTATTAAGAACAAAAACTTTTTAACAAAAAATTAAACCGCCGAAAAAACTGAAAAGCAAAAAATAATTTTATTTAACCTTTAAGTAATTTTGAGTCGGCATCAAACAAGCAAAAATTACGTAAAGAGTGATGCGCGGCGGCGACTCAATATTACTTAGGCAATTAGTTTAAGAACTTTAGTTAAATTAAATAAAATTATTTTTTGCTTTTCAGTTTTTCGGCGGCTTAATTTTTCGTTAAAAACTTTTTATTTTATAATTTTTTGTGGCTATAAATCTACTATTTACTACATGCTTACTTTTTGATTACTTTTTTTAATTGTAATAGCATTAAAAAAAGAATGATCAAAGTCGGACTACTCTATAAAAAGTTATGCGTGATCATACATAAAAAAAATTATACGCGTCGAATTGAGAACCTCCTCCGTTTTTGTTTTTTCGCTTTCGTCGGTTGAAAAGGGGCGCGAGCAAAACCTAGTAAAGAATATAGACGAACAAGTGAAATGGCAAACCTTTGCGCCATCTTCCAAAAACGCTTCGGCGTATCGAAGTCCAAGACCAGAAGCGCCTCCGGTTATCAGAAATGTTTTTCCTTCAATTATTTCTTCCGCCATAATATAGGCACGCGTGTTGAGACCGAAGGGAATAAATAAGTACTAAGTATTGTCAACACTTGGCTCTTTACTATGGCATTTATCATTAACTTTACAAAGATAAAGAGCTATCGCAAATAATCAAGCAATGTTTAATTAAATAACTGAGTGTGGATTTGAAGCTGTTTATACTATCTTTCACTTTACCACCTAGTGCGTATTGAATTGTCATCGTGATTAAGGTTAATTTATAAATTACATAACCACGTGAATATTTCGTGTGAAATAATCGATGGAGCTGATCACTGATGGAAAGTGAATGAGATACTGCGACATTTTTGTATGCGACATAGCGCACCTTTTAACGCATACGTGCGATCAAATTAATTTTCGGAATATTTTATGATCTGGTAAAGTTGGAAATGTCGTGTTTTTTTAATTTAATTTTTTTTTGTAGCAAACCGATTTTCAGATTAGCAAAGCCTTGGGGGTAAAACTGTAGTTTTACTTTGTTGTATTCAAAGTCGATTCCAATCAAACGTAACGAAACGGCTCGCTCCACTTGGTGACGTATCAGAGCGATATCTATGGACAGTGGCCGGCGTGCGTGCAGAGAAATCATCTTGCCTAATAAAATTAATACATCAATTATGACGAGGCGCTAGAGCAGTTATTAAGCGCACGTTTGCTCTTTACAATATTCTTACACGTCGCGTGTCCCACAACTATTTGTAACGTTAAACTGTTAGTTTCTATTGCCACTTAGTTACTAAAAGTGATCGCTGATTGCAGTTGATATTTTCAACTGTAGCTTTATGTTTAGCTTATATTCTAATTGAACATGTAAAAGAAGAATTTCAAGGAACGGATTGCATGTTTCTGCTGAGAAATTACTGAACTGATGTGTTCATTGGCGTTTCGCAAGCATAAATTTGGCAGCCCGTCTGTGCAGGGAGTAACAGAAGACAACTGTGAAATAACAGACTCAGAAAAGCAGACAAAATAAAAATTGACTCAAATTACGTTTTTGACTAACGTAACATTTTTCCATGTTACATTTAATTTTCTTCAAAAATATAAAACATTATTAGTGTCTATGCTACTAAGATAAGAATAACCAAATACATATTGATAAGTGCTAACATATTTTCGCACTTGTATGATATCATACTTGTGCGTAAGTTATTATGTCTTACTGAACACAATATTACAATATTTGATAAGGAGATAGAATTAGGCTAATGTTTTAACCTTTTACTCGGGCAAAGCCGTAGGAAAAACTATACAGTAATAACATAAAGGAAAGTGCAAATTTTATATCCTGGCAATTGGCTGGCAAAACCGAAATGCATTGCTCTAGTATGATATAAACGTTGAAATCAGCTCCGAAACACTTATTGATTTGAACTCATACCTACAAGAAATAGTGTCTGGTATTTAGATATTTCTGTAATTTCCTAATAATATATCAAAATCACTAACAATCAGTCTAAGCTCACAATACTCGTGCGAGTCTCGCATTATCCCAGCAGAGGTCGTGCTAGTTACCGCTCGATTTTGTTTTATATGTCACAGGTCATTTAAAATGTCAGCCATGTCACAATATGGCCAGGTTTCATGAACAATAACAAATTGAGATTGTGATTTGTTTGCAATCCACACTATTTACTTCTTTTTTTTTTTTAATGTAATTACCTTTTAGTAAATGCGTCGTGCATAATGTTGTGTTGTAAGCTTGTAGACTTGAGATGTGTGCGTTTTTTATACAAGAATAAAATACATTTATGGTAGAAAATTAAAATAACATTTGGGACTCAACTTATAAGTGAGTCGCATTTACGGTACAAGCAAACTGAATGTTTTTTGTTTTAACTAAATTTATTGCTTCCCTGCTACATTTGCTTAAAAATTGAGGATGTGTCAATTTAATCTTGCTTATCCGCACGCCCGAACAGTAGGTACAGCAGTCTTGCTTTGTGCACATCTGATGTACTAGTAATAGTCACAGTAAAAGATTTAGATCAAATGTTAGAATACCAATTTATGCATTGTATAGAATAGGTAGTTTGTATCAAACCGGTACGATACGATTGCATTGCATATTAATATCTGTCCTGTTAATATAATATTTATTCTGTAAAATTATATTAAGGCCCTCTTTCACAAACTAAATGTAAAGTGTTGTTTAGTTACTTTTAAAAATCATTTTCTGTTTTATATTGAATTATGCACTCGGCTTACTGCATCATTCGATAGCCGATTTTTTTATTATTATTTTCTATTTAATGTTTGGGACGTTTACCATACAAACAAAGGTATATCAGCTCCATTATCCCCGGTTACCGGTGACTTTAAATGACAGTTTGGCCTACTTGACGTTTGTGAAAGAGGCGCTAAGACTTACTTACTTACTAGTTGTTTAAAAATATTTAAGGCCGCTTTAAAAAAGACATTGTTGAGTTAAAAATCTGACAATACAAACGACGTATGTACAATGTTGAAACTAGTGTTGAAATTGTGATGAAAGAAGGCATTTTTATCGACGTAAAATAATTATAGTCCACGTAATCACGGATACGGGTAGCTGTGTTTATAGCTAAAAAAAGAAAAGGATCAGTCTAATTTTAAAAATTACTTAACATATAAACAGCATATGCTGCTGTTTTATTATAATAATAAAAAAACAACAAATTTTAGCTCTAATATTCATATTCATATTAGTTCAATTCATATTAGTGAAGATTTATGAATGAATTTAGGATGCATGCATTAACATACCTAAATTCATACATTGATGTGTCAGGATAATCTTATCGGTGACAGGATGCAAATGTGACGTCAATGTACAGAAATATCTTAATGTACCTAACATTATATAAAGATATTTTTCATTATTAGTTTTAAATTTTTGGCGAAAACACATAAAATGTACGAGTAAAACCAAGTATATATAAATCTTTTCCTTATGAAGGAGATTGGATCAATTAAAAATTCATCTTTCGTGATTTTACCTTAAAGATTCACGACATCGTCTTGCTTAGCTTGTGTGACGTAATCTTTATGCACGTTGATGATGTCAATCTAATGTATGTAGACTCGTGGACGACTAACTGCATACGGACTCCTAGGCGCGTTTGTTATGCTGAGCACCTAGCTTCTGTGTATATATGCATAAATAGCGGTGTAGTACGTTTCTTATGACTGTCTCGATTGTACGTACAAACATTGAAATAAAATACAAATACAGATATAAATGTAAATAAATACAAATCTTGTTCAAAGTTTAAATACAATGCTTCTGGATTTTTATTCTTTTTAAAGAGTGTTATAAAACTCTTTATTAAGTGTATATGGCATTTAGTAAAGAGTAGCAGACAGGCAGGTTAGCCATTTGAGGGTAAGTGGGCATCTATTGGGAATAAAGTGTACACAAACTACTTCATGTTATAATATGTATTAGATATGGATATTAGCAGGTGTTTTGAAAGTTTTTATAAATGATCATGCGTCATTATTTTATAAATGAGAAATTAGCTATTTCGTATTTTATTGTCGACAAATTATGAGTCTGACAGGACAAAATAGGTGTCAATGTACCTTACAGTATTGTATTTGTATGTAACTATAAGACACAGTACAGTTTTTAAAAACAAAAATACAAATATTTTCTCTGTATTATATTAAATTGAATAGATCGAGACCAAAAGTGGAACCTAATTAAAAGACGTTTCCAAACGATGTTATACTACGTTTTTATTGGTTTCCTAATTCCATCTAATCAATTCGCACTTTCTCACGGACTCATTAATGTGTTGCGTAAATTGGAATGTTGCATCATTGATTTATTTTCCGATTCATCTCCGTCTAAACAATAGCTTCAGCGAACTCATTGCTACAAATGCACACTATATCCTAAGATGATTACGTGGGAAATGAATGGTATTGTGTCTACCGTCCGTTTGCTTTCGATAGAGCGTTATATTTTCATGTACAATCAACACGAGGTCTTATCAAACCGATAATCTGGGGTGAATAACAATGCGGGGGGTGTATTGCAACACTTTCGAGACATAAATAAAATAAGAACATTCAAAGCGACCTATTCCTAGGTGTCGCTATTTTGTGGATGGATAAATTGTTTCAAAAATAATTATAATTATGTATCCAAAACGTGTTCAGGCTATATCTCAGATCAAGGCTGAATCTAGAATGTCAGGAAACAGTTGTCTTCTACAGTGGCATTCATATTTGTTTTTTCTTTTTTTCAATTAATTTATTTAAGACGTAAATGTTGAAATATTATGTCATTTTTATTAAAAAAAAAAACAGCCATTATCTAACAATCTAACAAAATATGTTGCACACCGACCTCCTGTTCAATTTATTTAGTAGGGGAGCCCAAGAGGGGATTTTTGGATTTACTCGTGCGCATCAGATATTGCCAATGTATATACTCCACGTGTCTCCGATAACGGATATATATGTATTAATCTGACGGTTTGGTTGTAAAATTTTAAATACAACTCCAGCGCGTCAGATTTAAGATTCAGAGGGGATGTTAAGTGAACCTAAACTAAGCTCCCATTTAAAATTCAGACGATTCGGATGTAACGCAAGCTCGTGGCAGCTTTTTGAAAATGCAAAAAATATTTTTGACGATTCTCATTTTGTAATACTCGAGCGCGTCAGATTTTCATACAGACGGTTCAGCCTAAATTCGTAATCGTGCTGATTCTTAATCTGACGATTATATGGAGGATTTTTTAAAATACAGCGCCTACAAAATTTTGAATGCCTGTAGACGCTCACCCCACCGCTGAAATGAAAAACTTCATATAACCTTTTCCCACGACGCTCGTACACATTTAGCATCGTGGGCTCCCTAACCATTATACTGCAATGATTTGGCACGTAGCGAATGCCGCCGACATTCAATAAGCCCGATGCTTTTCGTTTAATGTCAATTGATTATACTCGTAGTAGGTATTGCTATAAGCATTGGATTGTTTTATAAAGGTAAAGTATTTTTTGAAAATTATTCTTCGAAAAAATTATTTTTTGAATAATTTGATAATTGATAATTGAAATCAGTAAATATTTACTGATTTCAATGTGTTCTTTTTATGTAGAATATTTATTTTTTTATGTATATCTGTTGTTATTTCACGGTGGTATTGTGTATCGGCTGCCCAAATAACTGCGAAACACTACTGATAGTTGATGGCAACCCTCGCCTATTAACTTTATTAACGCCACAGGTGCTGTGAGAGCCCTTCTGTGAAATTCTGAAAATTCTGGAAATTTCGTCAAAATCGGTCGAGTGGTTATGGAGTCTATAGGGAGCATACACACACGTACAGACATCGATAACAAATTACTTACAGTGATCTGCAGTAGTATCTCTTTAGAGACATCGTTTTAACATTAACCTAAAATCAATATTTTGATCGAAATCGCAACCACGGTGAAAGTGTTTTCTATAAAATTTACTATAATGACGCGTCGACGCGCCGTTCTGTTCTTAAGTGGGGCTTAACAGTGAAACAGCTAATAACTCGAAATAAGCGTTACAGTCAATCGGGTTAATTTTATTCGTAATTTAATTAAGTCTATTATAAATAAGTATATTTTACAAAGAAAAAAAAAAGAAGCTGTTTACAATGGTAGGTACCCATTGTACCCTATTGTATTGTAGGTTCTGATAATAATATAAAAGTAAAAGTGAGTTACACTTGTAACTCCTTAACTAAATGAATTAAGATTAGATTACCAAGAAAGTCTAAGTGGATCAAGGCCTCCACCACATAACTATAAGACCTGAACATCGGACAGGTTTTTTCTATAATTGTCCTGCTAGAGCGAGTCTTAATTGAGGCGACTATCTGAACATGATGACAATTATGACCTATAAGAGCCATGGGTGAATACTTCTTCTGGAAAGTTATGGAGAAAGCCTATGTCCAGCATTGCAGTGGATGTCATACGGCTGAGATGATGTTAATGATACCATATCAATCGTATGGTTTCGAATTGAGATCATGGAAGCATTGAAACAAATTTTTTTTCATAATTTATCTTTATTGGAAATCGAGAGTGACGACTATCTAATGATATTTCACTGTTCATTTTTTTTAACAATATCGGTTTACTTTTTTAAAAAGACTTGATATGTTAAATTTCATTTTTGGCTTTTAAAATTTCACATAATTTATATTCGAAAAATATTATAAATGTTTCAATGCATACCGAAGTTGTTAACAAAAAGCTTAATCTCTTCTTTTGATACATGAATATATAAACGCTTTCGTCATAAGAAATCGCGGTACGGTGTCTAGGTAATTAACATTGAAGAAATAATTATGACAAGGTAAAAAGTGGAGTTTTGCTTCCACATTATAAGCGCACGCACGTACTTAAAACAGCATACGTGTTTACAGTGAAGTAATTAAGGAACTAAGTGCAAATACGGATGCGAATTTAGAATACACAATATACCTACAATACGACACAGTCACTGTATACCTAAAGATTATGGTCAATAAGTACACATTGAACGGTTTTAGATCTTTAGCTATACTAGTTTTTGCTAAAAACTTTGTCTGCATATCTTTATACTATATTATATCCTATCCTTCAAGCCAGAACTAACTGGCAAGATTGACAAAGTTTCATAGTAATCGGGTTAGGCGGTTTTGGAGATTAGCACGAATGAACATTGCGTTTCGCCATACTTGTGATTTTTTATGTAATCTTTTACATAATAAAAAGTGTTTGACTTGACTGGCAATAAACGCACATCCTAGACTAGAAAGCTAAAATTTGGAATATAGATTTATTTACGGGTATTATAACTTTAGCATCCACAAAGAAAATATTTTTGAAAATTTGAACTCCGTGATATTTTATGATATGAAATGTGATTTATGAAGCTATAGAATCATAAACATACACCGACATAACTAGTTGAATGATTATCAATTTAGTTTGAAACTTTTTAATTTTGTTGCATTTAAATTATATTTATTTTTTAATTGAAATGTGACTGGGAAAACAACCAGTTAAGAGGTGTAATTGTTCGTATTATCTACATTAACAGTAGATAATACCATTGATGATAAAATAAATAGATAACTAAATTAGAGATAAGAGAAAAAATAAGTACATACTAAATTAAGTTTTATAGTAAGTATTTGCTAAAGTATATTTTGTTCTGTTCCAGGGATGTACATACTCGTAAGGTAGGTGGCGCGTGGAGGCGCACGCAGCGATGCCGCTGCCGAAACGCTGCGTGGAGCCGGTGCACGTGTCCCGCGGGACGGTGCCCGAGCGGCTCGCGGTGCCCTCCGAACTAGAGGCGGTCACCAACGGTACACTCGCCAACACAGTTAGGTAATGATTTCACTTTCTTTTTATTTTATTCATCAATATTCAATATTAAAATTAGGTATACGAGTTCCCAGGTACACCAAACTGTGGGAGTGCCTTGGCACCAAATTTTATTTTAATCTACAGGCATTTTATTTTTTATGTTTCAAACCTAAAAAGTTAAAGTAGTCCAATGAATCCAATAAAGTTAAAGTTAAAGTAGTCCAATAAGTAAGTCTGGTTCAAGCACCTAATAAATTTGATTCAATTCAAAGAAAGTCAAACTTGCTTCCGATTTGTCAGAAGAGTACATAATTGAAATTAAAAAGATTTTTCCTTCCGACAAAGGTTTGTAATTGTCGTTTAGTTATTTTTATGAAAATAATTGTTGATTACAGACAACTGTCGTCACTGTCCAAACATGCGGAAGACATGTTTGGGGAACTGACGCGGGAGGCTACCAATTTAGCCGAAAGGACGAATGTGCTGCAAGCGAGGATAGACAGACTCGCTATCAAAGTGACACAGTTGGACTCTGGTGTCGAAGAAGGTACAATCATGATTGGTATTTTTTATTACAACAAATTTTAAAAAATAATAACCAGTGCTGGACACTGAATAAATTATGTTTAGTATTATGTGGTAGATATAACTATACGGGGAAAACTTTATTTTCATTAGTTACATTATTTAGTAAGTTCTGTTTAATGTAACTAGTGGGACTTTTTTGTCCCAGTGGACATAATTAGTTAGTTATAACTTATGCACACGATCCTCGCGTTTTCATCGCATCAAATGCGCAGATATACATCCCTCCTCAAACCCTATTTGCCGCTTTCAGCTGTTTTAAATGCGTTTGTAACGATACAAACGCGTGTTCGAAGCGCATTTCATTTGCGACTGCGAATGAAATGCGATACAATCTGCTAATACGCGCAGACGACGCGTGTGCATAGGCCCTTATGGTTGGCAGCGCAGTAAGATGCAGTAAAATATAAGATGATTGTATTGGTGCAGTGTCCCTGCAAGACATCCAGATGCGCAAGGCGTTCCGGTCGTCGCGCACGTTCCAGCAGCAGCTGTTTTCGCGCAACACGATTCCGTCGGCGATGCTGTCGACGTACGCGCGCTGCGATCGGCCGCCGCCGCTCGAGCGCCTCAACGAGTTCCGCGACGACGGCCGCGACGCGCGCAAGTTCTACACCGATCCCGATTACTTCTTCGAGCTGTGGAGGCGCGAGATGCTGCAGGACACCGAGCGCATACAGCACGACCGGGGGAAGAAGGTACACAATACCACTCGAATCACTATTTTAAGCACATTATTAAACAAAAATGACGAAGATAGTCATCGTCATGTCAGCCGTGCTCGTTCCACTGCTGGGCATGGGCCAAGCATGCTATAGTTCTCTTAATATATCGTTGCGCTCGAAAGAGCAACAATCGAGGAAAGTTTGTTTATTTAATTTGCAGAAAAAATGCATTTGTGTGGATCGCTAGTATAAAAATATGTATTTTTTCTATTTATGAATTCTCTCGAACAATATCTCAGAAGTGCAGTTCCTTCTTGTCTAGAGTAGGGGTTCCTGAATTTTTATGATAACGTTACCGAATTCGTTTTATTTTACGGAACTCACAATCAAATGATTACAAATCATTACTAAATCATTCCTGCGTTTTACGCACCCGTCACGCTGCACCCGTGCGCTGCTCCATAGTTCGGGCTGAATTTTCGTCTCCCTTATACCACCTACCCATTTACGTAACAATAATGAGCTCTTCTCATTAATTTACGCAATTCAAAAATAAATAATTTCGCGGTATCCACTTTAGGAATCGTTGGTCTAGCTAGAGGATAATTTATGCATTGTGGTAGAATCTGAATTTGTTTGTGGGTGCAGGTGCGTCCGGCGCGAGGCGGTGGCGGTTCGGACGGACGCGGGCCGCGCAAAGTGCGCGCTCCCCACCTCACCAGAGAGCGCCACAAGGCGGCGGCTCTCACGCGGGGCGAACACATAATGGCGCCCAGTCAGCTGCGTCACTACAACATCGACCATGGACGCCATCACACGCCGCCCGACCCCATATACAGTCAGTACTCACACATACATTTTGATAACCATATGTTATTTTGTGTTGTGCTGTTTATCGAGCTTGCAAAAAGTGCCCACTTAGGACACTCACTTAGATTCAGGCAATCCAGAAATGAAGCTGGTGAAAGAAAACGTATAATTAATGTTCAACTAATTTTAGGACAAGAACATAGCATCACCTTATGTAAATATTCACAAAAAGTGTAATAAATAATTATAATAATTCGGGGTACAAGAGTTCATTTTCCCCGTATTATGGACATGGTTTATGATTATGACATCCATTATGGATCTGTGTAATTCGAAATAAAAATTATTCTTATTATTATTTTACAGTCATTCTCAAATAGCCTATTAAAACCACTTAACATCTCCCTGACTATGTAAGCGAAGCAATATTTTCAATCGAGTATCGCCAAATCTGGTTGCAATAAAGCTACTGTAACTTCTCGTGACAAGGATTCATTTAACTGTTGATAATTTAAAACATCTGTTTTCACTGAAATGTATTTGTAGCCACGAGCGTGACGGACGGCGGTTACCGAGCGTCACAAAACCGACCGCCTTCGTCGCAGCCCGCGCGACCCAACTCCATAGAGATAGAAAACCAACAGAACAGGCAGTCGCGGCTCACCGGAAATGGCCACGGTACGCTCTAAAGCATTCTTGTCTTGATTCAGCTAGTCTTTGATAAAACAATCGTCCAAATTTAGATTATGTGTTTGAATTGGTAAAATAAACAAAAATATACCAATGGAATATTACATTGGTACGTGTCACTAATGTTTCAGTGGTGGTTGAGGAGAGTCCGTACGGGTCGGTTGGCGAGCCGGTGTACGGCAGCAGCGGTGCGGGCACGCCGCGCCGGCCGCGCCCTTCGATGCCGCCGCCGGCACCGCCCGCACCACTTGACTCGGCGCAGCACACGCCCACTCGCTCGGCGTTGCCTCCGCCACCGCCGCCGCCCGACGCGCTGCTTAACGGCGCCTCGCCTCCGCCCCACCGCACCGCGCTCGACGCTCACCTCGACCACATGCACGCCGTCATCGGTAAGCTCAGCTCTACCCTAAGGTGCACTTTGGCGACCGCCACAACGCGGCTTCGGCGACAGTTACCCGCGACTGCGTCCCACTGTTTCCTATGGGTAGTAAATATTAGTCTTGAGTGTATCTGCAAGCTAAAACAATTTCTTTCCCCAGGTATGATGTCATCCGAGGAACCCGAGGAGCCGGTACCGCCGCCTCCGCCTCCCCCGCCGGCGCCCCTTCCTGTCGCGGAGCCTTCCCCGCCGCCCCCTGAAGAGGCTCGGCCCAGACCCCCGTCACCGGGCGCCTTGCTGCGGGGCGCCTCTAATCTCAAGCCGCCAAGGCCCGCAGCGGACCCGCAGCCCGACCCACGCTCAGATCTACTCAAGGCCATACGAGACGGTACAGCAAATTTTATCTTATGAGTCCTTATATCTATGAAACTGTACATTTTGAATACTGCCTAGCGTGTGTATGTGTAAAATATAAAAGACAATCTACTCGGAAATCTAAATTTAAATTAATATAATGGCAACACTTCTCACGTAATCACTTCTCACGTGCAGTCTTATTTTCCAACATCACTGTTTCTGTGACCATTATCGGTACTCCCAAAGCTGGTGAATGGGATGGTTACTGCCGTCAAACAGACCGCTCTCTTCATGACTCATGAAAAATTACCCCTTGTAAAATTTTCCATAATTGGGTTTTTTTTTTTCAGGTATAAAGCTGCGCAAGGTCGAGAAGCGTTGCGACGAAAACACCGGCCGATACGACACCCTACGAGGCGTACCCGCCTTCCTCGACGTCGCCTCTATACTCGCCCGACGCGTCGCCGTCGAGTTGTCCGACACGAGTTCCGGCGCGGACTCCGACTCCGATGACTCGGACCAATGGACAGAATCGCGGGCGTGACGTCATGCCCCCCCGCCCTCCGCCGCGCCCGCACCGCCACCCGACGCCACTGTAAGGGCGGAGAAACTGATCACTATAAAGCCAGAGCGATCAGTCGACCAACCGGTCCGCGAAATGACACTAACGGAGAAGCCTCAGGGCGAACCGGTCGCCATACTCATCAAACCGGAGCGCGCAGACGGCACATCGGTCAGGGAACAGGCGCAACGCATCGAAAACAAGGTAGAGAAACCGCCGCGAACTTCGTCCATAGACGAGGAGAGGTGTTACGTGAAAAATTCATCTTTCCTGAGCAAGGATATACAAGCGCGGAAGGCTCAGGCCGAAGCGAATACTAAGGCGAAGGAAGGATCTCCACCGAAAAAAATTATTTCGCCCCCAATCAGGAGTTCTTCAACGCCGCCTAAGAAGGAAATCCTATCGCCGCCCAGTGTCGCCTCGCCACCAAAAGCTCAAGTCACATTCTCACCGAAGAAAATATTTTCACCTCCAAAAGAGGATGTCGTCTCTCCGCCGTCAATCGAAGCGCCCGATCCGCCCAAAAAGGTCACCTCGCCTCCCATGTCCGTCTTCAAAGCCGTTAGCGCGGAAGTAAAAACTAACAACGATAATTGTAATTCAAACACAATGAATAAAGATCTGACAAAAAATTTGATCAAAACTGAAAAAGAGACTGATGATGCAAAATTGAATGACAGCAATGAAAGCAATGCAAATCCGGCGAAAGAGCAGAGCGAATCTAACGCGACAGAAATTAATAAGCAAGAATCCAACAACGGTGTGGGTGATAAAATAAAGAAATTTGAAAAAGCCGCAGAAGACGCAAACACTGAGAAGCTTTCGCGGCCGGGTTCCATACGTAGAAAGTCGCACACTGAAAGATTGGGCTCTGACAGTAAAGAAGAATTGCCTCCACCTGCGACTCCTTTCAAAGACACTGTGCAGTTTGAATTGAATGCTCACACAGATAAGACCGGCTCGACGCACGACATTGACACACACCAAGTCAAAAACAATCAGAACTCGATGGCTTTAAAGTGGCAAAGGAGCTTGGAGAATCCCACCGAAGAGAAGATAAAGAAGCCAGAACCGCAAAAGATTATCAAGCCAGAGTTCAAACCGATGTCATCCCCGGTCGATGTGACAATCCGTTCACCGAGTCTCGGAGCAAAGGTGTCCGATCAATTTCCGTCGCATTGCACCGCATTCAGAAATGTGGCTTCGCCGGACGTCCACAGGTTCAACGACGATGTGAATACTCAGAATAATTTTAAGACTTGCAAGTTGAAGAAAGAGAAGTATTCAGTGAGCAAAGGTTCCAGTTACTTCACACGGGGCTCGGAGGAGATTTGGTTGGTTAAGAAGAAAGATATAGAGGAGATTGAAGAGAGAGTGTTGGATTCTTTCCGGCGAGCCGGAGGAAATGTTTGTATGCGGAGCGAGTCGATGCGTCCATCGTCTGATAGCGGTCAGGCGGCGTCCTTCACACACGCGACCATGGGCAGAACAAAACGTCAAATGTACGCCCGAAGCGAATCGCTAGATCCCCAATGGGCTAATGCGCGCGCTCAAACTTTAAAACGACAATCGTCGGTCGCGTGCACTTGTGGTCACGACAAAAAGACGCGCGTCAGAAATGTCGCGTCGGATGTGACGTCACGCCCTCGTTCGCGTTCCCACGGCGACGAAAACAATCAGGCGCAAGGACACGTCTTGGACAAATATGAGACCCTTGTATAGTCGCTTGAAGATTTCGGAGACCTGGGGGGTCTTTTGCCGGTAGAATTCGCTTATAATTAGATAAAATTTGCATATTATCTACTGTTTCATTAGAAAAATCTTCTTTTTTTATGATGGAATGTTTACATTCTCAAAATGAGAAGCATTTAATGAACTCTTCTGGCAGAGCGTTTTCAAGACCCACCGTTTCACCATAGACATATCCGGCAAGATACTGAAATTTCATACAGTGACTCGGGCCCTCAAAAGTGTTGGAACCACGGAAGAAAAATCGATAATACCTATAAGAATGTTAGTGTAGTACCCCTGCGGGTGTCGTCTATTTATTCCATGCATGATAATGTGATAGCCGCCTCTCGATGTGTTTATATATTTGAAAGTTGTGGTGCGAATGTAAATTTGGTGCAAAGTGCATGGAATTTGATCGGTGAAGTTAAAAGTAATTTTGAGAGTAAGGCTAGGGAAGGAACAAAAACCACGTGTTTATATTATTATTATTAATATTTTCATTGCAAACCAAAAATGTATACTTTATGAAGGTACTACTTATAGTGTACAGCAAGTTTGCCAACTCCTGTCAAGTGTATAACAAGCTGGATTCAAGAAGTCAAATTATTGACATATTATAAGAAAATAATTGAAATGTCTGAATTTTGATGATTTTGGTTTATTGAAGAATAAACTGAAAGTTAGAGAAAATGACTACTGAATGAATTAGGGTCGAAACTATTTCTTTATATATAGTAAGACCCATAAAAATATCCTATTTTTATTTTGAGAATGGTCTTAAAGTATGAAAAATTTTGTAGAAATAGAAATAATTTTTATTTTTTAGCCAATATATCGAATATTATGATCACACCTTTTAATTATCACATTGAAGGTCATAATTAACAGAAACTTTATATTGAATTTTGTAGGTTGGCAAACTTGACAGGACAGATTAGTTAGATTTTAGTATAAACAAGAAATTCTCTTGACAAATTTTATTCTCATTTTTTATGCTTAAACGTTAAGTAAACATAATTGTTTTTATAGCAACACTAATAGATCACAACTTATTGCCAGATATTTATATATATCTTAAGTTATTAACTTATTAAACTAAACCCACCTGAGCACAATCTAAATGAAATGGTGCTTTGCTTGTTGGATCATACTTTCTTTCACATAATATGACTCTATACTGACACAAATGATAACAAGATTATTTATATTCTAGATAAAATAGGTTATTTCCTATCTGCCACTCGTTTTCCAATCCTATTTCTTAAACGCAAAAATCCAAGATAGTTTTTTGTCAGCATAGAGGTTAATTTTAGCGGTTGTGAAAATTTATTTGAGATTCAATATTACCTATCTTCTTATTTACAAAAACTAAAGCATTTTAATCACTTATGAACACATTAATTTATGAATATATATTTGTATAATAAGATTAGGAAGAACGAAGCGTTTTGTTGTTTTGTTTATTCTCTTAATTTGAGATTTAAAAAAAAAAACAAGTGTGGCGGGTCGTGTCGGAAACTATATTTCTAATAAAACTATATCGCATTTAGATAATTATCTAAAAATGCAAAATATAAAAGAATTATTATTTTCTAAACTAATGACTATAAAAGTATAAACCATTTTGTAATTTCATATTGTACGTGACCTGTGTAAGTAGTGCCAATTATTCGTGTATATCGGAGTTGCGGATTAATCTCAATTTTATAAATTTTGTATGTATCCAATAGCGGAATGTTTAATTCACATTTTCTATCACCGTAGTTTTAGAATATTAAGCCTCGTGTGCACTGGAGAAGAATGTCCCGCAGGCCGTCTTTGTATACGAATCTCAGTATTTTAAAATTATCTAAATTGAATTGAACACCATAAATGAAATAAATAATAGAAGCATTCTTTGATAGTTTTGAATTTTAATATTTCCTTCTTTACTTTTTAATTTAAATTATATTTCAAATAATTAGTGAATTAGTGATTGGTTGGCTATATTTGTGTTTGACAAGTCAAATTAATTACTCTAAACATCTAAAATATTCAGTTTAGTTATACTTTAGTATGCCTACTCTTCAAACTGCAGTTAAGTAAGCCCTCACAACACAAGTGTTGAAATATTTATGAGAGTAATGTTTGAATGCAAACCTTTATCATAATTTAGCGAAATTTTCAATTCTATTTACATATTTCTTAATCTATTAAAAATAACAATTAAGAAAAAATAAGCTTACTTCAGCTTTAATTTTTTTTTTAAATGCATTATCCTTCTCTTTGAATTTTTACTCTCTTGTCTTTTGTAATGACGACGACATATCGCGGGACATTAGTTCCACAGTGAACACGCGGCCTTAAGTACTTCCATTTATTAGACCTATACATAAATTACCTAGTTCTTAAAGATAATTTCAGCATTTATTGTATCAGTTAAAAGTGAAACATGCATTCCAAAGTTTTGTTGCTCACCCCAACCCCACTTGAATGCATTTTTTTTTTAATGTTGAAAACATGAGCAACGAATGTGTACCAAAATCGTCTTAAATATTGTAGTATTTATATTTTAGGTAGATATAATTTCCATTAAAATTTATAAGTATAATTCTCTTACGATTTCTTTCTTTTGTACAAAAAATCATTTTAAATGTTCATTAATTGAATACATTGAAATTAAATTATTACGGACGATCTCATGCTATGTTTTTTTTGCAATGTTTCAAAATAATTGAGGGGATGTATGCTTCCCTTAGTTTTTATATGGTTGAGTTCTTGTCATTATTATAAATATTTCACAAATAAATAAATGATTCATACATTAGTTTCGAAATTCTTCTATTTACTTGTTGCATGAGATCGAGATTTTTTTAGGCGCTAAGCCTTTTTTTTTTAATTTTTTTATTCTGAAAATTTTTGTGTGTGATTTTCTGAATCTACCGATTAAAATAGTCACCGAAACTTGTTGAATTTATACTTTGCTATAAAAAGTTTTATATTTTAAAGACTTGGCTACGTTTTATGTTGATTTGGACAAAAATAATACATATATTTGTATACAAACTTTGTATTCAGTGATGATATTTATGTATTTAATTCGGTTGCATGACATCTACGAGCAGCGTTGTAGTATAGACTATCAAAAAGTGTATGTATTGAATCACGATAATTAATTAAGATGTAAATTATAGCCGTAAGAAAATGAATAAAGCATGTTTTATATTATGTAGAATATACGCCTCTTTAAGTTGTCGTGTTCCGGCGGACGCTAATTTATTTATTAGCATGTTTAATGTATAATTTTATTATGAAGAAACTCGAGCAAGTTGTTGTAACCGCAAAACTATGTCATGTGTATTGAGAAATATTTTATGAATTGTTTATTTGCTAATACAATTTAAGTTACATTATCTTGGAGTTTTTTTTTATACAATTCCCTTCTCTTGCGCAACTCTAGACTAAAAGAGTATAAGATGCCAATTTCGAGGATTGTACTAGAAATTGGCAATAATTTTTTAATAGTTCATATCTGTTATAATTGATTAGTCACAATAATTGCATATGATTTTACTTAAACTACAAACATCTACAATTTTTTTCTCTGACCCTTTGTCCGATATATCCAATCGAAATTACTCGTTGGACGTTGTTTGAGCGACACAATAAAAGTGAGACCGTTGGAACAACGCGCCGATAGTAAGACGTATTTTTTACGCTTGCAACATTTAATGGTCGCATTGCCATAACTAAAGCATATTATTCTATGGCATTTACAGTCTGTCAAAAAAGTGTAAATTAAAAAGCGGCAATACTGTAGTGTTGTCCCGTTCTAACCATGTAGTTGAGGCATAGAAAAAGTATTAGACTAGAGAAGCGGTGAGCGTACACTCGATAAGGACGGAAACACAGTACATACGAACTCTGGGCTGCCACATCAAACACTTTTTACCCTGTTTATTTATAAAACATTACACAGCAAAATCAAAATATTTATTTATCAATTAGGTTTCTACAAGAAACTCTTATGATCGTCATTATTAATTTAAATTTACCAGGGTTTCGGAAAAAAGCCAAGATAACGATCCTGAGAAGAAACCCCGAAAGAAACTCAGGATACTATTCTTTTTGTCATCATTAAAATATAAAATAACACAATACACTTAAGGTGTCAGCAGCTTACATCATTAATCACATTCAGATTACTATTAAATACTGGCTGTTGCCCGCGGCTTCGCTGGCGTAGAATAAGTTTCCCGCAAGAACACATTTTCCTGCGGTAAAAAGTATCCTGTCTTTCTTCAACCTCTCAACTATCCCTGTTCATAAAATTGAGTCATTCTGACTCCGTTACGACGCGGCAACTAACTTTCGCAATATTAAATATAATAATAATAATAATGCATTTATAAGCTCCACACAATCACAAAACCACAGAATATACAGACAATGTTAACTTAATTGTTATATACACAATTACTTATTGTTATATGGATTGATGAGTATTAACTTTGTAACTAGCTTCTGGCCGCGACTTCGCTTACGCGTAATAAGTTCCCCATGGGAAGAGATTTTTTCGCGCTTAAAAGTATTAAACCCGGATTAAAGTTAAACCTTATACTTAAAACGGCATCAAAATCGGTTCAGTAGTAGTTTAATTTTATTTAATATGGATAATAAAACAATTTTATATGATAACTTTTAATTTATTTTTATTAAGTAACTAATATGGGAAAGTTAATAACTAATATTAACAAATGAACAATATGGATACAGGAAAAATAAAACAATAAATGAGGTACTTTTCATATTCTTAGATATAATTATGACAAATCTCAAATATAGGCTGTATACATGGATATGACGCAAGCATTTGATCATGTAGATTGTAGACCATGTAATTCTTCTTGAAAAATTTGAAAGTTATGAAATAAGAGGTAATGTACTAAATCTAATAAAATCATACTTATATAATCATCATCATCATCATCTCAGCCGCAGGACGTCCACTGCTGGACATAGGCCTCCCCCAAAATTTTATTATATTATATACTTATATATCGTATAATAGGAAAACAAATTACTGAGATTAGTCGAATAAACAGATCTCTATTTACTTACAGAAACAAAAACGCATAGTGCTAATATATTGCGTAAAATTAAATATTTCCCAATATTTAGGAGAAAAAAAAATCATGCGCTGGTAACCCTAAAATGTGTATAATCCTACTATATTACGTTACATGTAATTGCTAAATGTCACCAATAATTTAAGATTGCTACACTACTTGTACGGTTTATAGTCTCAAAACAAGATCTTTTGTGATCGAAAAATCATAAAAATATCATCTAAACAGTTGTAAAATTTATAACAAGATATAAATTAGATGTTTACTGAACATTCAAGCAAAAATTATTGCATTTAACCAAAAAATAAAGCACTTACATATGAAAGGTTATGTTTTCAACATTTCGCTCTGATCGGCTTTTACAGCCTAAAATGCAACAGTTCACCATTATCACCACTTTCAGCAACACGTACCACACCTCACACAATACCCAGGAACTTTGAAAAATGCTGGGAATATGAAAATTGGCATAAAACAAAGGGCTCGTATTATCCACCAAGAGATTTGTGTGCCACACATTCAAGTGTGGCAAACAATAGAAACGCATACGCAGAGAGAGATAAAAATCAATAATGTGTCTCGCTAAGGTAATAAAGCATAAATGCGTCTCGTTTTCACGACTATTATTATTCTAATGACTTCTCTAGTCTAATACTTTCTCTATGAGTTGAGGTGACACTATAGTATTGCCACTTTTTAATTTCTACACTTTTTTACAGACTAAATACATCATTTTAATTTTTAATTAAAAATTAGATTTTTTTCTCTGTTCGCTGCAGTTTCAAAAACGAAAGTGTACTTCATAGTATCTACTATTTAGTTTGTGGTAGGCACCTATAATTTCTAATTCCAGCAAAAAAATACTCCGGACATGTCTTGATTTCTGTAAGGTCAGTGTTGGCTCAATGTAATTTCAATTTCAAAAGTATGTCTAATTTCAACAAATATGAAGGATGGCTTTCTTCGTCTCGTTCAAGGAGAATTGAGATAAGGAGGACAATCTCTGAGTATTAAAAGTGTCCGTCGAAACCGATAAATTGGTGGCGCTAGTGTTCAACCAAAATTCAACTCGGCGCACTTCACTCCGTCAACTACTGCTACGTTCATTCCATACTCTCCATACTCTCACTGTTCACACTAGCGCCATCTATATTTATCGGATTTTGTTGCCACTTTTTCAGTTTAACACCCATGTAAGATGGCGCTCGTTATCTCTAAACTCCTTAGTCTCGTTCTTAAAACAGTACAAATTGCTAAATTTAGTTAACATAGAGTACTATATAGTTAATATTATTTATATATGTTTCATTTCGGCATTGTATGGTGAAAAACAGCGCCTACTGTTTTTCCATCATGGTTAATAAAACAAGAAATATTAACAAACGATGCAGAATGCCATGTATGTAGCTGTATACAAGCCCGTCAGCCTGTTGTTAGTCAGTCATTGCGGTTTTCATCGGTTTTTTATTTAAACCACAGACTATTAAATAATGGTCACTAAAACTGTAAAATTTTCATATCTATCTATGGTCATTTCTCTCACAAAAAAGATAGTGCCTCCATTCCAAGACACAAACTTTTACAAAAAAAAATCTTTTAAATATCTTACTATGGTACACTGTTAGTAAAGTATTTTTCATTCTGTTATATAGATAGTTTATAATTTTATAATTAACTAGAATTGTGTAATAAAGCTTCAAGTGGTGAGATGAGAATAAAGTTGACCGAATAATTAGGCAAGTGTTTAATTAACAGAACTTTCTATACAAATTGAACGTGGTGAAAAATTAAATTCAAGTGAGAGGAGTAATTACGAAATAATTACAATGACTTCGGCACTTTATTTGGAACATTACCTGGACAGTCTCCAGCATTTGCCCATTGAACTTCAGAGAAACTTTAAACTTATGCGAGATTTGGACGACAGGGCGCACGGCCTAATGAGGACAATTGATCTTATGGCAGACGAATTAATGCCGAGCGTTCCTAAGATGGACGAGGAAACGAAAAAAGAAAAAGTCAACACCATTCAAGGTTTGTTCAATAAAGCTAAAGAATACGGCGACGATAAAGTGCAGCTCGCTATACAGACGTACGAGTTGGTTGACAAACATATCCGTCGCCTTGACTCGGACCTTGCGCGATTTGAATCTGAAATACAAGAGAAAGTTATGAGCGCACGTGCCGCGCAGCAAGCGGCTGCTGATCAGGAGCCTAATGCAACAACTGTGAAGAAGGGCAGGAAGAAACACAAGGGCAGTGAGAAGACTGCGTCCACTGCTGGTAAAAAGAAACGCGTGTGCGCCTCCAGCGAGGAGGACACTGCCACAAGTGGCAGGTCGGCTGCCAAAAAGAAAGCTCAACGCAAAGGTGCAACGGCCACAACAAACACAGCTAAAGAGCAGGAAGAAAACGCCGACTTGGACTCTGTGGCCAGCATGGCTCATCCGAGCGATGTCCTCGACATGCCTGTCGATCCGAACGAACCCACATACTGTTTATGCCACCAGGTGTCTTATGGAGAGATGATTGGCTGCGATAACCCCGACTGCCCTATTGAATGGTTTCATTTCGCTTGTGTGGACCTCAAGATTAAACCCAAAGGTAAATGGTATTGCCCTAAATGTACCCAGGATAGAAAGAAAAAATGATCTATAGTAAAACCTATAAATAAGCCCACTGAAAAGACTGGTCAATGTAAAAAGTGATGTAAAAGTATTTTTAAGGGTCAATTTTTTTGCCGTTGCACACATAAAATCAAATGATTTTTTTTTTCTTTAATTATTATAATAGCCCTATTTTGTAAACAATCATGACAGTGATAATAAATTACTTATATTTTAACCTCTTATATAAGTGATTAAAATTAAAAAATTATTTCCGCATTGTTATTATTAAAAAATGAAAATTTTGTTTACAGAATTAGATAAGTAATTCCATCCATAGATTTAGTATAGTTTATACTATACTTAGTCTATAATTGCTTTTATTTTAATGTTTTTCAAACTTAGATTACTATTTAAATAGTTTTAGTTATGTGTTAAATCTTTTAGACAATAAAGTATTAACTTTACATACAATTAATATATTTTTATCGATAATAAATTATCAATTACTCCTTTTTGTAGAGAGAACCAAAGTGAATGTTCTTATTAATCAATTGCTAATGATAAAATAAAAACAATAAATGCATTATTAACCAATTGAATGTAGTTATTGCATAATATTGTTTTTTTTTTATTAGATTTAATTTTATTATTGTAGTTATTGTAAATTACTCGGAGGTTGGCTTTTAGTAATGTTTTATAATCACATTTTACACTATTCATGTACCAACACCAACAATCAAGAAATATACTTTACCAATACATGATCACATACATCTCTATCATGTTTGCTCCTGATGAAATCTGAAAGTACTGAACCAATTTTTATATAACTTCGTAACTATGTTTAATTTGGTCTAACTTAAAAGATAGGATAGTTTTTATTTTGAACCCGGTCGAAGTCGGGAGCAGATCACTAGTTTTTTATAAATGTTTTAGCTGAACCTGGCCCTGCTCTGTTATAGCTTGATTTTTCTTTTCTTTTCCGTTGGAAAGTATTATATCAAAACATTTTTTTCTTAAAATAAAATATATTGTAACAATTTTAAGTTAATACATCTACTAGTTTTCGAGCTTTGTGGACATAAAGAAGCAAAATTTTTTAATATATATAAATGAATAGCTGGTGCCCGCGACTTCGTCCGCGTTCTCTGTAGCCTTTCTGGATAAACGGACTATCCAACACAAAAAGAATTTTTCAATTCAAACTAGTAGTTCCTGAGATTAGCGTGTTCAACAAAACAAACAAACTCTTGAGCTTTATATATTGGTATAGATTTTGTCCATCTCAATAAACATATTGTTTGTCATACCTTTTCAATGTTTCATTTTGATTATAGAAACCCAAGAAAGGTTCCCTCAGATTATTTTATTATTATCTACTAGCAATTGTTTAGAAAATTGTCCATATTTTGCATCAATGTTTTTTTAAAAGATTTATCACCCTTTTGATGATTGAGATTTTATAAGCCACCACTTTTATGTGATTAATTATATTTGTGTAGTTACAATCAGGTGAATTTTCAGTTATTTTCATGCACTTTGTCATTTTCTCATATCATTTTTCGTTTGAATAGAACAAAATGTTATATAATTATTTTTCACTCACTTTCAATTAATAAATAAAAATAACTGAAAATGGTCTACGAGTTTTATAGACCATTTTCAGTGAATGCCTGCATCATAATATGTTAAAACTATGTAATGTGTGATAACATAATATTTGTAATATCTCATAAATTTTTATCTATGATGAAGTTTTTAACTTGACCTCTTATTTGTCATGGGCAAGTTATAGTTAGAGCATTTTTAACAATCAACATATTTGTTAATTTTGTTCACACATTGATATGTCACATTACATATTTGCCTATTTCTATAAACAATGCTATAACATACACCAATCGGGTCTAGTATATGTTGGATATTTTAATTATAATTCTTACTGAAATGCTTTATTACATGGCTAATGTAACCATTTATTAATAATATAAATATTTGTATATGAATCAACGTACTGTGTGCACTTATTGAAAATAGAGTTAAAAACAATAATAATATACCTATTTGCTACCGACAATTACCTAGCTAGATTTTGGAAGTACATAGGTAATTAAATGTAAGAAATACAGAGAGAAAAAACTACTTTAACCATAAACTAATAAAGAACCATACACTTTAATTTTTAGATTGTAAATTTTAATGAGGTTGCTAGTGCACTGTCGACCTTAATAGAGTAATAAGAGATAATAAGTACTATAAGACAACCAACACTTACTCAAACACAACAGCACTAGTGCTGTTATTTTGATGATCTTCTCTAAGACTGTAGGATGATCACTGCCAGTAGGGCTGCGCAGTTTACAACTGCGGATTGCCTTAGCCCTGCCACTATAAAAATATTGTAGTAAGTTATCATGACTGTGTTGTCATGTATTTATAAATTCAATATTATGTTTCAATAAGCTGAACTCTATCCGTTTATTTACTATGCATGTTTGGAAATAATTCATATAATAAGAAAAAGAGAAAATCATGTTTTATTTAAAACTATATACATATATAGATTTTATCACTTGAATTAATTTCAATTTGAATCACTACATTTATTTGACAAATATTTTAATGTTTTTATTCCTAAATAGCTTCTTATGCTGAAAAATTATTAGCTTTAAAAAAATTTCAAATAATGATCAATTTTATATTACATATGTAATTAAGAAACTTAGTATAATAAAATTGTTTTATGATATTTGGTTACATAGTTTTTTAAGTAATGAATATGGACAACCAATGACTGCAATTTTTGAGAATCATAAGGTTTTCTATATTTTTAGAGTATAAGCTGTTTCTAGAGAATGTAAAAAAAAGAAATATCAATTTAATCTTAAGTTATGTTTTATGTGTATTACAATATGTTACATTTTATTATTTAATTTTGTATACTATTCACATTGAGGTAATAATGTATTGTTATTGTATCATATTTTTATATGACAATACTTAGCATATAAAAAATGACAAAGTATGTAACATAACTAATACCAATTTAATTCACCGAACAATTTTGAGTACATTTTACAGAAAAAGAAATGTTCCACAAAAGGTTGTAGGACCTCCAATACATTATCACCTCGATAAATTATGTAACAGAATATGAAATTTTAAAATGTACATATTTAAGCTCCCTGGCAAATGTAGAATTATATTTTATAGTGTTCGCTGTAATATAATAATAATAATAATAATGAATTTCTACCATAATAATGATAAAATTGGGGCTAAAAATTCCTAACCAAGATTTTTCTTATTTATAACACAAGTGAGCTTTTGTTTATGAATAAATATCAATATCTACTAAACAAAACAAGAAAAGAAAATAGGTTCACAAACAAATGAGAAAAAATGGTATAACTAATATAATAAAAAATTGCTTCTATAATTGTATGTTTGTGAATCTCTGTATCTTT
This sequence comes from Synanthedon formicaeformis, assembly GCA_945859745.1. Classification (NCBI taxonomy): domain Eukaryota; kingdom Metazoa; phylum Arthropoda; class Insecta; order Lepidoptera; family Sesiidae; genus Synanthedon; species Synanthedon formicaeformis. The sequence continues at coordinate 8,401,243 of OX243969.1, read as the reverse complement.
TTTATCAAATAAATATTCATTGAAAACCTGGCCCAAGTAATTTTTTTTTGCCATAAGTGTACTTAGTGCCTTTGTATATTTGCCAGGGAACTTAAAATTTTTTTTCATTATTATGTACTATTTCTATCTAAGTCATAATAATAAGCAAATTTATTCTAGTTTATTTTAAACAAGATTTATTGTTTATTTATTGTGGCGTATTAGGTTAATATTAATATATACAAATAAAATGCAATCAATCAATAATTTAATGTTTTATTTTAACACCAATCACAAATATGTCCTAATTTTTTCAGTCTAAAATATAAAATTTAATTATTCAAAGTTAGCCAAGCTGACTAATTAAGTATTTCTTTTGTAGTTGTAACTTACAACTCTTAGCGCCTGTTTCACAAACGACAAGTAGGCTAAACTGTCATTTAAAGTCACCGGTAACCGGGTATAATGGAGCTGATATACCTTTGTACGGTTCCAATTTTGAATAAATCGAGGTTAAAGTTTTACTTTTAATTTTTGAGATAAGTCGCCACGGAACTGATTTTTATATTAAATTATGATGTAAAGTTGTGTAAGCAACCTAAAATATTAATGGTATGATAGCAAGAAAATACTAGTATTTAATTTAAAAAAAAGTCATACATAGCGCCCTCTTCCATTAACAAAAGTTAACTTTTCTGCACTTTTTGCTTTTTAAAATTAACTGTACATAACACCTTTTTCAACTTTTTAATTTCCAAAAATGTCTTAAATTGACGATCTTAAGATCTGTAATCATTCATGTGGACGTGTTACCTTCATCAATGCAAAAAAACGAAAAAACCCAAAAATGCGACATAACACCTTCATCCACTCACGTCTTTAATTATTTGTTGAATAACAAGAAAGAAATTGTTGATATATTTTTCACCCCTTCAACACGAAAAGGGAGCTTTTGGTGCCTAAAAACTCGCAGCAAAATAGATTTTTGCTGTCTGGTATACTAGCAACAGTGGCCCTATACAGTAGGTACTTGCAGCACCTGTGGCGTTCAAGAAGAGACTGCATGATGATCTTACATTTATTACGTATTAATATATTATTAACTTAAACGATAAGATAAGAATTTTCTTGTTACTAATAAAATATCTAAAATGCTTGCTAAAATTCCTATTACGCAACAGACAATCATTTGTCAGTTTTCTTGTACCTAAACGAGTTTACAATACAAAATGCGGTACTTAAATTACTAAGAAAATAATTGTAGGCAGAGGGGTTCATCGTGAGAGAATAATAGTATATAAAGATTTTCTTCGAAACGAATTTTCGGTTAAATTTTTTTTAAAGAATTTTAAATTCACACTGGATAGATTGTCCAAATCAATATTAATTATTATTGATGATAATTCTTTTTATGTTTAAGATAGTCTTCTTTTTAATTGTACAGGCTGACTGATTGATGGATGGCTAACGAATAAGGATTTCCATCCCATATCGTCGGCCTAATTCGTTAAACTGCTAAGACAATTTTTAAATAAAGTTGTTATTCTGAAATAAAATTTCTTTATTTTGGGCCAATTTCACTTTTTTGACTTTTTTTGCAAGTTTAGACGATTATCAACCGTTTCGTGAAGGAATAATGACGATTACAAAACTGCTTTCTGACTAATAGAAAAAGAAAACCTGATAATGTCGCTCATTTCACATGCCTGATGCGACACAACTTTTATCATTTCATTTTTTCTTCCTCCTGAAAACTTTGCAAAATGTGACTTAGCAGGTTAACGAGTTAGGCCGACGATATCTATTCTATGTCATCAACGATCCCAAGTAGGTATTTGTGTTTTTATTAACTCCTAAGTAAATGCGTATACATAATAATATATTTTGTGACCGCACCGCTTGTAACGATCGTTCCTAACATTTTCCAATAGAATCGCCTAAACAATCAACTAGATAAATGGCTGTTTGTTATTGAATTATTACGTTTTTTTGTCAGTTAAAAACAAATGTAAACCAAATGAAATATCGGTACGTAATTAATAATTAATAATTTACCTATTAATCTAAAAAAAGAAATTACACAAAAAAACATTAAGCTTACCTTAAAAAAATTTTACCTAAAATAAAATATAACTATCCTCTGATCTGAATATAAATGCCTGCATAATGGGACACCCTGTGTAGCGAGTTGCGCGCACACGGAGCGTGCCGATGCCTCGCTCGAGCGGTTTTCTTCATTTTTTATTGCATTTTGTATCTTTTATGCAATTCAGTTGGTTAGGCATGTTGATGTTTTGAAATATATTTATGGTGTAGTGTTGTTAAGTGTTGTTATGTATATTGGAATGTATAATAATTATATAAGTGTGTCATGAAATGAAATGTCTAGACAAACCAGTAATGGTTTACAGATGTTGTTATTATATTGTGTGTAAACTTGTATTAGATAATAAATAAATAAATAAAAAATAAATTGCGAATCTTAATTTCCAGGTAAGCAACCGGCTCCCAAGTCGTATGTTGCTCGAAAACATAATTAGGCGCTCGCTTGCAAAAAAAGACTAGTATAGAGGGGATCGTTTATAACCTGATTTGAGTTCCAAAGCTTCCAATGTTGCGTCAGAAATGACTGCAGAATGTATACGCTTGCATCAGCTGTAAGCTATGCACATAGGAAAATATAGAATACCTTTAATTAAAAAAAAAATACTTACAAATTTTTTAAATACATTTTCTTAATCAAAAATTCTACATCAAAATATTTTTTATTTTGATATTATTAATGTTTCAAAATAATTGATATTATTAAATAGGCACTTTTCGCTTGTTTTTTGTTTGTTACAAACTTATTATAAGATAAGAATTTAATTTGACGCAAATAGGAAACTTATTGCGAATGTTTGCAATTGCCTAACAAAACAAATATCTTTCTGATTTTGTTTATATTATTGGAAATCCAAGTACCTACTTATTAAACACGTATATGTCCCAGTATAACGCAAGTATAAAATAACAGAAATAAAATATTAGATCTACGTTAAATATTTTCATTTGAGTTTTTGTATTACCATAGGAAGTGACATAGCCTATTTCCTTATCTACATGTCATCGCGTTTCTTACCCTGAATCCTATCAGTTGATAAGGTTCAGGGTAACAATCAGGGCCACAATTTTTCTTGCCATTATTTTTCAATAAACATTACTTAGTGCACTCATCAGTCACAATTTTAATTTCAAGTTTCAAATTTATTTTGCTCCTTTATTTTAACCTAATATAAACTTTTTGTAAAAAGAGAATATAGATTTTAATTGTTATACAAATTTTGAATTTTTCAAAAATCCTTTCTTAGGGCATGCTTATATACGTTATCTATAGTTTAGCTTAGTTCTATAGACTTTGAATTTTGCCTGTTAATTGATAGTCAGTCAGAAAATACGATTTTATAAGTTAGATTTATTATTCAAGAGTAAATACTTTCAATTTATAAGAAGTCGGTTTAAGTTTTGAGTTATTAAAGAAGGCAAATTGAAGTCGTCGTTCAAAAAAATTATTAAATAAATAAATATGGTGCACCTACGTATAATTGATGAATTTTATTTTATAGAGAAAAAATAACTGGAGAAAGCCTTTCATAGAGTTGGCTCTTATCAGGTATTAAATAAAAAAAAAACCAAAAAATAAATAAACTTAAATTAAAATAAGTGTAAAACTGTTGTTATACTTAGTTTAATTTGATTTTTTGTTCACTCGTTTCCTTGTTTAGTCTCATTTTTAAGAAAACTGTATTTTTTAATACATTTATCTTAACATGGACTGAATTGAACTGCGCATAAAAGAATAAACTAATTTATAACTAAGTGTGTACTTATATATTATATGTTGTTGAGTTAACGTAAAACGGTGGCCATCTCACGTCACCTTTCATATCAGAGAGTTAGTTTGCGGACAGCGCGCGTTAACTGCACGAGTCAACTTTGAATTTTGCGCGGGAAAGTCGCGACGGCTAAGAATTTTCAAAAACAGTTGGCGACTCCATACTTGCTGAATTAAATTATACGTAAAATGGCAACACTTCTACGAAAAATGTGGAAAAATCATTCAAAACATAAAAGTGAGTAAAATATTTATTTATTTTTAAATCACATTATAAAAAAAATTTCTATATTTTCATATGGTCTAAATCAACTAAATTGATGGTGAAAATTTTGTATAGAAATAATATTTAGTTAAGTGAGCATAATGAGGTAATTTTCAGTTTGAATAATTGCATAAAATATAATTAAAAAAATATTTATGTAAAAATTATTAAAAAAAATGTAATTTATACGTAGTGCATAAAAAATAGTATCATGAAGAAAAATACAAAAAGAAATCGGTTTTTAATTATAATGTAGTTTTCAAAATGCATCGTTATGTGTGCGTGTGGATTGAGCTTATGAAGAAGTTGATTTAATTTAGTACATTATTAAATAAAATATTCTGTAAATTGTAATGTTACATTTTGGACATACAAATAATTTTGTATAATAATTTACTAAAATATTCTTAAAAGCTTACACATGAAACTAACTACCCGCCCCCGGCGTTACATGGATGCATTTTTTTTCTACAAATTATATACGTAAACATTCCTCGTTTGTCACTCTTTCCATTAGTGCAAACCGTATTAAAAACCGTTGGGTGGTTTAGAAATAGTAAACGGAGAAATAGAGGCGGAAAGCGACTTTATTCTATAAAAATGTAAAGATCTATAGACACATTTTTTTATTTTTACATTTATAGACTTCGAAATTAAAAAAGATAGCATAATATACTTTACTCGTAACTAATACTTATATCGCCCCTTCGCATTAAAAGTGTATAATCTCAAAATCTACTAATTTACAGGAGAGCGTTTTAAAGATTCAACGTGTAATAGTTTTAATAATAATGAGCTCTTCAAAGTTTATTTTTAATTTTTGGCTAGGTACGTTATCTATCTTACAAAGTAGTCTTACAAGTACAAAATCGTTTTGAGTTTAAAAACTTTTTTTGATAAAATGTTGCCAAACATAGTTTTGATGAAAAACATAAGGCAGTATTATTCATTATTCTATCACAAAAACTACAATTACCTAATTATACAATTTTGAACGGAAAATTGATTCAAATTTTGCAAAATATTTAAAGCAATAAGAGTGTATTATTTTGAGATTGTATAATATTAATGAAAAAGAATGCTTACTATTGCCTAAAATTTTCATTTTTGAATACTTTTGAAGAGACACAGCGCATGAACTGCTCGGTCGCTTGATCGTAACGATCGTAACTAAAAATTACATACTATTCGCGCGACAATATACATAAAAATTACATACTTCGGCCAATTTAAAACTATACATAGCGCTCTCTAGTGAATGTTGGTTGAACTACGCTCTTTAATCAATATTTAAAAGTTTCTACTGCTGATACCGAACGTTTCCGCACATTAACTCAATTTTGAAAGTTTTTGGGAATTGTACAGTTTTATTGCGAAGGGGCGATATAACACGCGCGCCTTTTTACGCCTTTAGATGCTCACTATAGCAATTGAAACTACACCAATAGTTTATAGAAGAGGAACACCTATACTCTATAGAAACAGGAACTAAATAGTGCAAGGGCAGCTATAGTTCCTGTTTCCTCAACTTCCTGCACGGTTTTCTTTATCCCGAGGTTCACACTACAGTATTAGAATTGCAACAGACCAGACACAAGATAAATTTCAAAAAACTCTTAAATGTCGATCCTGTTTGATTGCCTAATTGAAGATGGATTTGTGGCTACCGTCGCCAAATAACACAAGCATCGTCATGGTGGTTAATATTAGAATGGGACTGGCATCCAATACTCATCAAAAACCAAAAAGCATATGTGCTGTTAATTCATGGTGGTTTGTACTACAGGCTGCGGTAGCCTGTCGAAACACGCAGTAAACCCTGTTACTATAGAAAATTAAAAAATTAAATGAAGTTAAAATTCATAGAAATTCAAAACATGTAGTACAATTAAACTATTTTTTTAGATAAATATTTTTTTAGTTTTAGATATAGTTTTAGTAGGTTTTTAATAATTTTTTAGTCAGAACTAGATTGAAGTGGACCGCATTTTTTTTTTCTGCAAATTATATAAGTACTTACACAAAACCTCCTTGTTTATCGCTCATCCCATTGGCCTTATCAAAATAAATTTTGTAGTTTATAAGAAAAGTTAGGGGAAACAGACAGAGGTGTACGGACAGCGACTTAAAATAATAATAATAATTTATTTCAGACATTGATCCATATGGTCCAGTATCCCTCAAAGGAATTTTTTTCTGATTACTAACAGGCTGAATCGTCGTGAGTAGCTTCAGTTTGCCGAGACGAACAACTTTTTCCTCTGCGAAAATTCTCGATAGAGGTAGCTAAAGGAGTTAGCAGCCGTGAAAAACTTCCAAGCGTAGGACTAGGAAAACGTACCACTCAATTTGTAGGACTATGCGTATACCCATTCATCCCAAAAAATCACTCCCAATAAATCATAATAATGTCATAAAAATTATTACTAACCAGCTGATTTTTTTGTCTGCAGCTTAGTAAACATTTGTATAATAAAACGGCCGCATAGTCCTACAAATTGAGTGGTACGTTTTCCCAGTCCTACGCTTGGAAGTTTTTTATGGAGGCTAACTCCTTTAGCTACCTCTATCGAGAATTTTCGCAGAGGAAAAAGTTGTTCGTCTCGGCAAACTGAAGCTACTCACGAAGATTCAGCCTGTTAGTAATCAGAAAAAAATTCTTATGAGGGATCTTGGACTAATAGCTAATACTAACTTACAAACTGTCTCAATACAATAATCAATAATAATAGAATAACAAAAAAGACTCAATATTAATATATTGATATGTATTTTTGATTATTGATATGTTTTTGATTATGGGCTCTTTGATATTGTATTTTGTTATTTTTTTCGTATTTTGTCCTATCCAAAATGCTTATGTATTTTATGTATAGATTTATATAGTTATGGATAGATAAAGATAGATCTATCCATAACTTATAGATTATATAAATGTATTTGGCCCTAATTTCCGTTGTTGTGTTGTGATTCCCGTATCTCATTTCTCTTCGCGTTTTTGCTGAGTGTTTTCTATTATGTCTTCATTAAGTGGAGGCAATCCCACTTTAGACTTGTTGGCCACAAGGAGTGTAATCTTCGTAGTTTTCTCTCCAATTACTCCGGTATTAAGAGCTCTCGCTAAGGTCGCCTTAAATAGTCAACTTGATCGGAATACAAAAACTTGCAGAGTTAGTTTCTGCGCCTCTACTTCAGGTTCACTATAAACGTAGTCATTAAGGTTAGAGTTTTAATATTGGGAAAAGTGATCGTTAGACAGTTCTTAAATATCAATACGACTGTGTAAATTTTTTGAATTTTCGAAAAGTGGGGATATGTAGAAAACAATCGCTACTGGTAGGGATAAGTGGAGAAAAAAATCGACTTACCGTAAATGTTAGTAGGGGAAATACCTTAGAGATAGGTGAACGACCGAGCTTTTCAGGCAACAGTGACCAGCAGAGAGGCCTTTTGCCTTCTGAAAATAATGCTCTAATAAATATAAATATAAAAAATAAATAAAAATAAAAAATGCCTGCAGTTGCCTGCAAATTAATGAATTTGAATTTGAAAAAAATTGCTGGTGATGAAACATGATATGAAATGTATATGGAAATAAGAAAACTTTCTTATCATTAGGTATCGCATAATATGCACTCGTGGCATAGTAGTTTTTTTTATACAATTCTAACTTATATGTAACAATACCTGGCCTTTTATTAACACTAAAAAACACATATACCACTTTAAAAATTAGGCCACCTAAAAACCCCTTGCCCGTTTGTCCTATACTTACTATATGGTATGGTGAGAATTAGTGCAATTTTTTTCCACTTATACCTATTAATAGGGATTGGTAAATCTGAAGTAGTTACTGATCATTAAATTATGTAAACAAAATTTGTCTTTATTATATTTAATAGGAAGTCTGGTCAAGTGCTTAGCTATTGTATCATTTATATTAATAGTATAATACCTATTTTGTGTATTTTGTGCCAATAGATATATTTTTATGATAGACATTACATGTTCCATAAAATCTAATGACTGTTGTACAAAATTTTGTATAATATTTTATAATGTACCATAATTTCCTGAAAGGCTATTATGATAATACTTAATATTAATTATTAATTGAGCAAATAAGGTTTGGATTAGAGAGTTGGCGAACTGGTGATCTCGCCGTAGCCACATTCTTGATAAATGGGCTCAAAGTAAAAACGCATAACGTGAAAGCTGTCTCTGGAAAAGCTGTTAATTTTACGATATCTTTTAATCTGTAGGCCTTGATAGTAAATCAGAAAAGTGTTATACATTTAACAACAACAATGTGACGACATAATTTTGGGATTGTATATTTATAATATAGCTGAGTGGTACCTGCGACTTCCAGCGTTGAAAAATAAAAAAAATATAACGCCTGACAAAATATATGATCAATAATCTATTCAAATATATTTTTGTTAGGAGTTGATTTTTTTAATTATTTTTATATGATCCCTTTGGGAACAGTACATTTTTGTATCTCTTCTGTGTATACAAAATTCCACAATGATCGGTTGAGTAGTTAAAGAAAGAGAATAACAAACAATCTCACTTTCGCATTTATATTATTAGTTAATAACTTAGGATAATAAGAAAATCATAATTTTGTAGTGGCATCTCTAAGTTCAGTCATGATTTTGTCGCTTACATTTTATGTGTATAACGAACTTACACGTTTGTGAACAGGCTGTTAAATTTCGAATGACAAAGGAAATTGTTGAATAGCGTTTTCACAAGAGATAGTAAATTGATAACCGATTTGTACGGCGTAATAATGAATCTTAAACCGGACGCAGCTGGTTAATATTTTAATGATAATGTGATTGGAAGTCGCCACAGTTGTGACGAACTTTTGATGCTGCTGGAATTGCGATTAATATGAATGACCTGTGACCTAATTATGTTATCGACACTGGCCGTCTGGCCTAGATGAAACTAAAATAGCTGTCTAATGGCGCTCCAATTGATAAATTGCATGTTTGTAAATAATTAACGAGACCTTCACTATTGACGCACATTTCTGGACACAGATTCTTGCTCATTATCGGAGAAAAGTTCAAATTTTTCGAATTAATGTGGGACTCATGGGCCTGTTAATTTCTCCCTAGCAGATTTACAATCCTACTAATTTCGTCCCACCGTACTCCTGGTCCAAATAATTTAGTCCCACCGGTGAAATTAACAGGACCACGAGTCCTGTTAATTTCATCCTAGCAGATTTACAATCCTACAAATTTCGTCCCACCGTACTCGTGGTCCAAATAATTTAGTCCCACCGGATTTATGGTCCCGCTATAAAGCCCCACTGTACTACAACCACATCTTTAACGCGTGGTTCTGTGATTCTTCTAAAAAAAATGATTTTTATATTAAACACGAAAGAATCTATTGACACACAATTGACTCCCAACAAAACATCTTACAATTTATTTATTTACCTACTTGCTACAAGTTAAATCTGAACTGTAAATATACTCGTACTCTTTAATAATTTGTATTAGGAAGTCGTTAATATGTTTATTGTTTTTTAAAGTAATCTTTATTGCTTTCTGGTGTGAATTTCATGGACCAAGATCGTGGAGACGAAATTAGTGGGGTCATAAGTCACACATGTTCAAACTTAAATTAGATTTAAGGAAACGTTCTCAATACTTGAATCTTTATCAATTCTGATTATTCCAAGGCTAGCGTCCAAGGCTAGTCCAAAAGTCTTGCGAATGCATTAACCTATTTTTTTTTGTTATGTTCTTATTGAGCTAATATTTGGTTGCCTTGGTTTTGATTTACAATAAAATCGAACAACATTCCTAGTAAACGTTTTTTTTAGATTTCCTAGATTGTAAATTAAAAAATAATTACTAAATACTATTAAGCAATACTTAATAATGTATCAATTTTATCTTTTACAAACTGTGTCAACATAATTTATGATTTAACTAGCGCTTTGCTCTCGGCTTTGCACATAAAATATGCAAGAAGTAAGCGGAGAAATAGACAGAAGCGTATAGCGACTTTATTTTATAATATTTATTTATACTTTCACTGATATTATAAAGGTGAAAGTAATTGTCTGTTAGTTATCTCTTTACGCCCGTCAAATTTTCATCCAGAAAAAATGTCCACGATGGATTTATAAAAATAAAAATCCAACGCCTGGCAAAACTATAACAGCAATAAAGATCAAATTAATTATGCAAAGAAGTCGCGGGCATCAGCTATAATACAATACATTATTATGATAAACTATGGCTAATTGTGGTAAGATGTTAGTTCAACTGTGGAAACAAATTTGTAACTTGGTTTTCCAAAGTAGTTGTAAAAACTATTTTTAATATGAGGGTCATAGGATTTTTGTGTGATTATGACTAAAATTTTTCTTTTTTAATCATAGTTACACAGAAATTGATGTTTTGTTCTCATCTTTTTTTTTTATGTTAAGGTCGACAGACAGGCTGACGGTCCACTTGATGGTAGGTGGCTACCGTCGCCTATAACTCAAGTAACGCCATAAGTGCTACAAGTGCGCTGCCGACCATAGAAGGATTAAGGATAAGGGATAAGGAAGGGAAGGGGTAATGGGCTCTGGCATCCCTTACTCACACACCGAAACACAACAGCACATAATGCTGTTATTTCACGGTGGTATTCTATAAGGTGGTGGTTACTGCCGCCAGACCGGCTGCTCAAATGACTGCGAAACGCAGTGTGCCTACCACTACTTTTAAATCCAGACCAGAGTCAATTTTGAAAATTATATTAAAATTATTATTTCTCATCTTAGATCAGAACAATCTGCAAATTTTTCCAAGTGTGTATTAAATGCGTATAATTATAATTTTTTTTCTGTTCATAACAGATAAGTTAGGGTACATTAAACGGGCGTTGTCCCATCAGTTATTAGAGATAATTCCACGTACCTATTAGTCAGCGAGGCAATTTTCTTCAAGCTTACAACTAAACGTTCACTGATTATAGGATAGAAAACTCGCCTGGTTTCGTAAACTTGCTATATGTCGAACATGAAAATTGCTCTGAACGCAATTAACATATTGATTTAATATGTTAATTCTGTAATAATTTTGAAACTGTTCTGATCACTATTTCGCTCCTTAAAAACTTAAGTGCGACAAATCAAAATTACACTTTTTACAGGAGAGCTAATCGAAAAAAATTAAATTATTTTTTGTCTATTTTTTTCTTATAAGATATATGTATATCAATTATATGCATATTATACATCGTTAGAACCGTATTTTTAAGTAGAATTAAATGTTTTAAGTACTTTTATAATAAACTGAACATTAGAAGAGATATAAGCATATAAGTTACTTTTGAATAAATAAAAAATGATCAAAATATACTAAATATGGAATAAAACAACCATGTCTTTTTGCAATATAAAATATGAAGGATTGTGATCGTATTTCTGCAATATAAACATTTTTGGATTTTTTTGTTTTATGGCCCTTTAGTTTTTAAGCAGCGATTTATCTTATTATGTAATGGTTGAAAGGCCAGACCAATGTTAAATATTGACAATTATTAAATCAATAAATTAATTATTAATTAATGAATGTTAAATATTGTTAAATATTATTAACTATTGAGTAAGAATAGAATTTCATGATTAGCCTATGGCTAATTCAATGCGGGCGAAGCCGCGGGCACCAACTATCTAAAAATGAAGATCCAACATTGTAAAAGTATTGTCAGGTGTTTTATATCTTTTATTTTTTAACACGGACGAAATTTCAGACAGCAGCTAGTACCTAGTATACCTAATACTTGTAAATAAAATTAGAGCAATTTTATAAATATTAGATTAGATAAGTGCAAATTTTAGGAAATAAAACGCTATGATAATGCGATGATTATAATAGGAATATCCTTATTTACCTTTCGGATGATAACTTCATATTGCATTGGAGACAGTTATTCTAATTGCATATATTGATTTACTGATTGCATTTTCTATGTTGTTAGAGGAATTGTCTGTCTGCAACATCGTCATCTAAAAAGTATAACCCTAATAAAAACAACAATTTAAAACTTTAACATGTGAGGGTTAAAGTTGAAATTAGTCTAAATTTAAATTCAGATGCGAGGAGGCAGTACTTCAAATGGAGATTGCACATTTCCTGCCTATAAATCTATTTCTGGATAACATGAACTGGGTTAAGTTGAGTCGTTCTTAGAGATTAATAACTTAATTACACGGCGCTAAGTGGAATTTATAAATTAATGGAGTAAAACTCAACGCTTATCTTCAGCTTGATTTAATTGCTATCACTTATATGAAATTTCATTACGAAACAAACTTAAGGTGCATCGCTATAAAAACAATTTAATTTGATTTTGATGATTCTTCATCAAATTAAATCGTTAGTTTTTTCATAAAAGTTACAGTGAAGTCCACTTCATGGTAAGTGGCTATCGTCACCTATTAACACAAGCAAACCCATAGGCTATGTGTTATGGCATCCCTTTCTCATTTAGGGTTGCTATAAATAATGGGCCGGCATAGCCGGGCGTTACAATCGAATATGTGTAGATGAACGTTCGACAAAACGCTATAAGACCATCTTTGTACCAGGGTTGTGGACCAAGGATGCAAAAAAATGTTTGAAGCTCGGGATTTCAGCCACTATCCGATGGGATAAGATAGACCGCGCGATATTGCACCTTACTTACTTATAGCCGTGTCGGCAAAGCCGGGCGGCAAAAATTGCCGAATGAAATGTGCCGGCCCGACTAATGCATAACAACCCTTACCGAAACAACATCACACGTGCTGCTCATGGTAAGGGGCCACCCACTGTCGACGATGGTCTGCAGTCTGCTCAATTAGTAACAGCGAAACGCAGTCAGTCCTGTAACTACTAGTATCTATGATATACTAACAACCCGCTTCCGGCTTCGCCCAGGAAAAAAAACTTAATGTAGTTTTATGATGCATATGAAAATTCCGTAAAAAAAATCATCTAACTGATGGTTAGAAGAACCGCATCAAAATCGTGGTTAGGAGCGTGGTATAGGAGGAGTTAGCGGCAAATCAAATCAAATCAAAATATTTATTTATCAATTAGGTTTCTCCAAGAATTAAAATTAATCGTCATTATAAATTTAAAACCAGGGTTTTAGAAAAAAAGCTAAGATGACGATTCTGAGAAGAAACCCCGAAATTTTTTTCGGAAACCTTTCTGAATTTCTTCAGGATACTATTCTTTTGTCATCTGCCATACAGAGACGCAGAAAACGACTTCAAATTATACTATGTAAAGATATTTGACTGTAAAACGTTTCTCTCTTTAGAATTGAGTGAGGAGTGGGCGTTGGCGGAATGTGAAGGCGAGGGATGGTGGAGGGAAGCGACGGAATCAAACGACCGTGGTCAGACTGATGTGCGTTATGCAGGAATGATGCCCGTTGAACGCGCTGCATCTGCCCCCGCCACAGCACTGGCTGTGAGATCCACTTTGCAATCCGCTAAAGGTACATTTCTGAACAACCCCAAACATCAATTCACTTTTTCTTTTGAATCTTACAAAAAATGCGCGTCCGTTTTTTGTAAATATTCTTGACACTACAAAATATAAGTAATCTTCAAGTACATTTTTTTTATTGCAATATTTATTTATTTTAAAATAGATTTCAATTTTATTTTACTTTAGACATTATTTGCAATTTGCACAGAATTAAATAATGCAGTACATTTTTTTTCTAAGTCCAACTCGAGAGTGAATTTCGTGTAAATTCCAAACGTCTTATCGTTCAATAATAATTATTCCATTAATTTTTTTTGTAGTATTACATTGTATTTCTGTATTACTCGTACCTAGGTACTACATAATCAATAAAAATAAACAAATAGATTAATCTTTATAGATTTTTGTAAATAATATAATTTCTTTGAAATCATCAATGAGAATGTAATGCATAAAATATAACCTGTCATTATTTCAGCTCTCAATAAGAAGTTGCAGAAAGTTAGTCTTGAGATCAGCTCCAAAGGGATAGTGGTCACCGACACAGAGTCAAAGGATAACGTTCTCAGCGTATCTATTTATAGGTATGTATAATCTATTACATATTGTGTAGTTATGTAATATATAGTCGTACTTATAAAGATCTTATAACTACTTATAAATTATATCGGATCTAATAATTTATTTTTGTAATATCATTGATGTTTTCATTGTTAAACTAGCTGGTACCTGCGACTTCGTCCTTGTTACTAAAGAAAAAAGTATCCTGTGTCTCATACGTCTAAAATAATGTTTATCTACCAAGTTTCATGAAAATCAGTTAATTCGTTTAAGAGTTATGGAGTTATGGATCATAGGTTTGTTTGATAATAATAATTATATCATACCCTATGATATAAAAGTTCTTTAGATTTGCTGTTTTCAACTAAAGAACATTTTATATTTAAAAAAATTATAGAATTACATGTCGTGATCGCCTATTTTCAAATGATTTAAGTTATTTATGTTTATATGTAGGTACTACATTGTTTTAATATATTTTTTTCCATAACAATAAGCTCGTTCGTTAAATGGAGGCACAATCAATATTTTTTTATGTGACAGTTATATGTGATTGAGAATGTCAATGAATTCATTATATGGTTATTACTTCGTTCCTTTGATATAAAGTGTGACATTGTATTGCTTGTAACCTTCCTCAATAAAATGACAATATAATACGGATAGAATTTTTTAATTTTGTTTCGTTGTATACCGCTGATATTACGAAATTATTATACATATAAGATGCATATGTTATTTTTATCCAAACTTTCATAATTTTATCTGAGTTGGACATTTTTATTGTGTAAAGGTCGACAGCCAATTAAGCTGTCGACCACAGTAGGATTAAGAATAAGGATTAAGGATGGGAGGGATAGGGCATAGAGGAAAAACAGGAGAACAGGCGGTGTTATCCGGTATGAAATATTAAATGGAAGTTTTTATACCAGGTGAATTTGTAATACTTTTCCAATTTAGGCTCAATACTTCAAAACTAAGGAACCCGTATAGAGATTTGTGACAACCAGTGTGGCGGAAGACCACCGTGAAATAACAGCACGTATGCTGTTGTGTTTCGGTGGACCGTCAGCTTGACTGTCGACCAAAATAATATAAAAAAATATGTCTATCTCATCGCTACTACGCGCTGGGCTGTTCTATAAAGATTCCCTGAAAACTTCATTAAATTTTTTGAGCTGTTTCGGAATCCATAGAGAACAATTAACACACATCGATTTTTATACATATATTTATATACTAGCTGGCGCACGCGACTTCGTCCGCGTTGAAAAAGAAAAAAGTAGCCCATCCTGTGTCCCGTACGTCTAAACGTCTACCAAGTTTCATGAAAATCCGTTAATTCCTTTAAGAGTTATGGAACATACATACATACATAAAAAAATTCAAAAAATGGTCAATTTAGTTTCGGTATCATGTATAGAGCCTATAAACACGATATCTGAAAACAAAGTAACTTACTCCATGATAAACCCTTACAGATTTATTATTAGTATTGATTATAGAAAATTATATACTCAAAATTGTGTCCAGGATTTCATATTGTTCTGCTGACGCTGCTAACGCACGTGTGTTCGCCGTAGTTGAGGGTAGAAGCGAGGGACGGAACGGCGCCAACGACACCCACGTGGTCCATGTGTTTCTGTGTGCCAGAAGAAAACATGCCAGGGCGTTGGCACTCTCGCTGGCACACGCATTCAATGATGCTTATCAGGTACCCTGCTGCTTAAAATATTTTCACTTGCCTTTGGGAACAAGATTGAACCAGTTTATTTGAAACATAAAATATAAGTTTGTGTACAAACGTCAACTTTTAATTTTTTCAATATACTTTTTCAGGCGTGGCAATCAAATCAAGCCAGTACCTTACATCAGTCTAACAGCCAACGGCTAGATCCTTGGGTAAGCAATTTTTTTTTTAATTTCGAAGAGAGAGAGAGAGAGAGAGAGAAATAAGAACACGAGTGCTGTGTGCTGAGTCAGTGCCTGGAATAAGAAATTTAGAGTCGGCATCGCACATACGTTCCTTACCTCAAGTGGTTTATCAGTTCTTTTTAAAAAAAAATGTAATAAACAGCAAAGATTTAATTTGAAATCTTGATAAACAGTAACTTTGCTTTTAGACAATGGAAGGAGGTACTGCTCCAATAAGTAGACTGATAACTTTAGCCAATGGCTGTAATTCAGAAAAAAAAATAACAATAAATTCAATTTCAAAGAAAAAAATCGTGAATTAAATTCACTATTTTTTACAAGTTAGTTAGTTAGTTGACAAGTGACAAGTGTTATGAGGTCGGAGCATCGAAAAAATTTTTCGTAAGCAAAACTATTAAATAATAATAATATATAAATAAATATCTATATGCTTGTATTATTATGGATACCAGACAGTTTAAGTTGATATACTACATAGATTACTTTTTCTGTAAATACATACATATTATAGATACAAATATCCATGATTCAGGTACAAAGGTAAATGTTAATACATAAACATTTGCCCCTAGCGGGATTCGAAACCGCGACCGTTTGGTTAACGGATAGGGTTACTAACCACTAGACCAAACGTGTCGTCAAAACTTTTTGAATTCATTTTAAAAACTATTTATTGTACTTAAATTTTAATTACAATTTATATGTATAACTCCATTGAATTCTGGAATTGACTTGAGAATCGTGGAGGGTGTATTTATATAGGAAGTTTACTTTATTGTTTGTTGCGGATGGTAAGGGCAGGTATTTTTGGTGTTAGGAAGACAACAAAGAATTTTTATGATTTGGGTTTTAGGAATGCTCCTATATAGGTAAAGTACTTCATAAAATGAAGAAAGTTAATAGTGAAATATATTTTGGATATAAAACATTTTGGACATTATAGACATTTTGAATTGGCAGGGCAATTTTGAATTATATTATTATATTTTTAATATTATGCCTATGTAGTGTTGAATATAATTATTAGAATCTAAATAAGAATGTGGTACTTACTGTAAATCTGCTCGACAGTCAATAATATAAATGAATTAAAAAAAATACAGTCGAATTGAGAACCTCCTCCTTTTTTGGAAGTCGGTTGAAAAGGAGGAGGTTCTCATTTCGACTGTATTTTTTTATGTTTGTTACCTCATAACTTTCGACTGAGTGAACCAATTTTGAGGATTCTTTTTTTATTTGAAATTTGGTGCTTCCCGTGTGGTCCCATTTTAATTTGGTCCAGTCCTGACAATTGCATCCATGAGAAAACGGTTTGAAGACGGTTTTTTTTTGTTAAAAAGAGATATAAATTATTTTGAAGTCGGTTGATAAAATAATTATCCCTCCGTAGTAATTTGTACAAGAAGCAAAATGTGGACCACACTCAAAATGTTGCTATTTGTTACTGTGCATATTGAGTAAGGTTATCAGGTGACCGTGACCATTACCGTCATGTGGATCATCAGACTTCCTCCTGCCCTATTTAAAAAAATTATTTAATTTATATTAAATAAATAAATTTTAAATAATATTTAAGTTTAGTTTATTAAAAAAAAAGTATTACATAGAAATCATAATTATTATGTGTTGATTAAAAATTGTAAATCTACAAAAGAGCGCTGAAAATTTAATATTTAGGGGAATTGATTTTTATAATTTTTCATTTTTATTTAAGGTTCGCTTCCAAGACGAGTCTGAAGACGAGTTGGACAATGAGCAGTGGCAGCCGCCAACACCGCCACTTGTCACCTTTGCTTAGAAATACTTATGTACATTTTAAGTTAATTACAAAATCACATAAATCTACACAATTACGTTGAGTCTAGATAAATTATAAATTTTCAAGAAAAAGGAGTTCAATTGTTGGCAAACGTGGGCAGAAAAAACAGTTAAAAGAATATAAAATATACCTACAATAATGAATATTTTGACGTTGATTTGTTTATTTTATTCATCAAACAAATATGTACCTATATACAATTAATAAATAAATTTAACATACTAAGGGCCTCTTTCACAAACTACATGTAAAGTGTTGATTAGTTACTTTTAGAAATCATTTTCTGTTATATTGAATTATGCACTCAGTTTACTGCATCATTCGATAGCCGATTTTTTTATTATTTTCTATTTAATGTTTGGGACGTTTACCGTACAAACAAAGGTATATGAGCCTCCATTATCCCCGGTTACCGGTGACTTTAAATGACAGTTTGGCCTACTTGACGTTTGTGAAACAGGCGCTCAGTATAAAATATAATAAATCTAGAGTTTGGTTGAACGCTTTAAAGTCTGAAACTATGTTGTCGAAAACCATTTTTGTATTTGATAAGACCATTTCTGGGGGAAGGTTATAGGTTAAAATTAAAGGGCGGATGAAACCGCGGGACACAACTAGTGTTCAATAAGGTTCAAGGTGACATATAGGCCATGAGCGACAATAGAATTAAAGTCATTATTGCTTTTGAATTAAATATTTTTAATATATGCTATTAATTGTCTTTTGAAATTTATACAAAAGTTAGTTTTGAAAGTTGTACAGAGATGAAAAAGTTATTGAGCATTAAAAAATATATAACAAACAAAATCTTCTTAAAAATAAAATTCAAAGGTCAATTTCCCACAATTAATAAAATTAAATTTACTTATCACACATAGACGTTTCAAAAGATGAAAATAAAAGTTTTGTTATGGATGTATACAAATTGACTCTATAATTTTGCGATTAATTAGATACTGACTATAAACTTCGTTTACCTACATATTTGTGAAATTCGGAACTTTTACGAATATGTCCTAATTACTAACAAAATGTAAAATTTAATGTCAATGATCATAATTCATTCAAAAGTGCCATTTTACATTTTAGTTTATAGAAAATTATGTAAATAAAATTTTTAATTAATATAAGTATAATATTATATAGAATTTATTTTATAATTAATACTATCAAATAAGTTACATTTTCAATTAAATTTGTATAGTTATACATATTTTTTATATCTTTGTGGCTATGATTTCAAAATGTTTTGAATGTAAATAATATATGTCGCTTTTAAAGTTTAACAAAATTAACTTAAGTTACAGACGTTCGAAAACACTAAGTTATGTATCTAAATGATTTTCTTTTTAGTTCTATATTAAATATATGATTTTTCTAATTAGATGTTTTAAAATAAATGTATAATAGGTAAATTTGCTTTTGTTCATTTCAGCCAAAGCCCCATTATTATCTATGCACAAGCTATAATTAAAATTATAAATTAATCATTCTTCTATTGAGCCCAAACACGTTATATCTGCTCTATATAAGTTGCTTATGAGTTGGGTGACCCGAAAATGAAAGAATGGTTACCCTATGTCCTTTATTGTATCTCGGACAACAACGTGTACCTATGCAAAATTTCATGATGATCGGGTATAATAAGATGTAACAAATAAACAAAGTCACTTTCACATCAATACTAATAATAAATCTGTAAGGGTTGGTCATCGAGTAAGTTACTTTGTTTTCAGAGATATCGTGTTTATAGGCTCTATACATGATATTGAAACTAAATTGACCATTTAACAATTTTTTTCTGTATGTATGTATGTATGTATGTATGTATGTATGTATGTATGTATGTATGTATGTATGTATGTATGTATGTATGTATGTATGTATGTATGTATGTATGTATGTATGTATGTATGTATGTATGTATGTATGTATGTATGTATGTATGTATGTATGTATGTATGTATGTATGTATGTATGTATGTATGTATGTATGTATGTATGTATGTATGTATGTATGTATGTATGTATGTATGTATGTATGTATGTATGTATGTATGTATGTATGTATGTATGTATGTATGTATGTATGTATGTATGTATGTATGTATGTATGTATGTATGTATGTATGTATGTATGTATGTATGTATGTATGTATGTATGTATGTATGTATGTATGTAAGTATGTATGTTCCTCCATAACTATTAAACGGATTGACTGATTTTCATGAAACTTGGTAGACGTAACATTTAGACGTACAGGACACAGGATAGGCTACTTTTTTCTTTTTCAACGCGGACGAAGTCGCGGGCGCCAGCTAGTACTAATAATAAATCTGTAAGGGTTGGTGATGGAGTAAGTTACTTTGTTTTCAGAGATATCGTGTTTATAGGCTCTATACATGATATTGAAACTAAATTGACCATTTTTACAATTTTTTTCTGTATGTATGTATGTGTGTATGTATGTGTGTATATAAGTATATATGTTCCTCCATAACTCTTAAACGAATTAACTGATTATCATGAAAATTGTTAGATAAACATTTAGACGTACAGGACACAGGATAGGCTACTTTTTTCTTTTTCAACGCGGACGAAGTCGCGGGCACCAGCTAGTTTATAATAAAGTATTAAGGTGGAAACAAACTACTTACTTATCGGACGCGTCCGACAGCTGCGTCTGATAGTTTGTTTTCACCTTTAGTTAGAACTCTGTGTAATTCTAATCACGATCAACTGACAAGGATAATAATAATAAAGCTCAGCAGAATTTAGAAGCGACATTGACTGAAAAGTGCTAAGCGTCGTCTTCCAAGTTCAGATACATGCAATGGTTCAGAGCAAGCCCCGCCGCCATGATGGTTGATCATCATGTAATCGAAACAGTTGGTCACACCGTCTTCGTTGCAGTCCTGAAAATATTTAAAAAAATATTAAAATTCATCAGATTCACTAACTCACTTCACAGTGTATATTCTAATCATGGAACACGCGTGCCATACAAAACACTACGAATTTTATGGAACATTTAAAAGTGACAAATGCGTAGAGCATGAAATGTCATTTAAAACAAAATAAATATAATAAATAAGTACGTAATTTAAAGAAAATGTGACTTTACGTCAACCCATTAGAGTTTAAAATGAAATAGTAGAAGTTGATCGTTACTACCTTTTACCATTAACGCTTGAAGGCAATGATTCGGTCAAAGGCGTTCTTTTTATGTGCCGCTTTGGCATTTTTGACGCAAATTCCATTGTAGTATTTCGATGATTCTAATACATACTGTGTCAGGAGTTCAATAGACCGTGGAGTTTACTATGGTAGTTATTGGTAGTATTATTATTATTAGTAGTAGTTACAGGTTGAAAACTACATACCTACTCGTACTATAACTTATCAGGGTATTTCGTGATATTTGTTTGCTCAATTTTATAATTATTATAATGGCGGATTTGATCTATCTTGATCTAATGAGAAAAAATCTCACTAGATAGTGGAGTGAGGGAAGATCCACAAAGTTTTGCTTCCCCTAACGACCTCTACAATTCGATACCCTCGATATGGATCGATAGAGGATCGATGTAGTGCCTTCCATATCTAGGTGCCTTCCATAAAATCGTCGTTCTAGGCTAAAGTATACTCAGCCTGCCTGCTGGTAAATCCGCCACTACTTTTATAATTAATTTTGATAAACTCTTTTTTATACTAACCTTACCAAATAGTGCCATGTAACTTTCGACGATTTTCTTCGAGCAGTGGTAATCTCGAGCGCAGTCTTCAAATGCTGAAAAATATATTATTATATAGGTATTTCATAATACTTAAAATGCCTTAGAATGTAAGGAGTAACTCGGTCTTAACAAGATTAATTTATAATTCCACTAGCGACTCACTCCCACTGTTTTACAAAATTGTCTCTGATGAACAAAGTTTTCTTTCCCTGTTTCCCTAGAAGGGTCAGCTTCAAAATCTCATATTAATACCTTCTTTCCTAGTAGGATCATCATCAGGTAACGTAGGCTTTCCAGCGTCGACCCAGTAAACTCTGGATATGTAGAAAGGGCCGCAATAACCCTCCGTACACGCATGGGACATATCGCACCCGGCGACGTGACACAAACATCTGAAGCACGCATCGTTCAAATTTGTTATGTACACCCCTGCAAATATACAAAACACATTTATACAGAGAATTTTGTTTGGGTTTTTTTTTTTATTTCTACAGGAAAATATCTTCAAACATTCCACACAGCACCATCTATCTAGTTCCAAAGTAAGCAACTAATGCTTGTATTATGGATACCAGACATGAGGCAGTTGTTATACTACATAGATTAATTATTATTTTTTGTAAATACATACATATTATACAAAACATTCATGACTCAGGTACAAAGGTTAAATGTTAACAAACATTTGCCTCTAGCGGGATTCGAACCCGCGGCATTTTGGTTACCAGCTGGGGTTACTAGCCACTAGACCAAACATGTCGTCGTCGAATTGAAGAGGTGAGGAGGTTTTAAAAGTGGCAGGGCTTACTGAATTCCTCAGTCATAAAAAAGGCCGCCTATCTGGAGACAATGACTACTCACATACGGAAGATCGGTGCAGAAGACTATTGCAATACGATAATAAATAACAGCGCGTTTGCTGGTGTACGTTGACGTAGCTTAAGAATGGGTATAAAGCAAACAAAATTTGTAATTTCACCCGCGTGGCCCCTTGGACATGACAGTGACACAAAATACGTAGAACTACGCACAACATGCGACGGAAGATAGCGCAACTCGCTCAATAAAAATGTTATAAGTGCCAAAAGTATTAAATATTAATTATTCGTAAACTACAATGTCAAATGAAAAATTGTTACATGCAGCCTTAGATAATATGTCAAGGGAAATTACTGATACACTTTTAGCTTTGTAATGTGTGTCATTTTGAAAATAAAACTAAAATCGATGGAAATGAGAGCTCACTTGGTGATTTTTTTCTATCGAGAAAATTTCATTGTATTATGTTTTCTGTTACAGACGTCGCTTTCATTTATAATGTATTTATCTATTTAAAAAAATTAATTAAATTAGACTTTGTTTACTTAGATAAAATTAAAATCTAGGATTGGCTATTTCTCTTTATGCCCGCTCTTAATAAGAATCGTCTTGCGTTACCATCTAAAAATATATGAAATTGGGCGCCATTTTTTCGCAATACTGCTGTATTTTTAAAATTATTTTCTTATATAAAATATGTTAGATGTGAAGATCGGTATTTTATTTTGACGATCTTCACATAAAAAAATAGACATTCGGCGAATATTTTAGAATATAGGTAATCAGTCAGCTGTTTCCTGTCAGGAAGCCCAAATTTTGCGTGTTTTTAAAACGTTTTTGATTTTTAACGAAACAAACTGGCTGAAATGTAATGGTGTGGTGAATTTTTGGAATCAACACATGGAGCTCTTTTATATTTGATCTCGGTAGGTCTCTAAAGAAAAAAAAATTTTTCAAACATAAATTATTTATGATTTCATAACTTGAAAATGTACCAGGTGTCGAATATCCTCCCAAGTCTAAAATACTCCTACTATTCTTTCCTAAAAAAACGCGAACATCTCCACAGAACTACAGCCAGATCCAGGACTAAAGCCCTGGGCAGGTCGCTACTATTCTATTAAATCTTATCATTAGAACATGTGAACATTATTTACAAAATAAGTTAAATGTATTATAGAAATCGGACAGCGCCTACTCAATTTTGCGTGTGCGCAATGTTAACGTCCTCATTAGGACAAGTTCCGTGAGATTTAATCTCGTAATGACATTTAAATACGTCATAAACAATTATACGACCTTGAATTTGGCAAAACCCACATCTCAGACATTGTAATTTTCGGCATTTAGTCATGTGGTTTGCATACGTCTATACAAGCAGTTACTTCTTTCTTTTATAGGTCCGTTAAAATATTTGTACTAGTTATAGAGTTTCCCGTGTCTTCGTCCGCGTCGTAGGCAATACAAAGATGAAATTTGTTATCGAGCTTGTGTCGTTTCTTTTTCACAATATTTTGATTTAACGTTAATTTTACGACAATAACGACATTAACGACAACAGATGCAAAGATATTACTAATATTTTTTTTTATTTTTGACATTGCCCGCGACTTCGTCCGCGTTGAAAAAGAAAAAG
Source organism: Synanthedon formicaeformis (assembly GCA_945859745.1). Taxonomy (NCBI): domain Eukaryota; kingdom Metazoa; phylum Arthropoda; class Insecta; order Lepidoptera; family Sesiidae; genus Synanthedon; species Synanthedon formicaeformis. Next base: position 8,377,108 of record OX243969.1, on the reverse strand, counting down.
TAGCCTATCCTGCGTCCTGTACGTCTAAATGTTTATATATGTACCAAGTTTCATGAAAATCAGTTAATTCGTTTAAGTTATGGAGGAACAATACATAATACATACATACAGACAGAAAAAAATTCTAAAAATGGTCAATTTAGTTTCAGTATCATGTATACAGTGCCTATAAATACGATATCTCTGAAAACAAAGTAACTTACTCCATGACCAACCCTTACAGATTTATTATTAGTATATTTTACTAATAATAAATCTGTATTGATATATTTTAACAAAAAAAATTAATAAAATATTATATTACATTTGTTTCTGGTGTAGTAGATACTGCATTAGTGGTGGCGGAGCGTTCTGCATTTCGCAGTCATTTAGGCGCTTAGGCTGACCTTCTAGAGGCAAGGCAGTAATCACCTTCTTACAGAGGACCACAGTGAAATAACAGCACCACGTATGTTGTTGTGTTTCGATAAGTGAGTAGGGGACGCTAGAGCTCATTTCCCCATCCCTTTCGATTCCGATTTTAACCCTAATCCTACTAAGTCCGGCAGCGCAATTGCAACACCTGTGCAGAGATATATTATTTTTAAATATCTCTGCACCTGTGGCATAGCTTGTGCTATAGGCGACGGTAGCCACCTACCATCAAGAGGAGTCTGACGACCTTTACATAAAATAAGTTATTGAAATTCGAATTTTAGTTGAAACCTAAATTATAATAAGGTTGTATACAAACGTTCAGTCCTAAGTCTGTCAGCCTGTCTGACGATCTGCACTTTAAAAAATCTAAAAATTTAAAAAATTAGTTCTGCTATACTTACTACTTATACTAATATTATAAATATGAATGTGAGTTTGTTTGTTTGTGACACTTTCACGCAAAAACTCAGTGAATAGATCACAATGAAATTATGCATACACGTTGTCTGGGACACCAGAAAGGACATAGGGTGCCTCTCATCGTTCAACCCGGACGAAGTCGCGGGCACCAGCTAGTGTTTATATAAAGGACGTATACTCACCTAAAACACTAGTAATAAAAACTGAAATGAAAAGAAAATAACTTAAGGTCATTTTAATTGTTTTTTTTTTCAATCTGAGACCACTTCACCAAACGATTAATTCACAGCAAATAAAGCGTTAGACAGTCAAATACACTATTTATTTGAAATAATGTTAATACATTTTGCCACTATAGTTGGGTTTGTTTGTGTATAGATAGAAAAGCTCACGCTACAATAAAATCACGATGGAACCAAACTTACGGATGTTTAAAACAATACTGAACATCCAGACAAAAAAACGGCACGAATAAGGACAGAACAGACTAGTGAATCTCAGACCATTGAGTTAATATTACTACGTATCTCAGACGCGTTTTTAATACTACATAGTATAACGTATGTGTATAAAATTTCATATGAGTTCAATGACTGAAAACGTATATATTACTTATAATAATATTTATAATATGTACGAGTATATAGAAAGCTCTTGTTAAAAATAAAATAAAATAATTATCCAATTAAGTAATTAATGCTAAGATAAAAAGTTTGTATGTAAATATAAATTCACAAGATTTGGTAAAATAAGTTAATTCTTCGCATCCAATAAATATATTTTTTACGATTAGGCACTAGTAGATATACAGCTTTATTGTGTAAAATTTATTTCACAAATAATTTTTACAGTGTTTCCAAATAATAGTAAAAAATGTGTTTATTTCCTATTATACAAATTATTAACTAACACAAAACAAAATTATGTCAACAATGTATTCATGTCCTAAATTTATATTACAGTTCTCCGAAGTAAATCTAAAAAAAACTGGTATACAAAAACTGTTCATGTCGAACTAAAGTAGTGAAGTCAATTTATGTCTGTCAGGCTCACAACACTACATGTAAGCTTACTTCGTTATCTTCAGATAAATATATAAATGACATTCAATTTTAATAAAATTTGGAGACAAAATCAATGCGTTGGAAAATACAATAAAAATCTGACGTAATAAAATAATTCTACTTTTGACGACACGGTTCGTCTAGTGGCTAGTAAACCCTAGCTGTTAACCAAACGGTCGCGGGTTCGAATCCCGCTAGGGGCAAATGTTTATGTGTTGACTTTTCACCTTTTTACCTGAGTCATGGATGTTTTGTATTTATAATATGTATGTATTTAGAAAAAAAAATTATCTATGTATTATATCAACTATCTGGTATCCAAAATACAAGCCTATAGTTGCTTAGTGTGGAACTAGATGGTGCTGTGTGAAATGTGTGAAGATATTTATTTATATATTTATTAGCTGGCGCCCGCGACTTCGTCCGCGTTGAAAAAGAAAAAAGTAGCCTATCCTGTGTCCTGTACGTCTAAATGTTTATCTACCAAGTTTCATGAAAATCAGTTTATTCGTTTAAGAGTTATGGAGGAACATACATACTTACATACATACAGAAAAATTCTAAAAATGGTCAATTTAATTTCAGTATTATGTATAGAGCCTATAAACACGATATCTCTGAAAACAAAGTAACTTACTCCATGATCAACCCTTACAGATTTATTATTAGTATTGTTCCAGGCGAAGTGGTGTGATCTTAGAGTATAAATAAAGCATGTGTAGCAATGCGTGAAGTGCACTCACTTTACGCTCAGTATACACAACAGGTATACACGAATTATAACAAAATAAAAATTATTACACCTGAAAAATATAGTAGCAGAGCACACTGCGTTTCCTTTACAGAAGACCAAAGTGAAATAACAGCATAATAAGTGCTGTTATGTTTCGGTGAGTAAGTAAGGGATGCCACAGTCCAATTAACTCATCTCTTTCTTATCCCTCTTATATCCTTTAATCCTTCTATGGTCGGCAGCGCACTTGCAGCACCTATGGCGTTTCTTGTGTATAGGACCTATAGGTGACAGTAGCCACTTACCATCAAGTGGACCGTCAGCCTATCTGCCGACTTTAACATATAAAAAAAACCTGAGAAAAATATATGACATCCTTATCGCTGTGAGGAAGTTAGCGTCACAGCACCATAGCACCATTTTAGTGCATTGGAAATTAACATTTCCAGTTATAAATTACTCTGCGAAATCTCTGTCTATCTCATTTTACAGATTTTATTTCTTTCTCAGTCATACTTAATTAAGTAAAGGGTAGATTTCGAATAGAACTGCTATAGAACTTTATATCGGTTGAATGACAATTCAATATTAATCAATATTAAGACACACTTACAATGACGAGCTCGTTGGATGAGTGATTATGGTGCTTACCTTAACGCTCTGTCTCAGGGATCCAAGTTCGATTCCCGACAGGGTCAACTTTAAAAATGATTTTTTTAAAGTTTGGATTTGGAAAGTAGTGTCTCAGTCTGTTTCTTCGCTTACTTCATTTTAACCATCCAAGTGATTTTGATAAGGTTTGAATATATAATTCGCAGAAAAAAAAATTGCATCCGTGCGAAGCCGGTGCGAGTCGCTAGTCTTATATAAAATGAAACATATTTGTGTAGATATAAAAGAATTTATTTTAATCCACTACTGCTCACGTTAGAATCTAAAATTGCTATCAATAAACTGATAATTGCTTCTTTGTCATCTTACATTACTTGAAGGATTGCCATTGACGATATATTTAATTAGAAATGCATATTTATTGCAAATTACAATTAAAAAGATGCACTTAAATAAATATAATACATATTATATATCATATTACAGTTGATTACAGTCAACAAACAGTCGACATTCTCACAATTTTCACATTATTTGAGGATTGGCTTTTTAGATTGTCTTCAATACTTATACAAGATAAACGATTAATTGATTGATTGAAATTTATGTCATTATTTTATATATATTTGAGCAACCTTATGAAATAAATGACGACTAGGTTTTTTAAACAATCTCATTCTAAATTTAATATTATAATGTAACCTAAACTAACAATATATAATATTGTTCAAACATAACTTTTCAAATTAAATATAAATATTTTAGTTTTTTAAATTTATAGTAATATAATAACATATATACTATAATTTATAGTAATTTAATATAAATATTTTAGTTTTTTTTAATTTATAGTAATATAATAATAATAATTTTTTAATATTTAGTTTTATAGTATTTTTTAATAAATCAAAATACACTTATTAAGTTTTGCTTAGATGTATTTTTAAATAGGCGTTATTTTCAAGTTTTTTTTTCACTTTCCCTGGTGAGCGGCGACCGCTGCGATGCATTGGTTGAAGACGTTGACGTAATCGTAGGGCAAATCTCCAGAGCATCCATATCCACCCTTCTTGTGGATGGCCATGTAGTCGTAGCAGTTCACTTGACCGTCACCGTTGCAGTCCTGGAACAAAATATATTAATTGTACTACATAGGTACTAGATTCCACGCTCCGATCACTTACTGTGTTTCAGAGAAATGTACTGTACTGTATTACACACACCTTACTAGCTACACGCTCCCGGCTTCGCCCGGGTTCAAAATAAAAATTATCCTATCTTTTAAGTTGGATCAAATTACCCATAGTTACGAAGTTTTATCAAAATCGGTTCAGTAGTTTAGGAGTCATGTCCTTAAACAACATGACACGTAATTTTTATATACACCTTATTTAGTACGGTTTCAAAGCGTTGAACATATTTCAAAGATTTGAACATAGTTTAAAACGTAGTTCAAATGGTTAGCCGTTCAAATATGCGCTTAGAAAACACGGCAAAAATCTACTATACTATTTTTCACATAGTAGTACGGTGACGTACTGTGTTTATATTGTTTCCCGTAATTATTTTTTTAGAAAAATAACATGAATGAAATGGATGAAATCAAATGTCACCGTACCCATGCTAGATAAATAATAATAATAAATATCTTTACACATTCCACACAGCACCATCTAGTTCAAAGTAAGCAAGTAATGCTTATTATGATACCAGACAGTTGATATACATAGATTGCTTTTTTTTACATAAAATAGGACGAAAGGCGAATGTGACAAAAAGCGAAGTGGAAGAATAGCGAATGTGGTGAAAAGCTAAGTGGAAGAATGGCGTCAAACTCCTTTTTTTTGTAAATACATATTATAAATACAAAATAGGTACAAAGGTATATGTTAACATATAAACATTTGCCTCTAGCGGGATTCGAACCCGCGACCAGCCACTAGACCAAACGTGTCGTCACTCGTGAAGAAGCAGAATGGAGTTATCTATACTTGTCCTGATGACTATCAACGCACAGCAAAAACTACTGTCTAGAAAATTGAAAATTTCATATAGTTTTATTTGTATGTATGTAATGTAAGCATCCGCTAAGAAATGACTTTTCAAAATTTCATCTTCGTCCGTAGGCGGGAGCGAAATTTGTAAGTTAAAATAATTTTTTAAAATTATCTCGTCCTAAAGACGAGATAGTAACAGAATGATGTCAGACCTTATTATAATATTATGCAAATTGCATTGACAATGTCACAATATGTTAAATCAATTTACCACTCGCCCACGCGTATTAGAGAGGACAATAGGTGACTATCAACAACCTATGTTGCTTAATAGCAGAAGAAAAAATTCGTTTCAGGATTTACTTACTAGAAGTTCACTGGCCCATAAGAAGTTTTCGGTTCGTTCAACCCGAATAGATTTTAGATGGTTTTTAGCATAGATAGTAACAGAACGGTAGTAATACTAAATCTATGGTTTTTAATAATTTTGATAGTTTTGCCATGGAAGACTATACTTATCAGAAATTCAAATATTAAAAAAATCTAAATTTTTACTTAATCCTTTCATATTATAAAACAAAGTCCTTTGCCGCGTCTGTCTGTTAATTTGCGATAAACTCATAAACTACTGCACCAATTTTCAATCTGTTTTCACGAATGGATAGAGTGGTTCTCGAGGAAGGTTTTAGCATATAATTTACAAAGTTACGCGGGCTAAATTGCGGGCAGCAGCTAGTTAAGTATAATTAATAAACATTCAAGCATATAAATATTTCAAAAGTGAATATTGCCACCGGCAGCCCGACCTTCGGCAGTAACCACTCCCATACAAAATACCACCGTGAAATTGAAAAGCAAGTTTGCTGTTGTGTTTCGGTGAGTGAGTAAGTGATGCCAGAGCCCAATATTCCTACTTTCAAATCCCTTATCCTATGAGAACATAGGGTCGGTAGCACACTTGCAGCACTTGTGGCGATGTTTGTGTTACAGATAGACGACGGTAGCCACCTCCCATCAAGCGCTATCCCCTCCATCTATCCCCTCTATCCCATCTATAGCTATAGAGTAGAGATCCTAGAACGGCTATTGAAACTTTTAAATAGCTTTAAATTTTGAGTATTCTAGACCAAATTATATGATCCAACAATAGCCTTCCTATTTAATTTTTCCTAGAACCTTTTGGAAACAAATAAGAACTAACTGAAATCGCATAAACAATTCTTATTAAAAATCATCAACCAGGAAGCCTATTAAGTATTATATTTAGGAAGTAGCTATTTAAATATCAAAGGCTCACCTGGCCGTATTTACTCATGTAACCTTGGACGGTGTGAGCGGCGCAGTGCGGGTCGTTCGCGCAGCTACTGTATGCTGGAATCAAAAACAATATTTTTCTTTATTTTGTTATTGCAAAAATTGTTCTCTACGCGAATTCTACTAGGAGATGGCTGGCGCACTTTTGCACCACTAACAGAAATGGAGTGACTTAGAAGTTTTAGAAGTGGCAAGCACCCATGCGTTATGTCCGCCAACACTCTCTTTGATGGGATCTAGGCGTGCCTAGACGGCAGTTTTAGGGGAGACTACAGCCCGTCGTGAAGTCCCGGAGATAGCTGGCGTACCTCCACTACCGGGTACGCCAGGTTCCGACAGGGAGCGTAACCACGCTGGACAGGCATACTGGGTAGCGAATGTCGTGTCACAAAGTTCCGTGACTGTCCATATACGTTGTTATTATTGTTATTGTGACTATGAGTGAGTAAGAGCTGGTACACACTTGGCGCGCTCTTTGCTAACGCGCGCTTTGAGAACTATGAAGTTCTAACGCAACGCCAAGCGCCCAATGTGTACTCGCTCTAAGAACTTCATAGTTCTCAAAGCGCGCGTTAACCAAGCGCGTGCTTCAAAACGCCTAGTGTATAGCAGCTCTAAGGGATGCCGGTGCCCATTTCTTAATCATCCGTCATTCTAATGGTCGGCAACGCACTTGCAACGCTTGTGGCGTTGTTGCTTGTGTTATAGGCGACGGTAGCCTCCTACCATCAAGTTGACCGTCAGCATGTCTGATGAACTTAATATAAAAAAAATAAGTACATTTAACCTCTGTTTACCTCAATAGTAGTCGATAGATGATAGAGTATAAATTCAATGTGAAATTAAACTGAACCCTAAGATGGGCGTATAAGTACCTATATTTCAGTTTACAGTATAGTAGTAATAGTTTATCAGTTAAATGTAACTAATATTTACCATCAGGATGGTCTTCCGGTAGTCCATTGATGGTATGCTTGCCACCATCAGCCCAGTAAGGCCAAGTGATGTGGAACAGCCCGCAGTGATCGCCTTCACATTTGGTCCCCAGCTTGCACCCCGACACAGCTTGGCAGATGCAGCCCAGACAAACTTCAGTTACTGGCTGCGCATTCTTACCCACTATGTGTGCTGTAACATTTAAATAACTATTATAATGATTTGATCAATTAAGAAAGAGAGAAAAGACGTTAACACTTTTATTACACTCAATTATAGTATGAAAAAAAAAAAGGTTTTTTTTCTTCAGAATAAGAATATACACCATTACATTTCAGCCAGTTGAATCATAAAAATAATTAAAAAATATATATTTATTCATACATTACAACGATTTTCTACAACTAATTCATTCCTTCATTTCATTCACGATGCTATAAGCGATGAATGACATTTGAGCTTTATTTGTTTGTGCTGAGTCAATGCTGAGCTGAATCTTCCCATAGTTGAATTTCTAGTTATTTTTGTAACTTACTTATTTTGATAAGCTACCCATTTAATATCGGTTAAATTAACATATTGTGTGTCTCCAACGTGTTGAGATTGAGACCAAGTTTCAACCAAATTATCCTCCTAAACCTTTAAAAACATTTTCATTGTCAAGGTCACATTCGATTGGTTATTTCGTGGTATTTTTATTCATACCACGAACTAACCAATGTAAAATATTTATGATAATGTGCACCTCACTCAACTATATACAAGTTGTGAGCAACAACAAGCAATAAATAAATCCTGGTAAGAGGTCAAGGCACTCGATGCATCATACTTGAAACCTTGGTCTTAAAATCGGGTTAGTTGTGTCACCAATAAGCTATCAAATTGTAAATATTGTGTAAACGTCTCTGTGGTCATTCAAGGCATGGACAGATGTGTTCATTAGTGCTTCTAATACTGATTTAGACTATTAATTCTATTTTAGTGCCACTAATGCTAGTTTAGACTACTAATTCTATTTTATTGCTACTATAGTGCATATCAACGCTTCATGATTTTGCGTGTCATCCTAAAGGATAAATTTAAAATTTAAAGTTAAATTGTATATTTGTTAAAGTTAAACTTAAATTGTAGTAAGTTAAGTTTTCAGTTATAACTGTAGTAGAAAATAAAGGCTATTTTTATTTTTTATTTTATTTTATAGTGCATAATATGCATTAATAGACTACTAATTTTATTTTAGTACTATTAATGCTGCTTTAGTGCTGCTAATGTATCCTCCTTGCTAAAGAAATCGGATTTATTGACATGTATAAATAGTGAAACAATAGTTATTTGATGTGAAATATCTTTGAACGGCTGTTGGCGTGGAAATGCCAACATTTGGTCATCATATCTATATTTATACGTAACTTAGCGACTAGCTTATTTAAGATTTTAGATGGCTCATTTAAGAGCAGCTTAAAAAAGATTTATATGAATACAATAGTGAGTCTAGGTATTTCAAATTCCATTTGTACGTCTACGGCAGCACTTCCTACATTTTAATTGCTACGTTTTTAAGTAATGTATAATTAGTCGAATGGCCTTTAATGTTAAAAATATTTGGTGGCAAACTTCTGTACCTAAGCTGTTGAAAGTATATGATGATAATATAAACCACTGTTTATTCATTGGGTAATATTTAAGTACACTACTTAATGCTATTGTATAGATCGCTTTAAGATAGGTATTGTAGATGATGTCTATATTTTATTCTAACCTTTGTAACCGACTCCATATTAGTTACAATGGATATTGAAGATATATAAATATTTCCATGCTGTAGAAAAATAAAAATAAGGCAATTTTTATCTTCTTATATATAAAAATCAATCTGACTTGTATCACGTTATAAATCTCAAATCTTTGGAAACTTTATCGGATCTCAATCGCATTACTGTGTGTGTCACGTAACTTTTGAGATGACAATAACCAAATATATAGTTGGTTCTTTATCCTCGTTTAAAAATAATTCGAAACGTGCCTTAAAAAAGGCAATTTACTCCAAACTCGTAGTTTTTGCTTTTAATAACAAATTACCGTAGCTTCCGTTCTAAGACAATAGCGTTTGATAAGCATCTTAATTCTTAAAATTGTTGCCTCTTGCCTTAAAGTGACGGAAAATCCGGAAAATTATCGCCACTCTATTGAATTTCATAAATTTATATTTTTTATTTTATTAAATAATTAGCTGGTCCCAGCGTCTTCGCCCGCGTTAAAAGTAAGGGATTTGTAGCGCCTGAATAAATGTGTAAAGCAATATAACGCCTGACATCTTTGCTGTTATAAAATTTTCAGGGGTTGTAATCTTTATTTTTAGTAGATAGCTGGTGCCCGCGACTTCGCCCGAGTTGAAAATTATATACTAAAACCTTCCTCTTGAATCACTATCTATTAAAAAAAAACCGTTGCGTAGTTTTAAAGATCTAAGCATACATAGGGACAGACATATTATTGTTGGGTTAACTTTTTCCCGTGATCTTTTACTTCACATTTTTGTTAAATAATTAAAACTTTATCTGAATCTTCTCATCAATTTTATTTAAGTTAAAGCACCATGGTACAAATATCTTTATAAAATAAATACTAATCAAACATTTATACAAAACATACAATACAATTTCAAAACCAAAACATGCACCATCATTTTTCTATACTTCTCAAAACCTCAATAATATTTTTTCATCTCTGACAACTAAAATTCATATTTTTATTTTAAACTATTTTTTTCTTTTCAACTGGCCAGTATTAAATTCGACCATATACATTCAACAAGACAGACGGGAAGCGACTTTGTTTTATACTATGTAGTGATAAAACTGGTTGATTATTTAGGTCAATCCTTTTGATAATAATATATAAGAAAAATCAATCACATAAGAATTGTATGAGCATTTCTGAACATAGTAGTGGCAGGGCACTGCGTTTCGCAGTCAAAACCATAGTTAAATAACACCGTGTGTAGATACTGTTATGTTTCGGTGAGTGATTAAGGAATGGCAAAGACCATTTTCCTATCCCGTCCCAATTCCTTATCCTTAATACTAGTGTAGTAAGAAAAGTTGATGAAATAAGCAAGATGATGAATTAATTTAGAAATATATTTAACTTAACAAACGATATGACAAAATATGTCGCACACAGGACGAGAGAGCTCGCTGCTTCTATACATAGAATAAAATGTACGGTGACAGTTGTCTGCCACAGGCTCAAATATTTAATGTATGCGTCCTATATTTTAACAAAAGTATTAAAAGTTATCGCCGAAAATGTCCAAGTCTAAAAGGTAAATGAAATCTAATCACCTTGAATGGTGAAATCTAGCTACTCTATGGCCTGTACTGTACACACAAAAGAAAAGCCTGTGTCCGGGCAATGGGATGTATTTATGTGGACTAATTATGTAATTTACATAATTATGTGCACAGGTTAGTCGAGAAAATAGAAAACGTTTACTTTAATACGAATAGGATTTTATTTTAAGTCCGCTATCCCCAAAGAACTTGAAAATAACTTGTCGCGAACTATGTTGCCGAACAAGTTGGCAAGGTATAGACATCCACAGCACCTAGTCCGGTTTTGAACCGGATCACTTTAAATGTTAAAGAGTGTAGCTAACTATTTCCAATGTCAATGTTGTTTACTGTCAGTGCCTAGCTTGCCTATAAAACTCTTTTTCTTATGGAACCAAACTAAGACTAGATGTGCCCGCGACTTCGTACGTGCTGTAGTTCGTTTTTTGAAAATCTCGCAGGATTATCTAAACATACAAGTTTTTGCATTTATAATAATTATTAATCGGGGAACTTTGTCTTTAACTACGTAAGGATGTAAAAAAAAATAACAATTTTGACGTCAAAAAATCTTTTACTCTCCCATATGAACAACTCTTCATTCTAGTTTCCTTTTTAAATAAACAATTATGATATACTCTAAGTTCTGTTGTCTCTTTTTATATATTATTCTTGATATACAGTTATTGCAAGACCTGTACTAAATTAGCGTCTATGAGGTCAAGAGCCCCGTTAGCATTGGCGATTCGTTGTCACATTATGCAAGAAGATAAACATTGCATCGTTCAAGGCACTATATTAAATTATTTAATGGATCCTAACGAAGGACGCCTATTCTGGATTTTTAAAATTCATTCAAATTGAAGTTGTCAATAGGGTTCATCGTCTGGGCAGGGTGCAGCCCGCTACAACCGCGTTTAAAGTTCAACAGATTCTTTATTTTTAGCGCTTAGAAGCAGTAGGGAATTCAAGCCAAAAAAAACTTCTTACCTTTTTTTTTCATATAGAAAGTTTTGTGTATGAAAAAAAATGTAGCAAATTTTGTCTAAACTTTGATAGTTCGCATTTTTTATCAAGCTTTTTGGTCTAGCTATAAACGAAAACGGACTTTAATAGGATAAATAATAAGCATAAAGGGAAGGATAAGGGGGGGGTTTGGCATCCCCTACATTTATTCACATACTAAAACACAACAGCGCAATTTCTGTTTTTTTCACCCCGGTTCTTAGATGCTGGCATTGGGTACTTATCAAGATAACTGCTGCCAGACGGGCCACCAAGTTCTTAATGTAATCACAACTTTACAGGATAATTGAACAAGATAAGGTATTAAACATTATAATGATTGATTGATAGTCATCATTATGTTAAATAATTCTTATGTTTTTCTGTAATAAATAATGTAATATGTACTATATAAAGCTGAAGAGTTTGTTTGTTTGGTTGTACGCACTAATCTTACTGGTTGGAATTGAAAATTCTCTTGGTGTTGGATATGTAGTCCATTTATCGAGGAAGGCTTTAGGCTATTTAGTGTGACCTAAAAGGCTAAAAAAATAAAAAATATATATTATCCTTATTTAGATTAACGCCATCTATCGTTCTGTGGCAGAACTATTAAGACAAACAGATTAACGCCATCTATCGTTCAGTGCAGAACTATTAAGACAAACAGCATTGACTCTAAAAGTCAAATACTCACCGCGAGAGGGCGCGATATAGCTTTAGGCTATATTATAACATTTTTAACGCGGACGAAGTCGCGGGCACCAGCTAGTAAATAATACAACATAACAAGATCAAATTAAATGTCACTTGTATTGTGATATCTATCTAACTATAATGAGTCATGTATAACTGCAATACTTTATTTGTTCGAGATATATTAGATTCCTATATTTGTGTCATACATTCTTTTAAGATCTATGACTGAGTTATTTTATGCACATAATGACTATTGTGACACAATTAAATTGTAGGGATATTTGTATAGGAATGTGTACATATTAAGTGTCTACAACGGCGCGGTTGTTGCGTTTTTCTGTTTATATGCTAAATCATTAAGGGCCTCTTTCAACAACTACAAGTAAAGTGTAGATTAGTTACTTTTCAAGTAAAGCTTATTGGCGAGTAAATGTTACGAGTATCGTGTGCCAATTTCATTAAAATTACCCTTGAGTATGCTACTCGAAGATGGTGAAACTCGTATGCTTTCTTACCGGTGACTTTAAATGGCGGTTAGCCTTCTTGACACTTTACTCAGAGATGGTGAAAGAGGCCCTAACTGTTGAAAACTATTTAGTTGAAAACCTTCTTGGTTACTTATGTCATTATTTTTATATATTTTAAAATGTAAAAAGAAAATAAATGACTTCAATTTTGACTTCAAGAAAACCAGCTTTTCATTTCCTCAACACTAACAGAGATTACTAATTAATTTTACTGTTGTCATTAGTAGTTTATGATCCCTCTTTCACCAACGTCAAGTAGGCTAAACCGTCACTTAAAGTCACCTGTCACCGGGAATAATTTAGCTGATATACCTTTGTTTGTACGGTAAACGTCCCAAACATTAAATAGAAAATAATTTAAAAAAATCGCCTATCGAATGATGCAGTAAACCGAGTGCACAATTCAATAAAACAGAAAATGATTTCTAAAAGTAACTAATCAACAATTTACTTGTAGTTGATGAAAGAGGCGCTTATACTAACTTATTTACTTATACTAGCTTATACTAGGTACTCAAGGGACTTATTTTCATGTTTTTTTCATAATATTTATTTAGCTTTTAACATTAGAAATAATAATATTCACTACTAAACAAAGTTCTTCTTCTCCACTATAGCCATATAGCTAGTCCACAGCGAGAGCTCATTGTCAATATCTGGATACTTTTTGTTTCTTTGATACTGTCCTTCATAGTAAAAATAAAAACAGAACGGCAGAATTCTAATCCACATAAGTACCTATAAAATTGAAAAATCCGCGATTCGAAATTGCATCTGCCCTTTCCGTGACCGAACATTTTTTAATACTACAAAATATTATGCGTCTTGTTTTATCCATAACATATGAACTCATACTATGTAAATTTCGCAATAAAATACTTCCCACACGAATAACTTTAGTAATATCACGCACCGTAGGAGTTTAAAATTAAATAAAATGATATTTGAATATTTACTTATACATATATCAATTTACTATGTGAAAGGGAGGCCTAAATTTACCCTCTTATTGAATGTAACCATCCTCTTACAGAATGTGTGCAGTTGTGTTAAGGTCCCATTTCCCTATCCCTTCCTATAGTTCATAATCATATTGAAAAGAACATAAAGAACATAATATGTGAGATAAAGTCACCAAATATTATTAAACATGCGAATGAAGATATCATATAGAATAATATATACTTTAAGAAAACCATATCGTGGGTTAATGTGAGTTCATCTCATGATACATTACTCATATATATCATTGTTTAAATCAAGTCTAATTTTATTAATTAACAAATTGGAATTATTTGGGAATATATAACAAGATTAGGAAGACATTTTCGCTATTATACCTACATACAATATTATAAATTTTAAAACACTTGTTTACTTGGAGATGTGACTAGGAAAAATAATTATTATCTCATCCATCGCATAATATATCGATTTAATTTATATATACCTAACTTATAATATATACCTACCATAAAACTTAGATAGATGTATAGTTTATAGTCAATAACAAGTAAGTAATGGTTTCATTATCAAATAAATATAATAATAAATTAAAAAATAATAATAATTAATAAACTTACAAACATCGGCTAAGCAGACGCTGACCAACAATAATATGGCACTAAACTTGATCACGGGTGACGTCATGGCGGCAAATTAATATAAGTAAATAAAATGTAAAAAAAAATGAAATGTGTGTCTTCGGATGCTCATGCGCAACTCGACTGACATTGAACATGGCCTTTGCGCGGCTTTTATGGAAGCTGGCCGGATGAACTGAATCACGATGTTCCGTGAAATTATAGAATTTTAATTCTTTACATTTCTGAGTCTGGTATCCAGGCGCTAACTAGTAAGTCTAGTATAAGTAATAGGCAGTGGTATTCTATGCCTTATTCTTTTTAACTATAGGTATAGCTTTTTATGTGTTTACGTTACGCTGGAAATTTACCTTGTAGTAGTTTAGCAGTGAGAACGATTTCTAGCTTATATTTTAGAGTTTCTGGTATCCAGGCGCTAACTAGTAAGTCTAGTATAAGTAATAGGCAGTGGTATTCTATGCCTTATTCTTTTTAACTAGGTATAGCTTTTTATGTGTTTACGTTACGCTGGAAATTTACCTTGTAGTAGTTTAGCAGTGAGAACGTTTTCTAGCTTATATTTTAGAGTTTCTGGTATCCAGGCGCTAACTAGTAAGTCTAGTATAAGTAATAGGCAGTGGTATTCTATGCCTTGTTCTTTTTAACTAGGTATAGCTTTTTATGTGTTTACGTTACGCTGGAAATTTACCTTGTAGTAGTTTAGCAGTGAGAACGATTTCTAGCTTATATTTTAGAGTTTCTGGTATCCAGGCGCTAACTAGTAAGTCTAGTATAAGTAATAGGCAGTGGTATTCTATGCCTTATTCTTTTTAACTAGGTATAGCTTTTTATGTGTTTACGTTACGCTGGAAATTTACCTTGTAGTAGTTTAGCAGTGAGAACGTTTTCTAGCTTATATTTCAGAGTTTCTGGTATCCAGGCGCTAACTAGTAAGTCTAGTATAAGTAATAGGCAGTGGTATTCTATGTCTTATTCTTTTTAACGAGCTATAGCTTTTTATGTGTTTACGTTACGCTGGAAATTTACCTTGTAGTAGTTTAGCAGTGAGAACGTTTTCTAGCTTATATTTTAGAGTTTCTGGTATCCAGCCGCTAACTAGTAAGCCTGAAGTTTTCCTGCAGTATAAAATACGAGTATTAAACAGCTATATCTGTTCCTAATTATTTATATATAAAAGTAACTTTTTATGTCATATGGCCTGAGTAGCTGTAGAAACTATTTCCAGCTTATATTTTCAGATCCTTTAGTCCACGTTCATAACTGGATATTCATAACCAGTTACGAACATGGAATTTTTCTCTTTTAACATCCGATACATAAAGAGCTTTCCCATTTCTGCAACATTATATTTTAGTAATTATTTTTTTAATTAAAAGGGCGCGTATTAAGCACGGATTGGAGTCGAAGAAGCCGCAGGAGTCCTTGACTGGCACCGACTTCAAAGTTAACTGATTATAAATCTGAACAATAAATCTGTAAGTGTAGGTATCGTGTGTATGTATGTTCCTCCATAACTCTTAAACGAATTAACTGATTTTCATGAAACTTGGTAAATAAACATTTAGACGTACAGGACACAGGATAGGCTACTTTTTTCTTTTTCAACGCGGACGAAGTCGCGGGCGTCAGCTAGTTGTAAATATATCTGTATGTCGGAAACAAACTATCCTGTCACACTTAGCAAATTATTCAGTAGCTATACGCACGATAAACTTCTGAATGTTAAGCATGTAACGAGATGAACTTGTAACATAATTTAAAAAGTAACTATACCAGTAAATAGAGTGTACAATACTTACTTTAATGGCATCATTCAGATATACCTAAATATCAATAATTTCGTTCATTGACTTAATGCGCTTTGCATTGAAGCAATTAAAATATTATTTATGAATTTTTGTTTAAGTTTGATTAATAGTGTTGAAGTCGCTTTTAGTTTTTTTATAAAATTATTTTGATAGTAGAGCTATTCGACGCGCTTAAACTTAAACGTTAAGACGTTTAAAGGAAAAAAAATATTAGCATAGAAAAAAGTTAAAAACTGTTATTATTTTTCCTCCACCTTCGATATGATTATTTGAAACTAGCTGTTTCCCGCGACTTCGTTCGCGTTCAAAATAAATGGACTATCCAACACAAAAATAATTTTTCAATTCGAACCAGTAGTTCCCGAGATTAGCGTGTACAACCACTCTTCAGCTTTATAATATTAGTAAGTAATAGATTCGAGCAGTGGGTGTACACTAATTAAAATAAATAGAGATCCATATAATATACAGATAGAAGCTAAGAATATTGAGCACTAAATCAAGGAACAACGGGTTATTTGATTGCAATAAATTAATAGGACTTGAATTTATTTAGTTCCGAACAAACGGGTTAGCAACGAGGTATTTACCGTTATTGTAATTTAAATATCGAATTCGTTTTTTTAAAACTAGTCAGTACTAATACTGAGTAGTTAATAAATGTTTTTGTAGTTACGTAGTAGCTAAGTTAAATCAAATTAAATTGTATAGGCATATAAATGATTGGTCTCGCTGTGCTCGACTAGATACAGCCCTATCTAAAAGCAATAGCTCCGTAAATGCGGCAACTTTTTACTGTAGTGTGTACCTTTTACAGTTTTACTACGCAAATTGGCATTTTATTATTCCCAAAATTTAATAAAACATTCGGCACGTACACATCACAAATAGTTTGCAGTGTGACTAGCTCGGGTACGCCGAATTCGGCGTAGTATTTGTTGCCGCATTTGTCAAGTACGGCAGCTGTATCTAGTCGAGCGCACCGAGACCAATCAAATATCTTTGTATATAGGCTTGTTTACATTTGATGTGCCCTTAATTTATGAAAGTGCAAGTTGATTTGCTTATTTTATTAACTTTATTTACTATTTGTTTCACATAAATTTTAATTAATTTTACTGAGCATGACTATTACTTACTTAATGTACTAAAGGTGTTAAAAATTTTAATTACTGGTTATAATTTAGATTCACTACAAGGAAGAAACAACAAATTGCAAATGAACTGGACATTTACATATTTAATAGTGTTGAGGTTTTCTGTAAAAAATGTAAATTGAATGAGGATTCTACGATCGTGATCAATAGCCTCCGGTATTGATCATCGTCAGTTAGTTTACCCGATACAAACATACTTATCCGGAAAAGAGACAGCATCGTGGTTCATTTTCTATAATAGACAAGTATTATATATATACCCATTAATTCGATGTATAAAGCTAAGCGTCCACAGGTCAGCATCGTACGCATCGCACGCATCGAATTTTACGGATTGTAGTATTCTTTGTATAGAAAGTCATACAAGTGCGTCCACTGATCCGCATCGTACGGATCGCACATCGGCTCGGCAGTATGAAAAAATAATGCGATGCGTACGATGCTGACCTGTGGACGCTTAGCTTATACCTGCCTTTGTCCTATGTATATGGTCGCACCATATATTATCATACTAGCTGTTGCACGCGACTTCGTCGACGTAACTTTATGAAATATACCTAGCCTATGTTACTCGCTGATAAAGACTATGTAATTGTTCGCTATGTTTCGCTGATAGTGAAAGACTGTGTAATTTGGTCAAACTTAAAAGATAGGATAGTTATTATTTTGAAGCTAATTAAGTATTAGTTTAAATTATACTTACCTATAATAGGTACCTACCTAATTTCAGTAAGTAGGTGTACCTACTTAGACGTCAGTTTTAAAACCTCCGTTCATAATTTTATTTCTAAAGGCTTAAATTGTTCTTTTTGTTTTTGATTGACATAAGTATTAGTATAGTGTACAGTCGGGGTACGAAAACCTTCGTTAGTTTTCAAATTTATTTTTTTATCAAGTCGTAGACTCTTAATACCTTTTGAAACTAAAGCACTAAGCAGACAACTGACACACACATTTGAAATGAAAATTTGGCATGACTAATAATTGCCTTGGTAATACTAGGTAAAACAAATTTCGACTTTAAAGTTGACGAACCTTTTCTTACCCCGACTGTAGGTACATTAAATGTACATTTAAAAAGTCGACGCCTGTCATTTTTAATTGCAACAGTCTTACATTAGCTGATTCATTATAACTATTGTTAAAATCATTTTACAAGGACATACGGACTAAATGTGAGAATCTTATGGAACTAACAGTTGTTGTTATGGAACTTATTTCAAAAGTTATCGGTGACTTCCATAAGAATCTCACAGATGGCGGTGTAAGGTAATTCATCGGCTGGATGGAGTTAATATTTATTATAAAAACTGCAACCAGGATGAAGCCGGGAGCGGGCCACTAGTAATATATTATATCCTTGCAAGCCGTAAGCACTTAGCACACAGAATAGCTAATAATTCTTGATCTCATAGAGAATATAAACATCGTCTGTCAGTGATGATAGCTGTCAATTTTTTCTTGTTCTGGGTATATTATACATATATAGTGTTCTGTAATGTGCTGGTGATGGATGGGCCTGTGCTGCTGACAGCTGCTGTGCTGTACTTTTTATTTCTCACTATTTGTCGTTGCCATTGCTGTTAAATTGGAGTTAATTACGTAAAATAAATTATTTATATATATAAATGAAGCGCGGTGACTGTGTTTTATATACTTAGTGATATCTAGTCAAGACAATATTGCAGGTATTATTTTTTTGCAAATTATAATTCAATTTATTTGATATGTAAGCAGTCCTTTAATTTTTTTACTTTTTTCATTAAATCACGATGACCTGATTTTTCTAAATTTATTATTGTGGGAATTAGCAACTGTATTAGCACATTTAAATGTTTGTCATATACCACTAATTAAGTACTAAGAAGGTGGTTGTAACTAAGTTTAGTCTGCAGTCTAGCTTTTGTCTGATTTCCAATGTCTATTCTTCAAGTCATCCAGTTTTTTTTATTTATACATATATGAGGGGTCTAATTGGCGAACGCCAAAGGCCAGTTTTTTAAATTTTCACAGTCATTGAAAAACTTAGTAAGAATATCAATCAAAAGTGTAGCTAATGTATGTATGTTCCTCCATAACTCTTAAACAAATTAACTGATTTTCATGAAACTTGGTAGATAAACATTTTAGATGTACAGAACACAGAATAGGCTACTTTTTTCTTTTTCAACACGGACGAAGTTGCAGGCACCAGCTAGTTGATAATATTTTTAATACTAGCGAGCTGTCCCCAGCTTCAGACTAAATGGAATTTTCAAAAATCTTCTCTTAGCTGATCCTTATGTTATATAAAAATTATCTATCTTTCAATCCAAATTTCATCTTTCTATACTTCTTGTGTTGGATAGTCCATTTATCAAGGAAGGCTTTAGGCTATGTAACATTTTGAACATTAAGGTTACACTGGATAAAATTTGTGTTTTGTACCTGTTAATATAAACAGCAATGGCTTATTTGAAGGAAGTAAGAAGAATGTTTTATTCAACTACATATTTTAATATTAGTTTTGTTCCCAATTACTCATATATTGTCAAGGGAAATAATATCTTCTTCTTTCTTTATAAATAAAAATGAATCCCTAAATGTGTTGCTAAGTGCAAAACTCGAGAACGGCTGGACTGATTTTAATTCTGTCTTCACTCATGGATAATCAGGGAAGGTTTTAAGTAAAAAAATGCACCCCGGGCGAAGCCGGGAGTGGGTCGCTAGTTTAAAATACAACTTATAGTTACCATGAAAGATTACAAGATAGAAAGATGTATCAAATTAACAACATTGTAGTTGGTAAACTAAGAAACCTGTAAAGTTGCATTTCACTAAAACTAACAGCCTTGACAAGATGATAAGATTATAGAAATCTTGAACTACTTATATTATTTTTTGTTTAAACTTTTTCAATCATTTTATGTGCTATTTGGTGTAATTTTAATGTAAAATTACTTTGTATAGTACATTTTGTACATTAATTAATAATAAATAAATACATCTTTTTTTTTTTAATTAATATATAAAGCTGAAGAGTTTGTTTGGTTGTACGCGCTAATATTTTTGTATATTTTTGTGAAAAAATATTTTTGTGTTGGATAGTCCATTTATCGAAGAAGAATCCAGCTAGTTAATAATAAAAAATAGAACAAAAAAATAACATTAAACAAAATTCAAATAACTTCTGACAGGTCACAATACTGTGAGGATATTAGTAAGTATTTAAAATCACACTGAATTATTTTGTGATACAGTATTTTTTTTAGGTTCACTATGAGGTTATTTGTGGTATTAGTGGCGCTTCTCTGTTGGGTGTCAGTGACAGTTGGGTACGAAGACACGACATTAGAGGACGACGACTTCGCGGAATTTGAGCAGTTCGATTCCGATGAAGACGACATACCAGACCCAAAAAATTGTGAGGAATAAGTAATTTTATATTTTTTTTTAAATAATTTTTTTTATTTATTTACTAGGAGTTAGTCTACATACATTAAGCGCCTCTTTCACAAACGTCAAGTAGGTCAAACTGTCATTTAAAATCACCGGTAACCGGGAATAATGGAGCTGATATACCTTTGTTTGTACGGTAAACATCCCAAACATTAAATAGAAAATAATAAAAAAAAAATCGCCTATCGAATGATGCAGTATACCGAGTGCATAATTCAATAAAACAGAAAATGATTTCTAAAAGTAACTAATCAACACTTTACTTGTCGTTGGTGAAAGAGGCGCTAAGCATCATATTTTATCTACACTAATATTACAAAGAGAGAACATTTGTATTTTTGTATGTTTGTAATGAATAAACTCAAAAACTACTTGACCAATTTTAAAAATTCTTTCACGTATAGAAAGCTACATTATCAGCTAGTCACATAGGTTATTTTTTATAAAGTTATGTGGAGGAAGTCTGAGGAAGGAAGGGAGGAGGAAGCTAGTTTTTTGATAAAACAATAACAAGGGACGAGATAAGGGAATAGGTTCTAGCATCCTTTACTCACTCACCGAAACACAACAGCACAGATGCCGTTATTTCATGGTGTACTTCTGTAAGGGGATTTTTACAGAATAGCTGCCCAAATGACTACAAAACGCGGTCATAGAGAAAATCCATAGATTTTCTTTAATTTATATATTTTCAAAAAGTATCATCCAGGCTACACCCAACCGGTGTTATTGGAAAATTATTTGCAGGCCTATGTCCAGCAGTCTACCAGGTGAAATTGTGATGAATAATTTACTGTTTTACATTACAGCATTTAGCAATGAAGAAAACAAAGTGAACACTCATAAAGCGAAGAAGGCAAACGATTTTGCAGAAAATGATGAAATTGAAGATGAAATTATTGTCGAGGTATGGCTTGCTTGCTGACAAATTTTTCAAGGGTCTCTAATGCTTTTGTTTGTTAATGTTTTGTACCACTCTTTGGTCTTATTTGAACTAAACACATCAACCACACAACCCACCAGTCGTCAATCATTACTTTAAGATTTCCTTTACATGCCTACTTAATGAGTACTAGCATCAAAATGTGAACTTTTGAATTTCCAGGACGACGAGGACAATGAGTTCGAGCACTTCCAGGACCCTGAAGAGTTCGAGGGTTTCCAGGACAGTCTGCCACCGCGCACCTCAGAACAACCTAAAATTACTATTACTAAGGTACCCTTCGACATTATTTACTCCATTATTTACATTATTTACTCAGAGCATTTACTTAGGCAACTAAAACTCGAATGAAACGTGTTAAAACTAGTGAAAAAAATCTTATCGTTAACTAGGTTCTTTGTCATACAAATTTTTAAAAAAAGTATGAATCAGAAATCCATAATGATATCAGAAACTATCATTTTCACATACAAAGATGTATTGTAATAAATTGTATTGGCTTACATTTGTATGTAAATAGTGTTTCTATTTAGCCCATACATATAGTTATAGTTTAATATAGTTTAGCCACTAATAGTGTTAACTGTGAAATCCTAGCAACGGAGCATATCTCCGTCCCTTTTTTGATTCAATATGCCTGTTTAGTTATATTTTAAGATTAAAACGAAATTCTCCTCAGGTGCCTATAATGATTCGTCCCCGTTGGGACGCATACTGGTTGGAGGGTATTCTGTGCTGTGCCCTCGCCGCGTACGCGTTGGCCTATGCGATAGGACGCGCCAAGAACACGGCGATAGCTTCCACCTTCCTTAAACTGCACGCGCCCCTCTTGAATGAAAACTTCGCATTAGTCGGTGAGTTTCAATTTTCACGGCCTTGAGCAGGGACATGGGAAATAAAATGAGCAACGAGAGTATGTAAACGGGTCGCTTCCCTTGCCGCTGCCGTTGCCCGGCTATTCCTCAATTGGCGGTTTGTCATACGGACATCAAAGGGCCGGCAATGCAAGAGCGAGAGCGAGAGTGTTTACATGTTGCTCTCTCGCTCACTTGTTCTCGAACGCGCGAAATTATCTAATTATATTATAATTCCCTAATTATCTAGGTAATTACATTGTTCTGTTACGATGAATATATAGGTATCATCCACCATCTCCCTTTGACTACGACGTCTTTTTCGGATTTTTTTTTATGGCAACGGATTGCAACGCGAGCGGCAATTTCAATGGCCATAATTATGTAAACACTCATTGCCCTTGCTTGACGTTGCCACAGCAGTATTTAGGCAAATAAATACTACAACACGAGCGACAATATCAATGGCCATATTATGTAAAGGGGGTATAAGAGTTGGTTGACGATTAGATGTCGCTATTGCAAAGAACGTAATATACATGGTAGGAAGAAAATTAAAGATTGTTAAGATAGACATTTTTGTTTTTATCTCACCATCCTCTACAGAATTGATGTAGAAAATAATTTTTTAGTGTGCAAAATTTGCTTACTATGTTCGGCCAATGCTTCTAACAAAACACTAACTATTAATATTAACACTTCGCTAACTTTAATTGTACCCTACATTTCTGTATTTCCGAGCTCATATAACCCAAATCTTTTCAAAGTTTTAGTGTATAGACATCTTATAGGTAAGCTCGCTCCATCATAGGCCTCATCCAACATAAAATTTTTTTTTTAAGAGAGATGGAAGTAAAAGGCTACTATTTAATACCTGTCTCTTCTGTGTGTCTCTTTCTGGCCGCACGATCGCTTCGTCTCTCTCACACTTTTCTGACCGTACTTACTTTGCAGGTGGATAGGGAATGTTCAGTCCGTTCTCTATCTCACTGTTAAACGGTTGCAGGAGAGACCGGTGCGGATGTAGTGTGCGCGGATGGGGAACGCGGATGGCAGAGGGAAGCGGAACACTCTTTCACCTTATGGTGCAGTGGACGAGTCTGCTGCGAAGGCATGCTGCTCACCCTTAAATTAATCAAGGTATTTACTCCCTTCACATATCAAAACTTGCAAGCCATCGTCATATTTATCAATGCTAAGTATGCTAAATTGAAGACTGTTACATGAAATGTAAATATACCGATAAAATAGTTTGTCCTGATTGACTATCAATCAACACGCAGACAAAATCAAATAAATCTGAAAAGTTGAAATAGTATGTGGACAGTGAATGCACCTGGTATGCTAAGACATGGTAACCTTGACCTGATGTTGCAAGTATTCTGCGGAAGAACCACAACTCGTCTGTAGCTTAAAGCGTGTTTGTTGTTTACACCGGCTCTGGCGAAATGGACATTAAAATAATTGTCGGATAAATCCGACTCTGGCGGCTACATGTTGTGGTGTTTTTACAGCGTCAAGATCTCGTGCACGTGGTGCTCGGCGCAGTGAAGCCGACGACGGACACGCTCCTCGTGCGAGTGGAACTGGGCAAGGACGACAGCGACCCGTTCGTGTTGTGCGTCGCGCAGAAGAAGGTGGCCGCGCGTCTCGCCAAGGAGATGCACGACCTGAGCGTGTTCTGCCCGGAGAGGCGCGCGGGCGACAAGCACGGGCTGCCCGCGGCGCTCGCCGTCATGGCGGAGACGCCCGAGGCGGCCGGCGGATTGCTCGACGCGCGAGTGGCGGCCGCGCTCAACCTCTACGCGGACCACGTGCAGTACATACACATCTCGGACCGCTACTGCGGCCCCAAGAACCAGGAGTGAGTGTTTTTAAACGTTGAGGCCCCCTTTCACACATCACGATACTCATTATCACAGCTTTACAATCCATACAGTTGGGCAACGCCTTTGATGTCGGGCGACGCCGCCACTCGTGCAAGTACTTCGCTGTCACGCGCTAGGGTTGTCACAAAATGGAAAATCCGCCACCGCTCACTCAACTCAAAAACATATTGTACGCGCCAGCCTTGAAAGTTGTAATGCAAACTGTGTGAGTTCGCCGTGGCGGCCCGCGCCGCCCGCTTCCCCGCGCCAGCCCCCACCGTTGCTCTGTGCGAGTACATTCGTTGCCCAACTGTATGGATTGTAAAGCTGTGTCATTATGTCCATTATACACTATCGACGGTGATTGACGAGTACAGCCGAGTATGCCCTCTACACAAGTGTGCTCGTGTAGAAGGCCAAAAAAAATGAACATGCAAATGCAAAATAGTCTTGAGTCTAAATAATTTGTTTGAAATTTTATGTAATGCATATTTTAAAAAATATTTTGCTTCAGGGAGACAACGACTAGCAAACCGCCGGAGACGGAACGAGTTCTGCTGGCCAGTTTCTCCCTCGGACCTGAAGGTGGCGGTGATGAGGTACGGCCTCTTCTTCAGCTGGTCTTCTATCTCTTGGACAAGGTCAAGAGGCTGCGGCTCAGCAAGGAGGTATGCTCGCGAACTTTGCTGATTGCAAAAGAATTATCGGACTCATATTCCTATATTAAAAACATAAAAAACATTCATCAACCTAAAAATCTATAAAAATGAACAAATTTTCATAGATTTTAGGTTCATTTAAATTTTTTTAAGTAATTACTACATTTGTTTAGACAAATTGCGCTAAAAAATATTTAAATATGTAATAGCTTTTTCATACCTAAATTGTACCAGTATTGTAATAATATTATTTTTTCTAGAATTTATTTTTACCTAATTTAGACCAAATTTTTTAATTGTTCAACATTTAAAAGTACCACAAGTTGATAATCTCATTTAGAGTGTAGTTAAAAGATCTCCACGAAGCGAAATAATTTTAGGAGCTCTTGTTTAACTATTATCCAATTTGGAATGTTAACGAGAACTTTCAAAAAAATATCTGAATGAAAATGAATTAAATGAAAATTTTTTTTCAAACGGAATATTTTTTCAGTGTCTTGGTAGAAAATAAAATTCATAAGAAACGTTCAAATTTTGATTTGTGTATAAATGTGACCGAGCCTACAAAAAAATGTCTGAAATTTTTTTTTCAGTCAGTTGAAAAAAAAATATTCATAAGTTCATAAGTCCATGTGTGACCGAGCCCTTACGTTGTGTTTCAGGCTTTGGCAAAGTGCGAGAAACGTCGCCAGAAAGTGGCCGAGGCGTGGCTCAGAGGGGCACACGCGGCCCGACAGGAACAGGCCGCTCAGCGTCGAGAGGAAAAGAGGAAGCAAGAGAAGGAGAGGATATTGGCGGTGAGTTTGACGACGTGTTTGGTCTAGTGGTTAGTAACCCTAGCTGTTAATCAAAAGGTTGCGGATTCGAATTCCGCTAGGGGCAAATTTTTTTTATGTGTTAACATTTTACCTTTGTACCGTGGACTCGTGGACGTTTTTTGTATTTATATTATGTACGTATTTAGAAAAAAAAAAGTAATCTATGTAGTATATCAACTGTCTGGTATCCATAATACAAGCCTAATAGATAGATAGTGGCTTAATGTGGGACTGGATGGTGCTGGTTATTTATTTATTGATACACAATCACCTACTAGTCAAGGAAATCTAGCTCCC
This sequence comes from Synanthedon formicaeformis, assembly GCA_945859745.1. NCBI lineage: Eukaryota > Metazoa > Arthropoda > Insecta > Lepidoptera > Sesiidae > Synanthedon > Synanthedon formicaeformis. The sequence continues at coordinate 8,350,606 of OX243969.1, read as the reverse complement.
TAACTGTGGTCTAACGTGACCCAGTGCAAAAACGAATCGTAGCTCCCAAACGTATGGACCGATTTTGATCCGGTTTTTTGTTTGTTCGAAAGGTGGACGTGATCGGAAATGTTCTTAGCTATAATATAATTAATGAAGATCTGTGTCAGGCGTTTGTAGACCATTAGCCCATTTCCCAGTTGACGAAGGGATTTGACTAACTTACACATCATGTTCCATTGATATCAAATTTGGTATAACTAGTCACTTCGGTAGTATTTCCATGACATGGTAACATTGACCTGATGCTGCAGCATCAGGTAGTCCGCGGCACACTCAACTCCTCAGCAGCTTACGTGTTTTAATTATAGCTTGTGTGACAATTGTAATAAAAATCTCGATACGTGAACTTCCCACAGGACTGCAGTCAATATTAGTGTATTAGTATTAGTACTTCACTGTATTAGTAAATTTTCCATATAAGCACTAACTCCAAAAGACACAAATTATGACTAAATTAAAATGTTAAGTAAAAATTAAAGTAAACTAATGTAATTACAGGAGGATGATCCCGAGAAGCAACGCCGTTGGGAGTTGAAAGAGCAGAAACGTCAACAAAAACGCAAAACTCCCAAAATGAAACAGTTGAAAGTGAAGGCGCTTTGATACAATTAAATGCGTCTGCGCAGTGATTTAGTCGCAGGAGTCCTATATACAAAAGTATAAAGCAATTTACAAAATAATTTTTGTTGTTTATTAATTTTTAAGTGTTACTCAACAATGCAAATAAATGATTTTAAGCTGCCTGCAAACGATGTCTTTTATTATATTTTGCTATAACTTTTGACATTTTAGCCAGTCCCCAAGCAAAGAATGCCTTAATGTAGGTTTTAGATATTCTGTCTTTGATAAAACTAAACAAAATAAAGAAATATTATGAGTTTTGAAATGAGAAAGAACTGTTTCAGATCACAGAAATGTAGAGTAGCGTAGACTAGTAGCCAGAATACAATAATAAAAGAAAAGAAGAAAGATTTAACTAGATTTTATCATTAAATACTATCCAGAGAACTGTCTTACTTAGCCCCTATTGAGTGTTTTCTTTGAACTTAGCCCATATGAAAAGCAATAATATTTTGACCAATTTCTTTAAAAAACTAAAAAGAAAAAGGTCATTTTTAAATATACCTACTTTAGTTTCCGTTTTAATTATTATTTATAAATAAAAAAAAGTATCCTTGTAAATGTAAATCCTGAAATGTAAATAATTTTGGGCCCTTTCTCGTACGTAGTCTAAAGAAATTTGTATACCTTCAATTTGTTCATTGTTTCAACATAACAATGTTGCTGCTTATCAGACATGTACCTATATTATATGAGTTAGTCAAACTAATTCTACTGTAGAACAAATTGGACAAAATAATCCAAGTACTGCATCTTCTGCAGAGTATGACAGATTGGACTAAGCTTAGTCCAATTTAATAGTATTATTAATATATTATTACTAATATTATGAGCTCATGAGTTGCGAAAATTTTAGTAAAGCGTCCCTTATTGCCTTTTTGTTTCATTGTCCTCATTTGTTATAACAAGAATATGCCTATAACATAACAATGTCTGTATGACAATGCTGGCGTAGGTGCCCTTTTTGTTCACTATGCGACTATGCTTTTATATTTATAAACAAACCTTTCTATATTTTTACATTTAGCGTAGCTTTATAAATAATAAAAAAATTACAATTTATGAAAGCAATTTTTATTTTTAAATACTTATTATCTAAAAAAAAAGGATAACAAAATCGATAACAAATCATAATCATCTGTTTCTAAGCCACTTTTTTCTTGATTGGACGTAATATTCCAAGAGTTGGTAGACATTTCCAGTTAGGTATTTTAGGCAAGCTGTAAACTTGTCCTATAACTCTTCTATAATACCCTAACACAGAACTGCATACCTGACTGGGGGAGTAGTGAGGCTAAAGGAACCCTTATTTTTGTAAAAATATTCGTCCATCACATAAATAAATACATATACCACTTTTTTTGGCAGTATAGGTACTCTATCTCTCTTGAGAATTTGCCTTTGTATGAAATTGCCTTTATGAGCAGTTGCTCTTTTGCTCTAAGTTAGTATATTTTTTTTATAAAAGCAATAAACATGTGTGTACTCATATCCATAAGCACCCATACCTATAAACTCAAGAGGCAACTTAGCTGCCTTTTTAAATCTTTAATTGCACAAGTGGCTTAGAACAACAAAGTAACAAACACTTATGTGGTAGTTTAGGTAACCATAATGTTATGTTCTCAGGATCAGACCTGTATGAACTTTTTCAATAAAGCAAGATTTTCTTATAATGATTGATTTCTAAAATTAAATTTTTCAACTTATGTATATGGTACACTTCAGTAGCATAAAGAATTAATTTAACTAATAATAAATATTTGTAATGGTAGGTTTTAGTTACTTTAAGAAATAAAATAAAAAATATTTCATTTTATTTGTACCACAATTTGTCATTTTCCCATATATCCACATATGATAGGTCGTCTATTAACATAGGCAACACCATAGGAGCTGTGACTTTAATATGATAGAGGTTCTGACACAAGGTCAGTTTCAATACTTAGACCATGAAGATATCAGAATTATTTTTGAACTGAAACCTTTTCTTAATCCTTCACCACATGAGATTCAAAAATAGCTACAACTAGCATATACTTCAAGTATTGGATTGTAAATTTTTTATTAACTGAAATAAATAAAAATTAAACCATTGAAGGGCAAAAAAAGGCAGTATTATAAATTGACTAGCATTATTGCAAGCCTAATGAATTAATAATTTTATATTTCACTTATAATGTGATGTGCAATAATTTTTAATAAATAAAGTGATGCAGTACTGGGTTGAATAAATTAAAATAATTACACTTACACATAATAATTAGAAACTCAATATTGAATACCAAAAAAACATACCTACTCATATTTATATTATACAATAATAAATTTGTACCCAATCAATGTTTTGAGCAATTTTTAAATGCTTAAATCCAAGGACAAAATATATTTCTAAGAAAACTCAATACAAACTCAATTTGATAATTTTCTAGGAACATTAAATTTTCTACAATGGTGTTTTCCCGATTCACCTTTTCAAGAAAACCATGCTTCATGTATCTCATACTGAAATAAAAGTATTTACTATTTAAGACCCATGGTCACTCACGATTTTTTTAAATTACATAAGCAGGTTAGGAGCATTGGGAATACACCATACTGTTTGGTTAAAATCACAGGGCAAGGAATCGCCAAACCACTATTAGACTATTAGAGACGACATGGTCATGGCTTTCCATAGGAATTCAGTGTGTCATGGGGCATTACTGTTAACTTACACACTGTTTAGATTTTGTGTTCCAAGACAATCTCGGCTCAAACTTTTTAAAAGCTAACAATTGCATTTAACTACTTACTTAGAGCTTTGCTTTTTTTTTTATTAAAGATGCGAACATGAGGCCTATGATGGAGCGAGCTCACCCAGAAGATGCCTACTCACTCGAACTTTGAAAAGATTTGGGTTATATGAGCTCGGTAAAACAGACGCGACAGCGAGTACTTATTCAGGTTTTTACTTTGATTTTATTACACTAAATCCCATGAGAATATGAATATAGAAATGAGGCATTTCTATCGCTTTTTTGGATAATGTTTACTCCACCACAACAAAAATAAACTGACAGCCAAATGCACCTTCAGTTGCGGTCAGTGCAATTTTGTGGCACAAATATTATTATTATTATTGCCATCTCTAATAGCAACTGGTGCGGCGATTCTTTGCTCTGTGGTTAAAATACACAAGAAAAATATTCCATATCCGTTGGATCACTTAATTCTAAAAATTCTAATACCTGCCACTTTTTCAAAGTTCAGAGTGTTGTTAAAACTATACCACTACTGTTGTCGAATATTGTATTATGTCATTCGTCAACTTGAAGTTTTTGAATACCTGTGGACATGCAGTCCATGTCCGGTGAGTGTTCTCCGCCTAACGGCTCCACGGATAGGTTGAGATTTTCGAGAGACTGGCAACGTTTCGCTACACATTTCGCGTCCAGCAATTCTCTTTTGAAACCACTAGTGGATGGCTCCAAAGGATTTTTCTTCAATTGTGAACTATCGGTAGCCTCACCGACTACAGAGTCGGAGTTCTCGCTTTTCGTTCTATGCCTCGCGGGCAAAACGTAAGGGCACAATCTGTTTTTACTCACATTTCTCTTCATGCAATATCCCACTGTCACGTTAGATACGTAGCGCGTGTTTAGCCGCATTACGCCGTAATTGGATTTGGATTCGCGTAAATATTCACGCCGCGCTTCAGTAATGGCACTCAGCATACCTAATTCGTGCAAAGCCTTATCCAAATTCTCTAAGTTCGTGTGGTGTAGAGATTTCTGTAAACAATACGTACCGAAATATTAATATTGTCTTTCCATTTGCTTTACATTATATAAATAAGTTATCTATATTTTTAAAAGTGAAATCGAAGCTCACAGGTTTTTCTGCATTATTGCATTTCATTTTGGAAGAAAAGCGATTAAATTTTATTAAATTTTAATGTGCATTTAGGTACTAATGAAAATAAACATCACAAAAAAGTCATAATAAAATAATAAATACCAATGACTTTAGTCTTTACTTACACAGATAAGATAATGTCATTGCATGATTGACAAACAAGCTTTTTATTAAGGAGGGTAGAGACAGACACGTTTAACCACAGACTAATAATTAAAACGATAGAACGTACAATAGCTGCTACGCGCCATTTATTAAAATTGCGATTAGGTTTTTCAGGGTATTGAGCCATATTCATCGCTACTTACCCGTGGTATCACGTAATCACTATAGTAAAACGGTTCACGTACCTAATACGGCTATTAGTCATTTAATAAAAATAATAGAATAACCTTATAAGTAGTAATGCTGGCTGGTCGAAAAAAAAATTAAACAAATATTCTTTGTAAATGTCAGCTATTAAATTACATTCGCCTAAATATTTATGTAGTGATATTATTTTTATTATTAGTGTATACCTATTACTTATTTAAAATATTATTTTGCTTTGTGTTCTGCATTCTCTAGAAGTGCCTTCTTCTATTTAAATTTCACCATATTAACTAAAAATTGTGCAATCATAGAATTAATGATATGTTGTAGGAAGGTACCTAAATATTTTGTAATAAAGTAAATCGGTACCTACATTTCGAAATGGCTGAAATTCTAAAGGAATGGCTTACAGAAAGATTAAATCAGCCGATTAAATGGGAACCAGAGGAATTTGGGGAAATGATGAAAAATGGTCAAATCATAGCCAGTGTTTTACTAAGTTATCATGTAATTAATGACGATAAGTACTATCTGATAAGGGTTAGTAATCATGCAGATGATATAAAAAATAACTGGAGACATTTAACACAGTGGTTAGCTCAAATCGATATAATTATAAATGACTTAGAGCTAAAAAATCTAACGGATGGTAAAGGACCATCACTGTTTCGTTTATTTTATCAAATGTTTCTCCACTTGGATAAGAGAGATCGCACAAATTTTCTTAAACAAGAGCGTAAAGTGGTGTCCAAATTAGTAGAAAAATTGGACCACAGATTTAAAATAAATAAAATAGAAGAAGAAAAAGAATCTGAAGTTGATCACCTTTCCAAGCCATTACTAGACGAAAGAAATTTTATTGCATGGCAAAAGAAAAAAGCTGAAAAAGTGAAGGAAACTTATGATTTTATCAGACATAAATATTTTAAAATGCTAGACAAAATAGAGGAATCAAAAACTCCTATAAAATCAGAACCCACAAAATTAAAAACGCGTAAATCCATCGTGTCTAAAGAAATCAATGAATTTGCATTAAGGTATCCTTGTCAGTTTAAAAATTATAACTACGAGCAACTTTTAGAATTGGAAGAAAAAGCAAATGAAAGAAGGAAATCTATTTTTAATACAGAATGGACTCAAAATTATATGGATAATTTATATAATAGAATTCATAAGAAATCTGATTCTGAAGAATTTCATAAACAAATTGGTAATGCACTGAGTTCATCTATGTGGGATCTTGCTGTTGCCGAAGAGGAAAATAAGCTAGACACGGAACTTGCGAAGAAAGTTATGAAATTATCGCATTTTGAGAAACAAATATGTACACAAATAATGGAAACAAAACAACAAGCTCGAAATCTAGTTCACAATAGAATACAAGCTGAAAATGCATTTGCTAATCAAAGGCAACAGCAGTTCAATCAGTTTCTGGATAATGTAAGGGAACAGATTCACATGGAAATAGATGAAGTGGACTACTTTGAAAAAAACAGGCAAAACATGCTTCACAAAAGATTATACTTAGAAAAGATGAAAAGGAAACGACAACATTACTACGAAATTTGCTATGAGACTATTTTATCGATAGTAGATTACGCTACCAAATATGCCTACTTTAAACGGCTGATCGGTGATGAGATACCTGCTTACTTTATTCGAGAGTGGAAATTGTTATACTATAAAAAACAACCCATTTTTGACGTTATGGAACCAATAGAAAACCTACTCAAGGAAGAGGAATTAGAAGAAGAAAGTGACCCCAAAGAAGAAGAAATAGTTAGACTGGAATTAGATCGCCAGGAAGCACTAAATGACTGTGAATTTATAGCGTATCACAATTACGAAGAACCGTGGACACTGATATCTCTGATCCCTAATTTCGACGCTGATTCTGAAGATAGAAAGTATGAATATTTGGGAATGCGAATTTTAGGGCATGTTGTTTATACTTTACTAGAGATTAAATATCCTTATCCACCTCCCAGACCACATGCCGATTTACCCGATTTTCCAACAAAAGCATTATTACGTTGTCTTCCAGATCGATCTATTACTGTAGCTATACAAAAATTACTAAATTTCAAAAGAATTCACGTAGTTAGACTTGAATCTGCTCTTAATTTTTGTCTAAGGTCATTTAAACTTGAGATGATTGGATGCACTGATATAGACTTATCATTTGACAAATTTGTAAATTTGGCTTCAGAAGGAGAAGACAAAGAAATAGTTAAGTTAATGAAAGCAGAAGATGAAACATATAGCAAAAGTAATGAAGCAGTAAATGCATCGATTGGTAGTACAATTATACCTCCAAATACAAAGCAAACACAAACACCTAAAACGATACCAGAAGAAGAAATTGTATTATCTGTGGCTGCTGATTTAGGACGTTATGTGTACGATGCTTTAAGTTCTGGTGATTCTTTGACCGATAATTTAATTGCTGCAACTATTGTAGAATATTTAAAGGATCAACGAGATATCAATGGCTTTGTTATTATAAACTATCCAAATTCTTATAGAGAGGCAATAATATTAGAAGAAACATTTTCGGGCCGAGAACCACCTCTAGAAGAGGAATTAGATAATCCAGATGATATTTACTTGGAGGAAAGTATTAAAAACCACATAAGAAAAGAAAAAGATCCTTACATTAATGTGAGAATTTCAAACATTGTAATTGACCCTCACAAGAAAAGAATCCAAGTACCATTCGAAAGTTATTTTACTTCTTACATCAAACTTAAAGAATCGGAAGACATTCTTCAAGAATTCGTAATATGGGACTTAAACGAAGAAAATTCAGACCTTATTGACAGATTTTATGCTATTTTAGGATTAAACTACAGCATGTATTATGAAGTAATGGATAAAGATTTGCTTTCACAAATTTGTAAATATATTATAGGGGACTATACTATGCCATTAAAGTCTTGTAGCAGCTTGTTTGGAGAAAATGTTTTAAGCTCTCTAGATTTTCCGTCTAATGATGACAAAAGAACAAAATCAAAGACAGTTAAACCGGAAGTATCCTCAAATTTGAGATCGAAAGAAAGGTTACACCGGTCGTCAAAAGGAAGCAAAACCTCAATAGAAAATGAACAGCAAATAAAGAAATTATCAGAGACAGATGAAATGGGCAATAATGACACCATTACTCTTTTAGAAAAGATAGAAGAAGAGGAAATTGAACAAAGCTCTTATAGTTACGAAGAAATAAAGATATTAGCTGGAGAGGAGGACTGGGATTACGGAGAAATACCCATTGCTGAAATTATTGGTGTAGCTTTAGCATCTTGTTGGGAAGAAATAGAAAGGACGTATGTTGGCGATATGAAAAAGTTATTTTTGGCAGAACGAATACAAATGAATTGTCTCATACCATATACAAGATTCATAAAAGACAAGATGGAACAAATAATAACGCTACCGTCTAAAAAGCAAGATTTAGTAAGCAAATTTCAAAGGGAATACAATAATTTCGAAAACGACTGGAGGGATATACATTTAACGAAACACGAATGGCATTGTCGCGTGAAAGAATTGCAGAGTCGTTTGTATCACATATGTGATGAAAAAAAATTGTTCGCTGAGCAACAACGTCAAGCACTCATCTGTGATAATTGGGCCATGGAAGAACTTACTTCAATGGCGAACACTTTCATCTCTTTGATGCAAACTGAGCTAAACAGGTATTTTTTTATTTTATTAGATACTAGTTTTTCCCGCCACTTCAAGCGCTATTTTCAAACAAAAGTTTGACAAAAGTAGTACAATGGTTTAATTTTCAAATCGTAGATAACAAAGCTACTCAAGCAGTGTACATACAACAAAGTTACATAACATTATAAAATTATATGTATGAATTATAATTATGTATTACGTAGGTATTTTATGTAGGTACTCTCTGTATGTGTTTGTCCCTGTAGCAGCCTTTGATAAGAGTACCTACAAGACCTACATATATTATCTATATTAGTGTCCTACTGCTGCAGCTAGCTTTCGTACCCGAAGGTTTCCACAGAATATTGTTCATAAACCTACTGTTAGCTTGAGTGATTATTATTCGTAATCCATGCATGGAGTGGAAAGGATCGGAGGTGTAGGCTCGACCGAGAATTGAACCAACGTATTCCACATTCACAACCAACTTTCTATTCGCATCTAAGACGTTATTTATTCCTATTTATTATGATTTGAAACCTGTTTATGGACTTAAAGAAACTAAGATATAAAGAAGTAAACCCTTATGGTTTATTTTAATCTTATATGAGCATATACGAAAGTAAATATTAGGTCTACAACCGTATATCATTTCATTATAGTCTATAAATCTAATTTCAGGTTTATATTGACGTATCAAATACTTCATGACTTTTATTTCGCTATGATAAAACGATTGCCTTCAAATGAGCGACTTTCAGCAAAAGAGTTGACTAAGATTTTCCGGGAAACTGACGACACTTCAGGAAGTAAAAAAGGAGGCGAAGACAAAGTTTTTAGACAGCTAAAAGCAGCTTTTCTAGATTTGCAACTAAAGAACATAGAGATTGATTACAAAAACAACCCATTCAACATGACAATTGAAAACAATGTCAAGTTTGCTTTAAAAGTAATTAAAGATACTAATGATTCATATCGGTCTCTTATCAGTAAGGAATATAGTGAAATAGCAAAAATACAACCTGTAGTGAAAAAGAAAGACGATAATACGTCAGAAGAATCTGTAAATCAAGAGGAAATTTTTAAAAAGAATGCATTGAAATGCATAGAAGAATGGATAATGGGTATAAACGGAGAAATGTTTCGAGCTAACTTACGTATGTTAGCGCTTCAATATAAATGTTATTATGACATGAAGCTGTTTAACGATCAAATTTGTAACGCATTTCGTGACGTACAAAATAACATTAATTTATTTTATATGAATGAAATAAAATCTGTTGATCGTTTATGTAAATATTTACAAATGGCAATCGAAAAAGGGAAACGGATACCTGAAACTTTGATACTTGAACATGATTCTTTCATTATTGATACAAACATTTTGCAATTTTCTTTGATGGATTCACATAAAGAAGTGCAGGATAACTCAGAACTTTTATTTGATATTGATTTCCGCATTGGACAATTAGCTAGACTTCGGACACAGTTTCAAATTGTTGCACGGACGGGAATCATTTTACAACAAGCGTTTATTTATTTATTACAAGATTTTATAATTTTCGGCAAAGAATCTTGTCAGGGTCCCATGTTCCCAGAAACCTGGCGACGTTTAGACGTGGAACAGATTCCGAAATTTGTATTCAATTTATTTGGTGAAACAGCTTATATTGATTGGAGAGACTTTCTTATATACTGTTTGAATATACGTTTTCCGCACGTTGAAGATTTGCTTGAATTAAGAAAAAAATTTCGGTGCTATGATCCGATCTCTACGGAGTTGATATATAGGAAAGATTATTTAAAAATTGAACTTTGGTTTGAAGTCGATTTCAATCCGGATGATTGTCGTGCACAGTTAAGAAAAAATGCCATCAAACATTTTCTCTTTGAATTGTACGAAGTTGACGAAGAAACAATGAATTATTCAGCATTTTTGCTAGCATTTTGTAAAAGTGTCGACCCACTCGAAGGGTTTGCTATGGCACTTGCAATGGCAGTTGGCAAGAAGACGTGCTTTATATTTGATAAATGCGAGGAAGTAATTTGCAAATTAATTAAACTCAAAGAATATAATGATGCTTGTAGAGCTTGCGCTTATGAATGCACAGAAATTTTTTTGGAGAAACTTCTCTCTAATGTTATAAATAACTGTGAAGGTACAATCATAACAGACTTGGGACCTGTAGAGGAACCGGTAGAAGATAAAAAAGGTAAGAAAGGAAAAGGCGCTGGAGGGAAGAGTAAAAACGTTCAACCTGTCCAGAGTGCCCGTGTAGCATCTCAACAAAAAAATACACAGTTTCAAAGTAAAACTGCGCTATCTGCAACTGACGTAAAGACAACATTTATTTGCGGGCCATGTGAGGTGGATGATGTTGCAGATGAAAAAAGCGTTGAAAAGGAAAGAGTAGAGGAAGAGCATAAAAGTGAATCAGCTGAAGTTGATCCTGATTTAGTATATTCAGTGAGCCAAAATGTTATTTGGAATATATTAAGAATATGTTTACCGTGGCATTTCACACTTCTTCCTGAAGAAGAGGTCACGCCATATGTGGGTCATGTAGAAAAAGCTCTTAAACACCTGGAGATAGACACGGATAATGGTGACATTTATATTTGCAAATTTTTAGCTGATACAAATGTATGTAAACTTTTGCATAAAGTAAAGAAGTTCACAATTATTTTTTTGCCCGATGAAATTCGAAAGCTTGAGACTTTTTAAATCAGAATTTACATAATTATCTCATTAGATTATTATTTACGATTCCAGATATTTTATTGTTGATACCTAACTAGTAATACCTGGTACTAGTACCAAAAAATTATGTAATTTTTCAAATTAAACAATGGTTAAACCTTAAAATTTTATGTTTTATTTATTTTTGTTATTATTGCTTTACTTTACAATATCGCTGCTTAAAAACTAAAGGGCCATAAATCAAAAAAAATCCAAAAATGTTTTTATTGCAAAAATACAATCGCAATCCTTCATATTGTATTTTGCAAAAAGACTTATGGATGTTTTATTCCATACTAGCTGACCAGACGAACTTCGTACTGCCCAGTCAATAAATGTCGTGTTAGATAAACTTAATTTAGGATTTTATGAACTCAATGAAAACAAAATTTGTCAGTTTCTGTTTGAAGTCATTGTTTCTGTTATACTCGTAGATTTGTATTTTCTAATGACAGTGAAAAAGGTTGCTAGGTGACACGTACGTTTTGTTTTGATTGACGTCAAATGTTTGATAACTGGGGACAGTGGTTTGTATGGGAAAGGAAAATTGTTGTTTTTAATTTTTCCTCGTATTTTTTTACGTTTTTTTCTCCATAAGAACCTTCCTCAGACTTCATCAAACACAACAAAAAAGAAATCAGCCAAATCGGTCCAGCCGTTCTCGAGTTTTGCGCTTAGCAACACATTTAGTGATTCATTTTTATTTATATAGATTTAGTATATTTTGATAATTTTTTATCATCATTTTGATATATATCTAATAAGATTTTTTTTTTCGAATAGCTCTTGTAAAAAGGGGAATTTTGATTTGTGGCCCTTTAGTTTTTAAACAGCGATATTGTAGGTAATAGTTACAGCCAAAGATTTAAATCGAAAGATGCGCCATACTAAAAACATCGAAAATTCTAACTACAGTTGCACGCCAGCTACAGTGAGTGACGGTCGCCTGTTGAGAGCGTCGCTATCGTCACAGTCACGTTTGATGTAAGGAATGTGTTGTCTGTGTTTAAAAGTGTGTTTAGACAAAGGTATATGTATTTTATACTTTCGTCTTTAGTATAAACACACTTTCGCTAGTAATGCCGCATCTCTCGATTTAAATCTTTGGTTACAGCAGTAAGTATCCAGTCTGCTTGTGACAATATTCAGAATTATTCGTTGTCCACATACAAAGACCGTGACACTTGACAGATACATTTGCCAGTTGCCACCTCTTGCCAATTTCCCCAATTTCAGACCTTTTTTTTTTCAAGATGAAAGTATATCAACCATGTCAAGTGTCAACTGTCAGTCAAAACCGCCACTTTCTATTGGCTTTTTGTGTTGCCGTTTTACAGACTTCAGCGCCAGAACTAGAAGATTTCGCAAATACTTTATAACATTGTAGGCTTCATTTCAAAGGGGTATGGGCAAATTATTATGGAGTCTGGACCAATGCTCAATAGTAATAAAATTCATGCCAATGGGTTTTATTTAATTCATACTACGGCAGCCAAGTCAAAATCTAGCGCGAACATTGTGTTTTGGAGCTCTCAATAATATAAAAGTACTTAGTACTAACTCCCAAAGTACTTTTATATGTGTTTTCTATATTGTTTTCACAAACATAGCATATTGAGTTTCTATATAAAAAAAAATCAATTGGCGAATGTATGTACACAAAGAAAGGTTCAAACACTCGATTTTTTATTATGATTTCAATTATTTTAGTTTTAAAATCTATGAACACTATGTTTGCGCTTGATTCCAAATTAGCTGCCATAGTATAAAATGAATTATAGCCTAAAAGCAATCATATGGCATAGGTTCCATCACTGTTGAGAAGTTGGTCCAAAATGACCCATTGTCCTTTCGTCCACTTACAATATACGAATTTTAAGTTTTATTTACGACTATTCGTAATGCTGATCCTACAAGAAAGAATCCCTTGTAGTAAGACAAAAGTACTTTTAATGCACAGTTTGCATTAAAAGGTTTCCTAAGAAAAATGCAATAAACTTAGTTTATTCAATTAGTTAAGCATTTCGTTTCATTTGTAGTGAAATATTGAGAGCTTTTTAGGATTGTAAATTTAGTAGCACGGCAACACTGGGCATCTCCGCTGTCAGTTGAATATTATTGCGGTATGCGGTAAGTAGTGGTCCAGTGTGGTGTATTTTATTGGTTTACAATTTAAAAGCAATCGTAAATTTGTACTTTCACCAGCTTTAAACGATTATTTATTATTTTTTTCCCCCGTGAACGATATTTGGTGACTATTCTTATTGTGAATTACAAAATTATTTATTATTATTTTTTATTAAAAAGTGCAGTTTTGTAAGCAAACACAATTTTATTATTAGTGTGTAAATTTTGTTCCATTTATTGGCACAACTCGTTCAGAATTCATCGTCGAATGGTTTAAAAGGTGAGTACTTAATTAATTACTTACATGTTGTTATGTATTGTAAAAAACATAATATAAATGTGTACCCCCATATTTCTTGCGTCATTCTAAATTTAGAATAAGCATTTCACCGTTCGTTTTAATCACTGTAATATAAACATTCAAAAAAATTAATTTGTTTGTACAGTATAAATTAAAAACGATCCAATAAGCTTTATAAAAATGTTAATAACATGTGATTCAGTTTGATCAAACTGAACTACATTTAATTATCAACATTTTTAACTCATAATTTTCTTAGTAATACACGAACTATTTTTCGTATGTATTTATAAATTGTATGAGTCAAAGTAATTACAGATTTGATAAAGATTTTTTTGTAAATATATTCTTAGAGGGCTTTTTTTTCTTTGTTTTTTCTTGTATCTTTAGGTGATAGCAGCCAACTACTGCCAAAAGAATCATCAGCCTGTCTGCCACTTTACATAAAAATATAGCAATTTGTAAAATAGCTTAGTCTACGGGGAGCACCTAAATCTTTGAAAAAGCTTGCACATTGCACTTTATATAAAACAAGCGGCTTGTTCCCGGCTTCACACAGATGCAAATTATATACCAAAACCTTCCTCGAGAACCACTCTATCCACTGGTGAAAACAGCATGAAAATCGGTGCAGTAATTTTTGAGTTTATCGCGAACAGACAGACAAACAGATGTGGCAGAGGACTTTGTTTTATAATATGTAGTGATAAACAGTTACTTTGGTCTTTTTGTAATAGATAAATTAAAAATAGGTCAAAAATACTGGCAACGTTAAATAAAAGTAAATAAATGTATAGTTATAAATATTATATAAAAGTAAATAAAGTGGCCATTGTATGGCCAACCAGAAAAGTGCTTTATCAGTTTCGATAACAAATTTCATTCATTTCAAAATTCGCTAAGGCTTAGATTTGAAATAGGCATTTATTACTGATTGACATAATTGTAACTTTGAATTTTCAAAGGAAAACAGACCTTATCATTCTACAATATACAAAGAATGTTCAATCTTAGGGTGATGAAGAACTTTATTTGTCGAGTTTACAACCACTACGGTTACACTAAAAATGTTTACTACATGTAGGCAAATTTATATTTAAGCTACTTTTGTAGATTCCATGCCCACACCAGAAGCCATAGATGCAATATGTAATATGTAATATCACTACATACTATTATAAAACAAAGTCCTCCGCTGCATCTGTCTGTCTGTCTGTTATGCTTTTCTGTCATCATGATTTTCACGCTGTTTTCACCAATGGATAGAGTGGTTCTCAAGGAAGGTTTTAGTATATAATTTACAAAGTTACACTGACGAAGTCGCGGGCAGCAGCTAGTAACTATGTTATAATTCTTAATGAACTTAATTTAAAAATCACTTGAATTCTTAAACAGAGAACAATGTTGTGATATATAGATAGGTATGTTCATAATTTTCTAGATTTTATCAAGATGTCTTAAAAAACTTACTTGCCTAGGAGTTTTCTTTGAAATGAAACCATTTTCCTTGAAGTGTTTATTGCATAACTGATGTTAATGTGCTAACTAGAAACCATTCTCTTTATTTGAGTCATACATAATCATAAGGCTTCTATTTATAATGCTTGAGCAAATATAGGTTGTGCAAAATTAGTTTAACCATTATGTTTTTATTATCTTTTTATTATCTTTTTATTAGTTATTTGAGGCAAGCTGTTAACTTGTCCTATAACTCTTCTATAATACTCTAATACACAACTACAGACCTGGCTGGGGAGTAGTGGGGCTAAATCGAGAAAACCCTTTTATACAAGAGTTGTCTAAATAGTAATCATATTCATAATACGCCATAATCACCCTATGAAACCATTAGAAATATTGTTCAATTAATATTATAAATAAATATATAATTAATATTTAAAATTGTGTGGTCGTTAAATTGATTTGTAAATCTATATGTGAGTAATTCAATATTTAATTAACAAATATTTAAAACTGCATCTGGTTATCGCACAACCTACAATGATTTAGCATTATTATTATAATATGACATTTTTTGCATATGATTCGACCTTTTAAAGGACTTTAGTTAGGTACGAGACAAGATAATTAATATTAACACTAATAATAAATCTGTAAGTGTAGGTATTGTATGTATGTATATATGTATGTATGTATGTATGTATTTATGTTTGTTCCTCCATAACTCTTAAACCAATTAACTGATTTTCATGAAACTTGGTAGATAAACATTTAAACGTATTTTTTCTTTTTCAACGCAGACGCGAAGTCGCAGGCACCAGCTAGTAAATAAATATTAACTAGTAAAGGAATGTATGGCGTCAGTTATAGTGAAATTGATATAATGAAATTGAGTTAAATTTTCGAGCATATTCCTTCCGAAAATATTTGGAATGGGGTTTAAGTATTATTTCATTCGATTTTATGTTGATTTTTTTAAAATGTTTGTTTACATTTAATTTTCTGTTGGTTCTGTTATTTAATTTTCATTGTGATTTTTGTTATTTTTACCGTAAAGATGAGTGGTTGGTTAAGGTTTTAATAACAATCTATTTTATTTTATTTAACTAAATGTCTGGCCAACTACACCAGCCTGTGTAGAATAGTTACCTTTACGTTCTACGAAGAATTCTACAGTAGGTACAGTAGGTATATATGTTACTATTATTTTTGTCTTAAAAAAAAAATTAAGTTCCTTTTGGATGAAATTGGATTTTCATCCAATTATTTTCAATTATTTACAATTTAAAATTTTATTCTAACTATTTAGTTTTTTATTAGTGAACAGTTGTTCTCATTGTTTGAAAATATGGTGTGTAAACGATGGTTGCATGTTATGTAAGAACAATGATATTATTCAACTTGGTTTTATTATCAGTAAAAATGTCTGCTTAAACTGCTTTGACTGTTTTATTCTAAATATGTACTTTTTGTAATGTTTAGAACTACTGTAATAATAGCTTTTTTTTGTATTATTTAAGTACTAGTAAGGTACCTCCTAACCTTACTAACCATTGATCTGAACTATAGATGCGGCGTAGCAAGCAGAAAGCCCCGAAATCTTTGGTAGTATTAAAATCATACTCGCACTAGCGAGCGACAGTGCGAATTCGTCCACTTCTCTCTCTTTCTCTCTCGTGTGGACAATCTCGTGTGGACGAATTGTACTACTACCATTATTTACGGGCTACGCCGTGTCTATACTCCCAAATATACTTATAAAGTCTTTGTTACTAACTAGTACTATACGATTACATCCTCATGTAATTTTTTTGGGATCAAATCTCAAGAAAAATGCCACTCTCCACAGACATTTCTTTATTTAATCACATTAATCACGTCACACAATGCAAACCTTCCTCGTTTAATCGGTCTTTCCATAACTGAAAACCTAATCAAGAGTTCACAGGGAACACAACGATTTTTATTTATAACTTGCTACTCGTTCTCGGCTTTTTTCCTGGACGAACCAGGAAAAAACTTAATTAGGTTTATTATTGTAGTTATATAAAAATTCCGACAAAAATATCTAATTGATGGTGAAAACCGTATCAAAATCAGTTGTGTGGTTTAGAAGAAGTTAGCGGCCATACAGACGGACGCGGAAGTGACTTAAATTGTTCTTATTATGTAAAGAAGAAGAAGATTATTATTATTTAGGTACATATTATATTTTTAGGTTTTAATAATAATAATGTTAATAATATGGGTACCCTCGAATACAAATTATTTTTAAGTGGAAGATGTTTTGTAAGGATAACTAATAAGAATGTAAAATATGTTTTTTGTTGAGTAGGTAACCTTCAACAGAACTAACTGAAGGTTACTTACACTTGATTTGCCGCGTGATACAGATTCGTTTGTTCATACAAAAATTAACACTGCTCGTTTGTAATAAGAACGGATTTTTGTTAAATCTTCATTCTTCATAGAACTTGAAGTACATTACGTCCCGAGGTCCCCAGTGACAGGTGATAATAAAGGAAACATGAATTAATATTTGAAGACATTTGAAGATTAATATTAAATATGAGAATAGTATAAAATATAATATTAATATACTTAACATATATAAAAATAAAATTAATTTCTTTTTTCTTGAATTAAATAAAACGTGTAATTAATTTAATTTAATTTTCTTGCTTAATTTAATTCTTGCTTAATTTTAATTTAATTAATCAAAATTTTTAATTTCAATTAAATATTTTGATTTTGATAAAACTTCGTAACTAATATGTGTAATTTGGTCCAACAGATCCAAAAAATCCATAAATTTAGGATAGTTTTTATTTGGAACCCGGGCGAAGCCGGGAGCGTGTAGCTAGTATATTGTATATGAGTCAAGTATTTCACACCTCGCGTTGGTTAATTGAATTATAATTTTGTATTGAATTTAAATTGAAATTCTGCGAATTGCGGTTATGAATTTACTAACGTGCGTCCGCCGCTCTAGCCATATTCGATAATAATCGGACACATTACGTATGCGTTTTGCATTTAATTAACTATGCCTATATATATTAACAGTTATTATTATTAGAATTTTTCAAGAAACATAGACTGAAAATTGATTTTTTTAAAACGAAAATTTTCAGGTGATTGTAATACCTAGATGTTTGAATATCCTAATGTAACCTTAATTAACTATAGTCTATATTTGAATGGTTTTGGATAAATGTATGTGATTTCCTAAAAATATGTTATATTTATGCAAAAAAATTAAAAATAATATTTTTGCAACTGTATGGAATAAGCATTAATAAAATATAATAGTATGTTAACAAATGTAACAACGAATGTGCAACGAATTAAGGCGTCCCAGTAACGTTTTATGACAAATTGTTCTCCAAAGATTAATATTTATATCGATTGCTAATATATTAAATATTAATAGTTAATAGAACGATTTTTTTTATACTACAAATATTTTACAAAATATATATTTAGTGTAAAAAAAAAACTGTGAAAATGTAATTTAAAGATGGTTGTGCAATAATATTATTATCAACATTTTTTTCTAACAACTTTCGACCCTAATAGACAAATAGTCTGTCAAGTGTCTGCGTGTTGATTTTTAATCTTTAAGCGATATCATTTAGATTAAGTACTTGTTCGATAGCGAGAATCGACTAACGTGCTTAATCTACTTATTGGCTTTGTTACATTGGCCGTTAATACAATTATTACTCATACTTAAGATTATGGAGACGATTGTGCTGATAAAACGGTTGTAGATCTCAACTATTGCTGTGTAAAGAGTACAAAGAGATATATAACATTTCAACACAGAAAAAAACGATTTTTTTTTTATGTTAAGGTCGACAGACAGGCTGACGGTCCACTTGATGGTAGGTGGCTACCGTCGCCTATAACACAAGCGACGCCATAAGTGCTACAAGTGCGCTGTAAACCATAGGATTAAGGATAAGGGATAAAGGAAGGGATGGGGGGTAATGTTTTATGAGAATGACGTTTTCTCGGACCTATCTATGAGTCATAAAGACCAGTACATTTTTCATAAACCTTTTATGTTTCACACCAAAGTGTCACACTTAAAATATTGAAATAAATTACTGTAGCCAATTCACTTTATTTTGTGTTTAAATAAAATCTTAAAATACAGAGAGGAAAGATTAACAAAAGATCTCTTTTATCATCGACATAAATATGTAATAGTTAGTCCAAAATAGTCCAGTAATCTTCGAGCGTTCTGATTTTTTGCTGATTTGCTTATGATATTGTTTTATGAGACAAAGTGCGTTCGGCGCTCGAGGTCTCAAACTTGCATTATGATTATTATTATAAGCAAGTCAGCAAAAAATCAAAACTGCCGGATTTGCCGCAATATACCCCTCCCCCCCTTTTGGGCTGCTTTCAGACAAGGTTAGGTACTGGACTAAAATAAATATACAATTATAATACATAAAAATCACCTATAACTATAACTAAATGTAAAAGTTACAATAACTATTCAACATTTCAACTTAAAACGCTTTTGCGTTTTCAGTTTTCAGAAAAGGTTTTTATTTTTTCATTTCTTTCGTCTTCGTTTCGTCGGCTTTAGTTCGCGTCTTCTACTAGTTAAATGCGATTTGTCTTTGTTTCCTACTGAGAACATTGCCGTTCGTTCGTTACGGTTAAATTCAAAAGACAAAAAGAAGCGAATGTCTGCGTTTTGTGCGAGACAGTGATGCCTTTGATGATGCTTCGAACAAAAGAAGAACATAATCGATGTTATATCACCATTTTTTGCATCTAATGTACGTACTTGTGCTATATCTATATATATATATAAAAGACGATGTGTGAATGTATGATTGATGAAATTTTCAGAAAACATTCAGATTAGTCTAGCGGGTAATCCTGTGAAGTTTGGTAGCGATTGGACGCTGGCGAAGTCGCGGGCATACACTAGTATAATGTAATGTAGTTAGTATAATGTATATTTAATATCCACGTCTCTACTTCTATTATACAATTTTATAATCTACTAGCTGGCGCCCGCGACTTCGTCCGCGTTGAAAAAGAAAAAAGTAGCCTGTCCTGTGTCCTGTACGTCTAAATGTTTATCTACCAAGTTTCATGAAAATCAGTTAATTCGTTTAAAAGTTATGGAGGAACATACATACAGAAAAAAAAATCTAAAAATGATCAATTTAGCTTCAGTATCATGTATAGAGCCTATAAACACGATATCTCTGAAAACAAAGTAACTTAGTTAATCCATGACCAACCCTTACAGATTTATTATTAGTATTGATTGATATATAAATAAAAATGAATCCCTAAATGTGTTGCTAAGCGCAAAACTCGAGAACGGCTGGACCGATTTTAATTCTGTCTTCACTCATGGATAGAGGCATAATCAGGGAAGGTTTTTACGTAAAAAAAAAGAATGCACCCCGGGCGAAACCGGAAGCGGGTCGCTAATACTTAATAGAGATATATTGTATTCTTTTTTCATTGATCAAAAAGGTAAACAAACAATTCACGATATAGAACTAAACAAACAATACGAACAAATTCTAAATGAGTTAATCACTGAGTCAACTCTCTTTGATAATGTCTAATGTACAAATTCCATCTTTAAAACAGTCCAGTGACCATGGCGACGCTTTATTTGTTTACGTTTTTGATCAATAGAAAAAGAATAGATCATAGTTTCGTTCATAAATAATATAAACAAAAGTAACCATGTCTGTCTGTGTATATGTTTGTTATGTTTAAAGTGTAAACCACTATACCAATATATAGGTGTGTGGATAACATAGTCATACAAGTACTAATTTAATTTATGTACTATACTAATACTTACCAAGTATTTGTATGTAAAAGATGGTAGTTCAATAAAATTGATGGTAGGCTGTTAAGGCTTTTTTTTTAAATTAGACCTACATGTCTTAATTTTAGTGTATTTAAAATGTAAGGTAAAATAGGCAAGGTTTGAATAGTTATTTGTATTTCAAAAAATCGTGACATAATTTTGCACTTTTGCATAGTCGGATAAAAGCTAATATAAAATAATATTTACAGTAGATTTTTCTTGCTATGGAGTTTCAGTCTTTAATTTATCGAATGAAGAGTTAATGCAAGAATTTCCTTTTACGAGAAATCCTGTGCAATGAAATCTTTATAAGATTTCTTTTTCATGCGACTCTTCGTTACTTAGTAACGAATATAAAATGTAAATTGCATTTTTTCTAAAAGTCTTACTCAAAGAATATTATCTACCTAACTAAAGTATGTTATTGTTGGTATCTTACCTTATGACATAGGTATCGTTTTAGAATAATTATAAAATTTAAGCATTTTGGATATGGTGATAAAAGAACAAGGAGAAGACCAAGCACTAAATTTCACACGTACAATATTCTCATTTTGATTTGCATTTTCCCATTGGAAATGAACGAAAAAAGGTAAATTTCGCCACGAACCAGCATAATAATATCTTCTTTCGGCTATTTTTGTACTTGCATTCAAATTTCGCTTCCAATTCGCTAACGCTTTTTAAAATTTAATATTTGTTTAAATTATATTATTAACACTTGGCAATAATACAATTTTTTTTGTGTATAAATAAGTTTAAAAAAGGCCCCTTTTTTGAAAATATTGAACATTTCTTACATACATATAGATAATATACTTACATTATCGAAATAATACACATACATACATATAGTGAATTAAAACAATACCTACATGCCGCAATGCCGCCCAGATATACTATTTCAAAAACATCTGGCTGCAACATGCCCACCATATGTTTGCTGATATGAAATGAAGTGATAACGCTTATTATAACCAATAAATTGTCAGAAATGATTTGTTAGCAACCAATCACTAATATGACATTAAAACTAGATTTAGATATCATCAATCAATACTAATAATAAATCTGTAAGGGTCGGTCATGGAGTAAGTTACTTTGTTTTCAGAGATATCGTGTTTATAGGCTCTATACATCATACTGAAACTAAATTGACCATTTTTACAATTTTTTTCTGTTGATAAACATTAGACGTACAGGACGCAGGATAGGCTACCTTTTCTTTTTCAACACGGACGAAGTCGCGGGCGTCAGCTAGTTTTATTATAAATCTTGGGTAATAAAAGGTTCCTCAAAGTACATATAGCATTTGCTTAGACCAGGGCCCAAAATTTTATTCAAACGTCTGTCGGTTGTCTACTTAGTGCTTTAGTTTTGACTTAGTGCTTTAGAAATTGACGAAGGTTTTCGTACCCCGACTGTACTTTCATATGAGTATAATATTGCATATATAATATATATGCAAGATAGCTACATAAAATGAATAAAGCAAAGTAATATGTAAGAAAAATCACTTTAATTTAATCAATCGAGTAAAATTTTTTCTTGACAATATCATCTTAATTTTAGATTAGTGTCGAATTTCAATTGTCAAGAGAGAAAAATCCAAGGCTCAGTATAGATTTTCATCTTTCCACGAGTTAATATTTTCCCTTTGTTCTTTCGCCTACTCACCATAGCTCTTTAAGACCGTTAACGAATACAAAACACGAGCTTTTTTTAAAGTCATGTCTCCGCTTGAAAGCTTGAAAGAGAGAAGCAAGCTGAGCTCGAAAAAACCAGATTACTGGTGTTAATGTAATGCAGATTCGACGAGGCTCCAAGTCTCGTCATTGTTCGCCTATATTTGAATAAAAAAAAGTTGCGTAAACGTCTCTCTATTTGAAGAATGCAAAGGTATTCATCCCCCAATAGACTCACCGCGTTTCATTCAAAGGCTTTGTATATTCATGAAGATTTCATGAAATTCTTTGCATTATGATTCAGATTGTTCGTCGTTAGGTATATGAAACGTGCTATATAGCATTGCGACATTCGGACTGCAGACATTTTGTACAATTTTCGGATTTTATATTTTTTATAGAACACACACACACTCACACGCACATAAAATACATATTTACGCGAACACACATACATTGTTTCAGTCACTTCTTTGTATAATGAATTATTGAATCGTGTATGCTGAAACTATAGGCTTCGTAAACTGGTCTATAGACTAATTAGGTCTAAACTGGGTAGGACGGAGAGCTTATGGTACTTATGGAGAGCCAACAGCCGCCGGCTGCTAGGGTCGGAAAGTTGTCGAGTGGAGATCACGGATGGGCAAGTGCCGGGACATCCACCGACAATATGGAGTGCGACTACCTAATAAGGGTAGCGGATCGAAGCTGGATCCAGGATGCTTCTAATCGGTACTTTAAGAAAATTGTGGGGAGTAACTACCATAATTGCCTACATCCAGCAAAAGACGTCCTACGGCAGAGATCATTTTAAGGCTGTTTATTTTGTACTTAATAAATTACTACATTATAAAACAAAGTCGCTTCCCGCTGTCTGTCTGTCCCTATGTATGCTAAAAATTTTGATGCGGTTTTTTTTTAATAGATAGAGTAATTCAAGAGGAAGGTTTTAGTATATAATTTTCAACTCGGGCGAAGTCGCGGGCACCAGCTATCTACTAAAAATAAAGATACAACCCCTGAAAATTTTATAACAGCACAGATGTCTTGCGTTATATTGCTTTACACATTTAATCAGGCGCTACGCATCCCTCACTTTTAATGCGGGTGAAGTCGCGGGCACCAGCTAGTTTTATATTAAAGTGTACTCTGTTTATCCCGTCGTTTCGCTAAAGATTAGACAGAATATTTTTAACCACACTCGCTCTGGGAATAGGTTGTTGTTTATAGACATTACACCTCTACCGGCACATACCTATAGGAACTTATTTAATCAACACACCATTAAAGAATGAGTGAGTAGGCCTGTAGTTACGTCATGATTAGTAGTACTCAAGTAATGTTAGGGAAAACCCAATTAAGACTGAACGATAAAAGATAAAAAAAGGTACCTAATGCATAACTACTCGTACATAATGTAGATACGTTGTTAAAGTTAAAAATACACGATGTACGCATTGATATAATATATCTTTAAAAGCATTCGCTGATTGTAGGTAAATAAATAAACATATTTATCGCAATTGGTAGCACTCGAACTAAGTGTTAATATATAATGTCAAATAACACTCAGTACCTGATTATGAGATTATTTTTATCATACGCTTTTATTGAAGTGGTTACATGTATTTAAAGATACATGTATAAAAAACATTATAATTTTATCTTTTTACAAATATCATGTAAGAGGTAACTTTGATTAAATAAAAAAATATATTAAAATATTTAATAAATTTATTCAATTTTCTTATACACACTATAAGACTAGCTGTTGCAACGCGGCTTTGTCCGCATAACTATAAAAAATAGCCTATGTTACTCGCTGATAATATAGCTTCCCAACAGTGAAAGAAATTTTTCAAATCGGTTCTGTAGTTTCGGAGCCTATTCAATGCAAACAAACAATCAAATCTTTCCTCTTTATAATATTAGACGCTTTCCGCCTGTCTGTTTTTCTCCCCGAACTTTCTCTAAACCACCCAACGGATTTCACTAATGGAAAGAGTGTGATAAACGAAGAGGCTTTGTGTAAGTAGGTATATAAATTGCAGAAAAAAAATGCATCCTTGTAAAAAACGGGCCGCTAGTACTTGATAAAACTGCAAACTGCAGACCACTCGATATTCAATTCAATGAATGTCTGGGCTGTAATTAATTACCTCGTCATGTAATTTGCTAATTACTTATGGCTCCATAGTTTTACCTACTCAAGTTTTAAATTTTTAAAAAATCATAGTTTTAAAAAAATCAACTGTTATTTTAAGTAATAGATTGTTCTTTGATATTTTGTCCGCCAATTGCAATAATTGATACTTTATCGAAAATGTAACAATATACATTTCCTTTTTAAACTCAATCGGCATATTGGCTTTTGCTATACGGCGATATAAATTGTCATACCAGCTGAAAACCTATAAAATCTAAGTAAGATTAATCTTCAATAACTTGCAATATAGTACATTGTGTGTGTTTGTGTTTAAAATTGTCAAAGGCGTTATTTATAGCACAATGAAACATTTCATGAAGAAAATGTTGTGTTATTGAATTTATTTGGAATTTCAAAATTATTTAAGTATTTTAGGAATATTTGGTTTTGTTTCCTTACTGCATTCACTCAAATAGTTGAAATTTTAACCTGATTTTGATAGTTGTTGATAATGTTGATAGTTGTTGAAAGAGGCGTGCTTCTTTTTAAAAATTTTTCGTCTATTGCGCCAAATTTTCGCTCTTTATTTTCTTTCGAATCTCGAGCGAAATCCCTGGCCATTAGTTGATAATTCCGTTTAGGGCCCATGGCACCACCGGCTTGAACCACTGGTGCTGGTGGTGCAAAAATGTACCGCCAGTGGTGCAAGCGAGTGGTGCCATGGGCCCTAAACGGATAATCCCACATAATTGTCTTTTTACAAACGTCTGAATTGATCGTGAGTAACTAACAGGAGGTTGTTTTGAATGCGTGTGTATGTATCTGTAGCAAATAGCTGAATATTTGTCTCCAGCCGGATCGCGTTCGGTGTAACAAATTGAACGATATATATCTCGCACAGAGTAAAACGATACAAATGTACACTAGAACGCACGCTTGGGCGTGTCTGGAACTATATTGTTTTGTTCCGTGGTCGTCTAAATTTATTGGTGCGTTTTGTGGGGGTGGCGTGCATTCATTTCTTTTTTTCTATTAACTATTTTTTAAACAAAATTACAAAATATTGTTTAACTGTTTAATGAAAACGCTTAGTTAAATAACAATTCAAACATCAATACTATTCATATATTTCATATAGATAATTCGTGAAATGAAAATACAATAATTATTTTAATATCAAACAGTAAAAACCTGGGTTTTATTAAGTCATTTTAGTTATTTTGACATTGTACACTTTCTGTCTACATAGCCTTCCTAATACATGGTCATCTGACCAATAATTGGGCTGATCAATATTGCAGTTTTTGTCGTTTTATAGTAATAGCTACTAACCCAGCATTTATAGTAAAGTGGATTTTAGTACCGGGCATGCATTTTTTTCACGCTAAAACCCAGTTTCATTGAACATACCTACGTTTGTCTCGTTTAACCAGTAAAAGTGGTTATAAATTTCATTTGCGTGCGTCCCATCCCACCCAACCCATTTTAAAATTAATGTGTCGACAATTTTTGGCATGGGGTAGCCGCAGAATTATAATTCCCGTAAAAATGCTTCCATGTGGGACGTGATCTGAATTTGTTATAAAGCTATATTCAATTTATATTTAGAAGGATAATAATATATGATTTTTTTTTTGGGTTTCTAGGTCGCTAGCCTTGCTGCTAGAGCTAAGCAAACCATCGAAGTTAACCTTGGGGTGATGTTCGCAGGAACATCATCTATAATTTAAACAAAATAATATCACATCAGATTATGGCTCTGGAGGCCGATTGCTGATATATTTGGAAAAATAAATAATTAAATTATTAAATGGATTTTATTTGGGAATCCCCCCGCCTGAATAAACAAGGAAACAAGCCAAGTTGTCACAGGAAAATTCGCTATACGCATTGTTTACTGTTAATAAAAAGGTAAGGTCGGATGTCAGATGCCTTCTAGAATTGAATAAAAAAGGGAGGCCAAGCGGAACCTGTAATTTCATTTGTTGTTTGTATTAAATACCTATTTTTGTGTTCTTCTTAACGCACTGCTAGTTAGGATATTATGTTCGGGTTGAATGAACTGAAACTGAGTGGATTGTAGTAGTGATGTACCTTATTTTATTTTTTTATTTTTTTTACAAGAGGAATCCATCATGGATCCCCACCGGCCTGGGGACAGACCGGTGGGTTATGTCGGACTCCTGCCCCGAGATGGTATTGGGGAAGACCTACCGACTAAACCTCTTGGCGTCCTCCGCGTCCGCTATAAGGCGAAGTTGCGAGGTCGGACGAACACTCTTCCGCAACTCCGCCGCAGTAGTGATGTACCTACCGCGATGCTTCAGTAAAAATAGGGATGGAGGAAAAAAGAAATAACTCCCTCTTATATGCATTAAATATTTCTTCCTGCGTTTATTTCATTAGTTATTGACGGACCTTTGTTTTGGCCCCTTTGATGCAGTAACTACAGTACAACTTGATACAGAAGACCAAGGTGAAATAACAGCAAGTGTTGTGTTTCGGTTATTGAGCAAGAGATGCGAGAGCCCATTTCTCTATACTTAGTCCCACTAAAGGACGGTAGCGCACTTGCCGCACCTGTGTCGTTGCTTGCTAGTAGACGACGGTAGCCACTAGCCATCTACCATCAAGTGGACCGTCAGCCTGTCCGATGTGACGGCTACATAAAAAAAGAAAACTCACATTAAACTTCACTTACACATATGCACGTACTTACACAATGCACATAATTATGCACACATATTCATGAAGAGAATAATTTATAAGTATATCAACTCGTTGCCGGCTCAAAGTTACAAACAAACAAAGGCCTTGATAGATTAAAATGTAGTGACGTAACAAGCATAAGCACTCTTATAAAGAAATAAATAACAGCATACCTATTTTTGCAATGCAAATAGTTAATGTAAAAGTTATATTAGGTTTTATATTATGCTACCATAAGTATTTAAATCTTCTTCGTTTCTCACTTTTTTCATTAGTGAAAACCGTGTTAGGTGGTTTAGAAGATGTTGGTGGAGGCACAGACAGAGGCTGACAGCGTCATTGTTTTGTATCTATTATGTAAAGATAAAGGGATATAGATAGATAGAAGTTCTTCTTCTTCTCTTTTAATGTCTTGGCTCCATCAGATATTCTCCGATGATTTTGCCAGTGTCATTAGTAAAAATAGCAATTTGTAATAGCCTTTTTTCAAAATTGAAATTAAAATCAAAAGTAGCAGATCCTGAGACTAGTCAGTCAAGTCGAGTCAAGTCAAGTCCTAGATAGAAGTTAATATAAGCAGTATCTAAAGCAACTGTCATGTCATTTAAAACTTTTGTACCAACATACTTCTTTTGGTAGGTAGGCATTCTAGTAGTTCTCACACTACATAAATATTTACAAAAAATAAATAAAAAATCAAGGACAAAAATATTAACGACACTAAACATATATGTATTCGAAATTGGCTTCGACTTCAATATAACGAAATGATGGATTGTAAGAAAATACGGTGATGCATTTTGTATCGGAAGGTTTGTTAAGCGTAGCAGTTTCTATGCAGTTTTAATCACACCACATACTTACCTATTGTTCAAATTATTTATTTACATAAAGTAAACGCTATTCAGCCGAAAAAGCGTGACAGGAATCTAGGTCACAAAACAAAACCAAGCCCAAAGAGAAAGAATATGTAAATAATATTTTCATATTGCGTATTCATATCTGACTCCGTTTTACGTAAGCATCTGAAACCCAACGAACGAACGGCGAACTCGGTGCTGGCCACATTCGACGCAGATATTCACTTTCAGGCGCCGCAGTTCATTGGGTGCAATGCAGATCTAGAATTTACATGAAGAAAACTAGATTTATTTTAAGAAACATATTTGAACACTTGTTCAATGTACGTTTATAGAGATCAATGTTTCATTGTACATAATTGTTTGTCGAACAATATGTGTGCCGATGTCACCAAAACATTTCAAAGTGACCTTCACCAATGAAGAGAAATAGCTTTGTTGCGCGTTTATAAATTCGGATAGTCGAATTGTATAATTATACTTAATTTAAACTTAATTAACTTAAATTAATAAAAAAATAACTTTTATTAAAAAATATATTTTGATAATTGTAAATTCTAAAACTTTTTATTCCTTGTGTGTATTACATATGTGTACAGTTGTACACACAGTTCAATTATGGTTTATGATGATTCAGTTAGTAGAGCACGCTCCCTTGTGCAAGTTGCGTTACGGTGAATTTTCATCTTCGAACTACGCCTTTCCATATTATCTCGCAGTTTCACTCTTACTTTTATGAGCTGCCACTGTCTGCCACACTTCAACATGCAAATTGTAAATGTCAATAGACATATAAATACGTAAAGACAATTCAGTACTTTTTTCTCTATATGATTTTCTTGTAGATGTAGATTTTATAAAAAAAATTGGTTATTGGTCGAATACTAGTTGATTTTAATTTAAATATTGCAGACAGGCTGACAAGCCCACGATCAAGGACACAAAAAAACCTCAGCATAGAAGCACAGTTTTACAATACATACAGTTGGGCAACGCCTTTGATGTCGGGCGACGCCGCCGTCACAAAATGGAAAATAAAACAAACGTTATTATTATGTTATATTAAATCTTTATTTAAAGCTGTTTTTGAGGTACATCCGTACACGGAACAAGGTGCCACCATTGTCAATACTAATAATAAATCTGTAAGGGTCGGTCATGGAGTAAGTTACTTTGTTTTCAGAGATATCGTGTTTATAGGCTCTATACATGATACTGAAACTAAATTAACGATTTTTAGATTTTTTTTCACATATGTATGTATGCATATGTATTGCTCTATAACTTAAACGAATTAACTGATTTTCATGAAACTTGGTAGATAAACATTTAGACGTACGGGACACAGGATAGGCTACTTTTTCTTTTTCAACGCGGACGAAGTCGCGGGCGCCAACTAGTACTTAATAAAATCATTCGCCGCCACCGCTCACTCAACTCAAAAACATGTACGCGGCGCCATCCTTGAAAGTTGGAGAACGCAGACTGTGTGAGTTCGCAGCGGCGGTCCGCGCCGCCCGCTTCCCCGCGAGAGGCCCCACCGTTTCTCTGCGCAAGTTCATTCGTTGCCCAACTGTATGTATTGTAAAACTGTGATAGAAGTCCACCAAGAAGGCTTCTAGTGTCGCTGACTAACTACATTTTTTATGATTTGAAATTAACTTGCCTCTTAACCATAAATATTCGATTTAATAATATTATATTATATTAACTCTAGACAATAAATGTGTCGAATGTAGAATCGACCTTTTTTCTAGAGGCATTTTTATGCAAATTCTATAGTTATTCCACTAATAACCGCTCGCTCGGCTTAAGAAGCTGAATGGGGAATGACTCCAGGGAGAGGGACTTTTTTTAAATAACTTCACGATGCTTTGTTTCTGGTAGGGTTAAATGAGGAAAATTCTTTATTGTGTAATGAATGAATATGTGACTCGGGTTCGTGTTTTGTGGTATTTCGGGGTCCGGTAATAATGTACCTTCTACTTCTCTTTAATACGGGATTTTTGTCTGATATTGCTCCAAATAACCTTCACTAGAATTCCTAGTTTATTATTGTTACATTTAACGTGTTGATTTTCCTCGTTCTGCTAGGAAAGAAATTGTATTATGTAACTCCACAGTTATTATTAAGTGAATTATATTATCACAGATTATAATACTAATTACTAAAGTAAGTTATACTTTTGGTTTTTTTTTGATTAATCCTACGTTACGTAAGCTAGATTTGACACTCCCTGATTAAATGAGATTACGAAAAAAAAAGCCGCTTTCTGAGACAATTGCAATTCTACTAATCCTTACTGATATTATAAATCGCAAGTGGGTTTGTTTTTATTGTTACGCTTTCCACGCCTTAACTACTTATTAAAATATGCAAACGCGTTATCTTAGACACAGAAAAAAAAAGCATCTTATTCTAAAAAAGTACTGTTCAGGCCGTGGAAAAAAGTCGCTGGAGAAGTATTAGGTATTACCTAATACTATAAAATTTGAAAGTGTGTGAGAATTGATGTACTTATCTGGTTAGTTGTCATCTCGCACGATTTTATTTTGTACGAAATGTGCGAAAAGCCAACTTTAAATTTAAATATATTTTTAGTTGTCATTTCGAACACATATTTTTCCTATTCACTATTTCCTTGCGTGCGATACAACACCGTCAGTAAATCGTAGTAGGATGTTTTTGTTTTGTTTCTCTTTCAAGCAAAAACTGCAAACATTTTTGGATGAAACTTTTCAGTAATGTATAGTTTACACTTTACACAACAGAATGTCGTATAGATTTAAAATAAAAATGACCACACGAAGTCGCAGTCAAATAATATACTGAAATATTATATTCATTTTATTTCGTATGAGACACAGCAAAGCGGCAATCGCTTTCAATGAAACCTTTTCATTGAGAACAATAGTTTCGTCCGTCCAGAATTTTAACTGTCAGCGCCCAGCATTGACTTGACACTGTGTTTGCGCGGCCTCGAGATGAGTCGCGATGCCGCGAGCCCTACTCTCTTAAAAATTTTAAATGAATTGAAACTCTCTTCGCTTTAAAATAAAATTCAAATAGCTTGTATAATATTCTGCATTGTAACTACGCGTTGCTGCTCCAACAGTGTGAATTAAATAATAAGTTGATATACATAGGTATATAATTATATGTGTAGATTTTAGATACTAGCATAGAATTAATCATGAATTTTGTATTGCCAGTACAACTTTATAAAGGGTTGAACTATATTCTGTAAAACTAAAAAACCGTTTAGGTATACTCATATTTAGAGTAAAAATCATCACGAATTACTGTTCTAATAATTACTAGTTAGTAATATTATAAACTATATTGAGTTTTTCTATGTAAATGTACAGTGTCCCCTACACTGTCGGGTATCCAAGACGGTTGTCTTCTGTAAGGGGGAGGGGGGGGGGGGGGTGGTTACTGCTGTCCAAATTAAGACTGCGCGGAATACTGCCCTATGCCCCCATACTATTTATTCGCAAAATAGTAGCAGGAGAAATTAAATTATAATAGAAAATGTTATTTTCCTTTTCAATTTTTTTTAAAAGTGGGTGCTGTTTTGCTGTTACATGTTTTTAAATGAATTCCGAGTTGAAAACATCTCTAGGAGGCAGTAAGACTCCTTAACGTCCCCTATCTCATTATAGTGGGCTCTTAACACGCGTTAAAACGTCACGTCGTTACCATTGTTCTTGTCTATTCTCTTCATTAAGGTAAATTAAACACGCTACGAAAGTTCCAATTTAAGGAAAACGCGTTTCGCTTGATAATGTTCTTCGGGGAATATCTCATTTTGGTTTTATTACATAGTGTTACCGAACGACTCTATTTCGAAACGTACTTTTGGCGTATGTGTCGGAACGCCTCCCAAGGCTGGCCACTGCGCATGGTCTTCTGGCCTTACAGTCGCTTCTTACGAAGCCTTTCAGGTCGTCTGTCACCTTTTTTTTTAACGTTGGGAAATCCTCTTGCATACCCAGCAGTGAAGGGGACACTGCAAGGTTATGCCGGATTCCTACCGGCTAAAACCCAACGACTTTCTATCTATCGCGGCCGTTGATGGGCGGGGTCGTGGGGACGTTGTTACACGACGTCGGTGCCCCGCCACGGCTATCCAACGCGGGGAGGCCTGTGCTCCCTGTCAGAACCTTGGCGTACCCGAGGTACGCCGGCCTGCTCGGGGGACCTTACTACGGGCGGCAGTCTCCCCCAAGACTACCGCCCAGGTCCCGGTCAGGGCCGCAGGCCACGCTGCGTTTTACTCGCAGCTAATGGCCTCCATGCGAGAACTTTTCTACTCCTACCGGCCTATTTCCACTTCAACTTGTTAATAAGTCTCTTGGCTATGTCGACTACATTAATTCTTCGGAGAATGACGAATTACAAATATTTTTTATGTAAAATAGTGTACATATATTACATATTCCGATAAAGACGAAAAAACATATCAAAACAAACGGTTTATTGCCATATAATTTGATTTGGTATGTGTTTCTTACACAAATTTTTTTTTGATACCGAACGAATCTATAGCCTATCCGTTTATTATTGCAGGTTTATATTTGTAGATTATCCTATTCATAAGAGCTGACTTCGGTTTTTCGAATTAGTTTAATCCCAGTGTTCCATTTATTCGCTGACTGTTGCGAATATGGTCTTATGAATATTACCATTGAGTAAAAGCCGTTTATATTCTATCCTCAATCTGAATCATTTCAAAGAGCACTCATTCAATTTTTAATTACTTAGGAACGTAATTAAAAGTTCCATTCCATTCATCTTCACCATCTCTATGTGCCTTTATACGTTTCGCTACTGGACGCGGGATTCTAACATGAAATGAGATGATCATAAATATTCCAAGTTATGTATAAAATTGTAATTCACATTGTACGCAGTGGATTTATATAATAACTGCTTCTGCCCGCGACTTCGCCCGCGTAACTTTGTAAATTATATATTAAAACCTTCCTCGAGAACCACTCTATCCATTAAAAATCGGTGTAGTAGTTTTTGAGTTTATCGCGAACAGACAGACGCTGCGGAGGATTTTGTTTTATAATATGTAGTGATAGTAGAACACTAACACCTGGCCTAGGTGCTATCCATCGAAATAATATATCTTTGCACACAAGTTAGCTGGTGCCATCTGTTTATCCCAATACTTTAAATCTAATATTGAATCTTAATTTACATTTTTCCATAAACAAAATTAATACGTTTGTAATAACTATTGTTGCCTTTCCTGTAGACCACGGTAGATAATAGTAGTAATAATACTCCACATAGTTGGAACACTTATTTATTTGTTCTTGCTTATATATACATATCTATTTGTTACAAAAATACCGACTAGGTAAATCAATCGTCTTCACGCTATCACGACCTAGCGCAGAATGGCGGTCGCTCCCGCTCGTTGGTAGGTATTACCATTATTAATTTTCTAACAGACGGCCATTCTGTTCTAGGAATGTCCTCATTCCGGAGCCAAGCTCGGTCATCCGGATTGAGTGAGTAGGTCCTCATACTTAGTTCGGAGTAAGAAGAAAAATATATGAGTTCGAGATACAATATTGAGTAAGAGTTGAGTAAAATGTTAACAATGAATAATAATAGCTATGTACATAATTTTCAAATATACGTCAGTTAGAAATACATCACATAATAAGAAGGAATAATAATAGCTATGTAGGTACATAATTTTCAGATATATATATCTGTTGGAAATACTGTGTAACATAATAAAAATGAATAGTAACAGATATGTATATAATTTTCAGATATACATCAGTTTGAAATACATCACTATGTAACAATAACAATGAATAATAACAGATATGTACATAATTCTTAGATCTACATCCGTTTGAAATACATAGTGAATAATGCTGAATATATTTTTGTATAAATAAATTATTATTATTGGGTTTGCAATGCACATAAACTTTATATTCTATATATTTATTAATAGCAATATGATATAGATTCAAGCTAAGTTATAATTTCCAGATGTTACACAAAATACCAAACAAAACATTCTGATATTCTGAATGCAGAGCTTATCTTAATTAGTCATTAAATATAAAATAATCTGTAAGTACTACAGTACCTTGCAAGCGACTTGCTTAACAATCACATTGGGTCGCTTGTTAAGACATATTGTAATTGTAAATTTATATATATTAATAAAAATTTAGGGAAATATCAATACCACCAAGTACTAAAATGTTTAAGTAATAAAATAAATTTAGAGGTAGACTATGATGACTATTGTGACACATATTGAATGTAAAAAGAATCTGAAGATACTTATTAAAACTACTTACAATGAATATTGTCTAAAATCATACGCTAAGACTCAACAATTACAAAAGCCACCCTCAAATTAATTAATTAATTAGAGATCTATTTATTGGAAAATTCTGGTTTTTATTTCAGACTAGTGTCTAGTTATTAGTCATATTATATCAAACTATATTTAATTAATTACATACAACGAGGTAATGCGACTGCATGCTGACTAGCATGCCTAGGACCCTGCCAAAGGGACCGATACTCTTTTTTTATATTAATATAATGTGTAAATAAATATAACTATTAGGATTAAGTTATTTTAAATGAGCTTTAGCAGTTTAAAATATACAGAGTACTGCAATATGTACTTAAATCGTACTTAGGTACTTTACAAAATCATTAATCACATTATATCAAATTCAATCAAATTATTTACCTTAATTACATAAATGCCTCTCAGCATAATTATTTATGATTTTAGGTGCTAAACGTCTTTATTCTATAGAAGAAAAGCTTTTCTAGTTAGGTACATTATAACTACTTAAAAATTGGATTGTTATGCATATTTCTAGATTTAACTCGCTTACATTCTACTATTTGACACATTTGACACTCCACTATTACAAACAATAAAACTAACATTTGGCATTAAATCACTGTAGTTCAAGGGGACGTCGTGGAACTAATATGTAGAGCTACCGTTTGTCACTCACAGGGTACGCTCAACTCTCTTCTCAATTCGAGTATGGCTACCGTTTGCCTCCTGAGAGACCCGGCCTGCCCATTACCCAACTATAGCCGCTTAGCCACCATCTTTACTGCTCGCTATCGTTGCCCATCCGAGGCTCTTCATAATTCTATTATGGCTACCGCTTGCCGCCCGAGGGACACGGCCTGCCCATGCTACCGTTTGCCACTCGATGGACACGGCCTGCTCATGCTACCGTTTGCCACCAGAGGGACACGGCCTGCCGGGATAAAATTGCATCGTTTTCATTATCAATAGTCATAGCAGCTGATGCCCGTCCCGATCAACACCAGACTGCTCTCACTTCGCATCTAAGCTCTGTATCTGTAAATATAGGTATAGGAAAATAGATTTTGGAATTTAGGATTGATAGTTCAACTTCGCCTTTGACCTTTGACCCAAATGTTCCAGCCTCATTACTAGTACTGGTCTCGTTATCACTGGTTATCAATGATGATGACTGACATGTCACCCACACCTTGCATTTATCTGCTGAAATATATTTTTGTATTTGTATTGCCTATCTACAGGAACGCCCTTCAATATTCTGTCTTTGTCTAAAATTATAGTTATTTTTTTTTTAGGGACCCCAAAGTTTAGCTGCCAGCTTCTTGCTTTTCTCTTTTTTTAGAATAGAATATCATTAGAGAACATTTACTTTGCATTCACCTGACATACACGAATACATTCAAAATAACAAAACAAAAATTAAATATATATAAATCTCTCCCATTTAAGTGAGAATACACAACCAAAATCCCATTGAATATGTGCCATTGCTCAGCATAGGCTGAAGCAAACCATAGCGCCGATCCCACGCCAGTCCCACTTGACAGATTCTCGCCGTCAGAACACGCGTCGCCACTGCAGTACTGTGACTCGTAGGAATTTAAAGTCATAGCTCTGTTTAGCCTGCAACTAATCATATTTAAAAATAACAGTACACTACCCTCCATCAGGTTGTCTTTGGTTATTGCTCATATCACAAAGTTAATCACTTGGCTCAAGACCTCATTCTCCTTTTGTCTCAATTAGTAACACAGTATATTCAATTTTGGAAGCAGATTTAGACATGAGAACAAAAGAAATATAATTCTGACACTTAAGGTGATACAACTCAGCCTTCCTCCATACAAACGTAGAATGATCATTACTCCGCTGTTTTATGTTTAATTTACAAAAGTAAGCATGGTACCGATTTATCTTGTCGTTAACTAGGTTCGTTTACATACAAATTTAAAAAACATTAATTTAAAAGATATGATCCTTGAAAAATCCATATTTTACCAACAAGTCTTGATGCAACTTTGTGGGTAAATAGGTCACTCTAGTGTACAAAAACTCCAAAGTACTTTGATTGTAAACATCGATCAATAACTAGATAATTCAAGAGTTCAAATAACTTTACACGAAATAGATATATGCAGTAGCTCTGTCAAAAAGAGCATATGCCCTAGGGTCTGCTTATAATTCCTTTTTGGTACGAATCATTGCGTATCCCATTCGTGCTGTGTGAGACGGAACGAATTCTAGCCACGCGCACCGATGTTTTCGAGCCGCCGACCAGTTTGCACTTAAAAGTCAAGTATTGGAAGCTACCACAGCGTGCTGTTGTTTGGCAAAAATTTACCGAGGACATTCAAGGGAACATTCAATGTATCTGTCGGATGTCTGCTACAAAGAGAGGATCACGCCAATTCAATTTTTGAAACAAATACTCAGGTCTGTTAGTATCAGCCACTTCGAAGATTAGCGTTGCATAGTAAAGTTATTGCCTGACATTCATATGCCAAATGATATATTTATTTAAGAAAGGTGTTATGTGCGATCTAAGAGGCACCTTTCACAAAGTTTCACACAAATAATCGTTTCACAAAGTTTAAGTTTAAACACAAATCAACACAGATAAGACATCTATAATTTTATACAAGACTTTCAAAAGGCAAAAGCAGTTTTGAACTAGTTCAAGCACTTGTTTCTCAAAAAGGTAAATTACCGACCATCATAACTCCGGGGTTGCGCGCTAATCTAATTTTTTTTTTTTTTTGCCTAGGCAATTCAGTGACCGCCTGTATTTTGTTTGTTCCATCCAGGCCTCAAAGGCGGATATGAAGATCTGATATCCAAGATCCTATTTAAAATTTTAAAACAAAGGAAGCACTTCCTCAGTATTTCCTCTAGCTATTAGTGATATCCGTATCCGTATCCATTTCTTTTTTGGCGGATCTTGTATGGATCTTTTATCTTATTAATTTTCAATTCATAGATGAAATTCTAATTAATTATTAGGTGATTAGGTAGCAATAAAAATTATTAAATTCCATTGAGATGTTATTATTATTTTAAATTCTTAAAATGAAATATTTGGCACCTTTATATTGCAAACATTTATCGTAGTGAGTTACCATACCAATAGTACATATTAAGGGTACTAAATAAACTATCTTTATAATCACAAATCTTTGTGACAAGCTTATTAAAATAATGAAATCTATATACATAAAAGAAATTCGTATTAGTTATACCACAGGTATATCTCGAAAACGGCTAGACCGATTTTTATAATCTTTATTTGAGTAGCAGAATAACCATTAAAATATCGAAAAATTAACGTAAATAAATAAAACAATAACCAGATAATCACTTTAGAAATAAATTGTACTTTCGAATCGACAGAAACTGCCAAATCGATTGGTCTCATGTTGTTGTGATGTGCGGGTGTTATTAATAAATATTATCCAACAATGATTTTATAATGAGAAAACCAAAACTTAAATCTTCGTAACATTCCAAATTCTAATTAAATGTAGAATTAATGCACAATGCAAATCGAAACATCTCCTGCCTGTCACGCAAAACTTCAAGTGGCGGGCGTCAACCATCGCTTCAAGATCACGCGCACCTACACCGATTGAGTATGAAAGTTAAAATCCGTATCCGGATCCGTATCCGCGGATATACATTTTTAACGATACGGCTCATCACTATTAGCTTCTTAACGCCATCGTTATTTTTCTTTGGCACGAGTAAGTACAATAGGGCTGGCGTACGTGGAATAAGAGTTTCTATTATTATCCAGTCACTCGTCTACCATTTTCCTGACTACATTCCGTTCGCTGTAGGGAAGACGATACGGTTCGAAGAAACTGTTGGCGGTATATTCTGTTGTTGTCCTTATTTAACTTAAATTATTAATTCATCAAATAACTAATTAATCAATTAATTGTTTAACTTTAGGGCCAATATTTAGCCCAATATTTAGTATGAGCCAGGGTGATTCGTTCCTGTTTTTTTTTTCTTGCCTTACAAACAAAATTAACGGCAACCCGGAAAGATATACAATAATAATTTGTATACACTGTAGCGTCGCGAATTTAACATTAACCTTCATACAAGCGTTTCCAGGTATAACCAATGTCTTCTTCTTTTTCGGCTTCACTCTTGACAGAGTGGTCGTGGCCATCACTTCAGGTGTTGGTGGCAAGCCTCACAATACGCCGCCATTCCTCTCTGATGGCCGCCTTCCTCGTGCATCCCTGCAGTGAGCCATTCAACGCAGCTTTTATTTGATCCGTCCATCTCATAGGCGATCTTCCTCGCGGCCTGGTACCCTCAACCCTTCCCTGGACCACAAGTCGCTCAATAGCCACCTCCCCTCGGCGGCAGACATGGCCAAAGAACGTGAGGATACGGGACTGTACCAAAGATGACAAGCGCTGCTTGATGCCGAGTTCTCGAAGTATAGACTCGTTGGTACGGAATTCAGTCCACGATACTCCGAGCATTCTCCTCCAGCACCACAACCAATGTACCGGTGATATTATCCGAAGTGTACGTTTTATATAATTTGAGCCTTCTAAAACGACATCTTCAAACTTACTTACGCTCAAGTCCCGACTCGTCGTAGTATAAAACTAACTCCGAATGAGTCTTACATACGGTAACCGATGTTAATTCCGTAAAGGATTGACCCACTTCGTGAGTCTCATCCGTCGTGAGAAGCTCGTCCCTCACCGCCGAAGCTTCAATGTCAGCCTGAACAGCCTCAACACCCAAAGTTACCAAAACCCGACCCGACTAGACGTCGACTGAAGAAGTAGGACTTTTGAGGGTTACTTATCAACCCCTTATCAAGACTTAGATTTGGATTTATTTTTTTTTTCTTTAACTACCCTCTCTTTGATCAGAGTACACTGACTACCAAAATCAATGTATCTGGACTTCTCTAACTCCGTTAAGCTTAATAGTTTTCATGGAAATACGTCGCAGATACAGTAGCTGTGACGGACGCTTAAAACTAGACCCTTGTCGACTATTATTTATCAAAAATGCTGTTAATATTGCACATGTACCTTAATATTAATAATAGTACCTTTAATATTTAATATTGACAGTCTTTCTTTGTCGTGGTAGAATTTTTTACTTATACCTACAGCTAGTGAATACTAAATATAAAATAATTTGACATTTGAAAAACTATGTATCTTTTCCATAGGAAGTACTTTTAAATAGTTCTGTCATGATCATCACATTTGAAATTACGAGTGTAGGAGTATAATAGCTAGTATACGTGTACTGTATCAAGCGGGGACATGTGATTCCACAAAATAGCACAATTATTATGTTTTTTTTTTTTTTTTACCCTATCACTTTAATTATCAGTGGAAGTCAAGTGTAAGTAATAACTAGGTAATATACCCACCTATTTAAGACATCCAAATAAGTAAGGTATTTTACCAAACGAAACGGATATTAGTATTTTAAGTAAACTTTTTATGAATTCCAATAAGTAAACTTAAGTCTATTAATTTGTAAATGTCTTTTATTTTTATGTAAATGGAGTGCATAAGTAGATTAACTCGTACTGAACAGTCAACAAAAGCATATTTTTTTGTTTATACGAGTATAACGCTTCACCCATAATTACAGATAAAAGAAACATGCAAATGTTCCATGCGAAACTCATAGGTAAAATATACGTACCTAACTGAATTCAGGCTACAACGTATCTCGTATAGATATTCATACCAGTCAATTTATAATATTAATAAAAACAATACAATGTTATTAAAAATTAAATTAAATAAAAGTATATTATTACATCATCATACTAAAATAATAATACGATATTAACTTCATTGGAGTCTCAGTCGTACATACGTACGACATTTATTGTTATTATGCACGTAGGTAGATAGAATTTCGTTAACAAAAAAAAATTACAAGTACATACCTCAAGGGCCGCTGAGTACTTACCGCACTTCTGATTTGTTGCCTTTCCTGTAGACCACGGTAGATAATAGTAGTAATAATACTCCACATAGTTGGAACACTTATTTATTTGTTCTTGCTTATATATACATATCTATTTGTTACAAAAATACCGACTAGGTAAATCAATCGTCTTCACGCTATCACGACCTAGCGCAGAATGGCGGTCGCTCCCGCTCGTTGGTAGGTATTACCATTATTAATTTTCTAACACTATTATGTGGTCAATGTGATTGTTACTCCTCCAAGAGTTTTTATTGTGGTTTTTACTTACTTACCTATACACTATCCATCCAACATAACTACATATGATCTATTCTTTTTCTATTGATCAAAATGGTAAACAAATATAGCGTCGCCATGGTCACTGGACTGTTTTAAAGATGGGATTTGTACATTAGGAATTATCAAAGAGAGTTGACTCGGTGATTAACTCACCGTTTAATTTTCACTGAATTTAATTCGTTTTAATTTCACTGAATTTGTTCATATTGTTTGTTTAGTTCTATATCGTGAATTATTTGTTTACCTTTTTGATCAATGAAAAAAGAATACAATATATATATCATACTAGAGACCCGTCGCCGGCATCGCACGAATGAATTTTTTTTTTTTTGAAAATTAAGTAGGTATATCCTTACATATTATAAAACGAAGTCCTCCGCCGCGTCTGTCTTTCTGTCTGTTGGCAATAAACTCAAAAACTACTGCACCGATTTCATGTTGTTTTCACCAATGGATAGGATGGTTCTCGAGGAAGGTTTTAGTATATAATTTACAAAGTTACGCGGGCGAAGTCGCGGGCAGCAGCTAGCTATATATAGAAACCTTATCGCTATCGTTAAATCGTTATCGAATTTTCCATTAATTAGTGAAAATCGTATTAAAATCCGTTGGATGGTTTAGAAGAAGTTAGAGAAAAGATAGGCGATCAGCTAACTTTATTTTATATGTATTGATAGAAGATAAATATTAACTATGTTCGGATCTAACAACCGAACACCTATGCGTTACCTATCTACCTACCATTTTCGTTAACGTCAATTAACAAGATACATGCTTACCAGCAGTTACACAAATGGTTACAAGGTCAGATACACTAAATATAGTTGACCTTATTTAAGATTAAATATTTATCTAGATAGTTACAGATTAGTGCAGTTTAGTGCGAAATACACGCGAGAAATCGAAAAATGAAAATTGACGATCTACAGAGTAATCATTATTACAAAAATTAAACCTTAAAAAAATCGTACAGAATATACCTTACAGAATACCACCTTGAAATAACGGCAATATGTGTTGTTGTGTTTCGGTGAGTGAGTAAGGGATGCCAGAGCCCATTACCCCTTCCCTTATCCCTTATCATTAATCCTTCTATGGTCGGCAGCGCACTTATGGCGTTGCTTGTGTTATAGGTGACGGTAGCCACCTACCATCAAGTGGACCGTCAGCCTGTCTGTCGATCTTAACATTAAAAA
This sequence comes from Synanthedon formicaeformis, assembly GCA_945859745.1. Taxonomy (NCBI): domain Eukaryota; kingdom Metazoa; phylum Arthropoda; class Insecta; order Lepidoptera; family Sesiidae; genus Synanthedon; species Synanthedon formicaeformis. Next base: position 8,308,363 of record OX243969.1, on the reverse strand, counting down.
AAAAATCGGCCTCTACAGCAGAGCAAAAACCAGCATATTATCGACTGCATTCCGCACTAACATATTTCTCTCGCGCTTACGTAGAAACAAACGTCTTTTTAAGTCCACGCGATTTTTCTACAGTGTTCTCCGGTTATTTATCTCGGTGTGGTTGTTATGAAACGGGAAAATGCGCCGAGAATAATGCGCAAGAATAATGGCACAATCACCACGGTAAAACGTTTCAGAGTAACACAATAAAAAGTTATTTGAAATTTTTACACTGGTTTTGTAACGGCTTGTTTAATTAAAATTTAAAAATTCAACTTCTCACTTTATATATGAATATTCCTTTCGTCTCTTACCATTCATATTGAAATGACAGCGCCTTTTTTTATTTTATCAACGGGGATCTTTTCTAAAGCCTTTCAACAATACCTCTAAGAGGTGAAAAAAAAATTGAGGTTTTTAGTTTAATAATTATTTGAATTTTAATGTCAATTGAAAACTTGTAAAAATTAGTTAATTAACAAAAGCATATTTTCGCAATGGAAATTTGTTTATTCAAGTGTCTAAAAGGTATGTAATTTTTTTTTATTTCTAAATATTCATATTTAATGGGTTAAAATATTTTTTATTGTTCAAGTGTCCGTATCGGTCGGCGCACGCATAACACATCACCCGCTTTTAGCGTTAAATTAAAATTATAAAGGTTATTGGTAGAGTTTCTGGAGGTAGGACTTTTTTTTAGGAAATTTCCTGTTCATTAAGTATCTTCTTTTTACATTTCGGATATCTTTAATAACTAGTTTTGGAGATATTTGCAAAAAATGAAAGCCCTTCTTTTTCGAAAAAAAAATTGTGTATTGTATGAAACGGGTTTTTATTCTGAGGCGGTACGAAGATCGCCGGGTCAGCTAGTTTAACATAGATATCAACTTTCTATCCCAATATTTATTAGTGGCAATAATGATTATGAATTTGATGGAATCTCACTACTCATTCAGCGTTCTCATTACGAAATGATACTGCTGATCGAGCTGTAGGTACGCAATGGCAAAGTGCTCCATTCTACATACATTCCGTTTCTCTTGGTCGGTAGTGATTCGCTATGAGAGTAACAATTTTCATTGTTGGCCTTAACGGCTTTAACTGCATAAATGTTTGACATTGGACATAAAATTTTATATTTTTATTCTTGGCATCATTGTATTTTACTATTGGTAGTATTCAGTAACCGCCATTTTATTGTTTGCCCCTCAGTACCGTCAATAAATTAAATGGAAATGTCTCTTTGTAGTGTCAAAATAAATGTAAGCATATCCGGTACTCATATGTACCAAAAGAACAATTTTTAAAATTTTTATCTGTGTGTTTGTTCCGGATAATCTCCGAAACGGCTACACCGATTTTGACTAGACTTTCACTGGCAGATAGCTTATGCGATAATGATAAGTAACGTGATTAGGCTACTTTGTTTAAGAAAATTTTTAGAAAACAATAAAGCAGTGTCCTGTACCGCATACGCCGCAGCAAAGCGTGGCCAGCGTTCGGTTAGTAGGTAATAGAAAAGAACATTTAAATAAATAGTCAAAAAGTCAGATTTATAACCAAGTTATCAGGCTTACTTTCGCTATTGTGAGCTGCAACAACCGTCATGTCGTACGTTCCGACTATAGCAATAGAAACAAACAGGACCAAAAATGAGGTGAAATAGCGCAACAATTAAACGAAACTGGTAAGTGATTTCTTGGTAAGTGAAGTTGACTGTGTAAAGAAAGCATAGCCGCCTCCGCCGCAACTCTTCACGCCTCGTCTACGCCGCGACGCGCCTCGACGCGCCTCGACTTTTCATGTAGGCGTAGCGCCTTACAGTTGACTGATAAATTGATTCGATGCAATGCAAGATAAAATTGTTAACAAACTTACACATCTTTAATAAGTCGTTAAGGTAAGTAATATTGTTATCATTTTTGTACTGTATTTTCTTTTAATATGGTCAACGAAATATTGCTGAAAAATATTAATTTTAACTTGAAATACTAATTCGAGGTTTCAATTTTGGAAATACTAAGTATGCTTTGCAGCATACAGTTTAAGGATTTTTCTTTCTTAATATCTACGCAAAGTTTTTCTAAAATTACTACACGTATATTTGTTTAATGAACGAAACACACGATCAGTCCATCGCGTCAAATGGACTGACCGTGTCTGGGCACAATGTTTGGCGTTGCTCCATTTGATTTAAGTTGTTTGTCACGTCAAATGATTGATCGTGTATTTCGTCCATTAGTATTGCGAATACTCAAGGTAACTCAATTTTTTGTGAGGTACCATGATTTCGAAGCCTAATGATGGATCTACCTACACTAAACATTCGTAATAGTTAGATCAATAACCTTATAACCTGTATATTATAATATATAATTGTTCTGGAGAATGAAATTTGTGTTATTTTAAGTACCTATAACAACTTACTTAGTATATACTTACTATGTAAGTTATTATAAACCGTTTGTTGTAAGTACTTATTAAAACAAACATTTCACTTTATAATAGGTAAGTTATCAAGAATCGTTTAGCGCCTTAGTTGTGCACTTATCAGCTTTTTGCATTACAATAAAATGTTTTATGTCCTCATAAATTCCGTTATCAAATACTCACTACTATTTACCGTACAATTTAATTTTGTTTGCAAACATTGAAGTGTTTTATAGGTGCGTAATCTTGATTATTTTGTTTATTGCCGGTAATTAATGAAGCATGGAATGGGGTTATTTTTTTATTATTAAATTATTGTATACAGCATATATTATTATCATTTAATTTTTCTTATTCATTACATCTGCCTCGCAAAATGATAAAATCTATAATTTTTTTATTCACATTTGGCTCAAGACTGTGTATGCACAGTAATTGAAATGTTTTAGCTGCACGGTAGTATTCTGTCTGGGTATTATCCAGCAACGGTTTAATCAAAAAACTTACTTCAAAAATTCCCTCTACTAAAATCGAAACATGTAACGTCCAGTACCTAAATGGGAATCTATCCACAAATTATTGCTATACCCTTTCTACAATGTACTATGTATAGAAACATTGGTTTCCACATATATCTGTATATTGAACATATTATATATAAGTGCTTCCAGACCGGCACGATCGTCCTCTTTTGGTCTAACTAAATTATAGATCATCAACGTTGAATAGTCATTAATATCAAAGTTCACTCGACAATGACGATCGATAAATACTATCGATAGTGCAATCAGATTAATCGAGTCGACGTGGAGGTATCATATAATAGGCTACCTAAAGACCGACATTTAGTTCGACCAATGGTAATCTATATCAATCGGTCATTAACACAAAAATACGGTAGTAACGTACTTAGTGCTTGCGTATTATTTTGATCTGTGTCAAGAAAACATCTAGACATTATTCAATCTGACACCTCTAACAGAACAGAACAAAAAATAACAGAACATATTTAAGTATTTGAAGAACCAAATATTCGAATAGGCACATAAAAAACCAACAGCAGTCTCTCTAAGATAGTGGATGAAATGTGTGTACACGTACAATAGGAGAGATAGTATGTTAAATCTAGTGTGTCGTAGCTGAAGCTTTTGAATAGCGGAACGCGCAAGGCTCACCCCAAGGGTTTTCGCTCAAAGAACAAGATTACTCCTTGTACAACATGCATGTCCACTGTTAAGGTACAATTCAGAAGCGGAAGCGGTTTTACATTCCGCAGAGACGTTTGCAAAACAGACATTTATTTCACATTGCAAATCTAATTACTTTTTATGTAAAAGAACGTGCGAATTTTCTCTGAATCTAATACGATTAGATTTGTTTTTGTTCTAATGCTTAATTTCTACATACGGAACTAGATTTGCAGTTCAAAAATAGACAGTGTGTTCTGAAGTCTAAAACGTTGCTCACGTCTCATTTTCTTGCATTTAACGCAATAACTCATAACATGCACTACTCACGACAGAAAGATATCATTTGCAAAGAAACTATGAATGCATTATGAGGTGTGGTCGGGCGAGTAAGTCTTTTACATGTCTTTAATATTTTGTCAGCACAATCTTGCCTCGACCAAGAATTTTTAGCCTGTTAGTATTTTGTTTTTTATTCATACTTAATACTATAATTTTGGTTTATTCTTAATTAAATGATATACTTACGCAATAGCTTATGATACCGATAGATTCATGGAGTTTTCCGCACTAAGAAAAATTTTGCGGACGAACCGACAAGACCCCAACTGCTATAAAATACCCGCGAGTGTACCATTTCTTTATTCGGTCAAGTCGTGCCAATAATAACAAATAATAATAATTAATAATGGCTGACAGGAATTGGGGCAACCAGGCACCACTCCTATTAAATCTCTCTTTAAAAAAAAACTAAATAATAACGACCGTGGTACGACGAACGACGGAATCAAGGCATAACGTTTAGTGCATCCGTAAGTTGGCTTTCTGCCATCATATGTGCTTCAAAACAAAAGTTTCACAACTCTAACTGCTTGATCTTTCCACAATGGCACTCTACAAAATGCCAGGACTAAATTGAAAATGTACAATATATTTCACAAACGTTAACAAAAGACGAAAAAATAAAGGAAAGCTTGCCTTGAAACACTAAACGTACATTCAAGCTTTGTTAAATGTACTCTAATATATTGACACCAGCTAAAACACAACGTCCTACAAATAAAATTTAATTGATTATTTTATTTAAAATTCTTGAATCTATAATTCCGTGTGGTTATCCCTTCTAAAATTATTCTCTTAATTACCTTCATTGTCAAGCCTATAACTTCAGCAATGACTTTCTATACACAGATATAGATAAATATGTATACTCGTAGATTGACACAAGAACTTCTTCTATACTTAAATTTCGGTCCACTCGATTATAAGATTTATATGCTCTTTTTCGTAACCCAATTTCACACAAAGTGCATACACAGCGAACAGTCGGCGTGGTACACTCGTCCACAAACAATAGATAAGAGGGCACGGCGAGTGGTTGCCGTTGCCGAGTTTCAAGAGGGGCACCGTCACCCGCTTCCCCCCACTTGGTCGAACCACCTCTCCCACTTTTCACTGCACTGCTACGCAAAAATCCGCATTGCCACCGCGACCCAAAATTATTTTAAGGCGACGTCAAATTACGAGTGCAATTACGAAAAGAGAAATTGAATTTGAAATTTAAGCTACCCACTAAATAAAATATTTTAGAAATAATAATTTAAAGACAGCACATGTATTAAAATTTTATTGTGACTTAATTTCTAAATGCTGCGTCAAAATATCGCAATTTATTCATCAAATCATTACAATAAGATAAGCGTAATTCAATTCTCTGAATTTCTGAAAATACGGTCATTTATAAGACGATCCGTTGGCAAAAGTTCATTACTGGATCCAGTTGTAATGATGAGGTGGGGGAAATTACATAATCAACCAAAGTGCCATTCTTTAAATGATCTAATCAAGTATAATAGCACCCAAATCGCCCACAATATCCTCTCCGTAAAAGTCTTTCACATTTCAGCTACATTATTCAATTTATTACAAAATATAACTTTAGCCTTCGTACATTTTCGGGCATTTTTGGAAATGTGGACGAAAAAATAATTTGGAGGTGAACCCTGATTATTACGGCTATTGTGGTGGTTGGTTATAAGCAATTGTTATTACGGCATGAAACCTGACCTTTATGAGGCTCACAATCGACTTTTTTCATACTATTGGTAATTTTCAGAAAAAGTTTTAGTTTTTTAGTATTGTATAACAAAGTATACTAACAAATCTTAACATTGTTAGAAATTAGTTCCACTATGACTGACAGGACAGATTATCATACTCCTGAATGAAATTTTAAAAACTTTTTGTTGAACATGAACTTTTAATTTGTGAAAGGAGACGTCCTAATTGTATTTATACTTACATACTTATTTTATTTATTTCTTACTTTAATAAGTATCCATTTAGAAAATTTAGTTTGACAGGCTTAATATTTGAAATGTAAAAAGTGAAAGGATAAAAGACCTAATTGTTGTTATGTTCATTTCTAAAATGACAAATGAATTTGTCCTTCGCAATATGTTTGTAGTTACGTTTTTAATGTGTAATTACCAAATGTAGTCATTATGCAAACGGAAGCTGTTAATGGTATGTTTTTTTTTCTGATTATAAAGATAACGCACACGAAATACGTAATATTTAGTGAGACCATGGTGTAGTAACATGTACAAAATATTTTGTGTGGTTAAATTTTAACGTTGCTTGTTATATTTATATAATAGCGACCTGCCCCCGTTTTTGCCCTGGATGCAATCCTGTATGAGCGTGGCGATGTTATAGTGTCTCACATTTCACTAAATACGTATCGACCATACTACCAAATACAAACCATTCCTGCTGGTAACAAATTTATAACGTGCCACCGATGCTTTACTATTCCGTTAGGGTTTGCAAGGCTAATGCAAAACATTTTTCATTCGAACACCGCTTGCATACCAGTTGTATATTATACTAACTAATGAGTTGTCTTGCTTGAGCATGGAGCGAAGTTTATGGGGTTGCTTACTTGCGATATATCATTCTGGGGTATGCTGTGTTTAAGATGTTGAATATTTATGACAATCTTCGGGCTAATTATATATTTTTTTCTACTTTATTTGATTTTTAACTGAATTTTAATAGTGTTTATCTTGTGCTAATTAATTTTATTATTTTTTGTAGTGACAGGGTACACCCTAAAGTAGGCAGACTAAAATTTTAGTTAGACTGTACCTTTTATAATATAACAGCGGATCAAACGGGACATACAAAAGACTAGCGGGTCCAACGGACACTTTTTCGTAGGTAGGGTCAGAACTTGAGGATCCAAAGGGTTATTTACACCGCGGTGGTGTTGGTGGCAGTAACCTCAGTTGATTATCGTGAAATAACAGCATGACTGTATGTGTGTGCCTTTTTTTTGTATTTTTTGTATAATTTGATGTTTTTTTTTCCCACCCCTTCTACAGGTTGGAATTGAAAATTTCTTTCACCCATCGATATTATATATATTCAGAAAATTCCCCTAAGGGTGCTCAAATTTTGATTTTTTTTGTGAATTTTCCTGGACTATAAGTAAATTACAAGCATCAGAGCGTTTCACTGCTGTCATGGGGGCGACCTTTTGTGTCAAAAACAATGGTCGTCTCGGAGGAATAACATATTCCTATCTAAAAGTAATGATGTACCCCGAATGCAAAAGTTTTTTTCCGTAACACTGAAAGATTTATTGCGAATGTTGGAAGTTGGTTGTTCCCATGTGGCCATTGCACTTTATTTATGTTCACGAATGTTTTAATGTTGTTATTACAATATTTTACAATTTATTACTAATCCTACAAAGCTAAAAGTGTATCAGTAATTTCACTTCACATATTATCTAAGGCTGTATGTAACAATTTTTCATTTGACATTGTAGTTTACGAATTATTAATATTTAATACTTTTGGCACTTATAACATTTTTATTGAGCGAGTTGCGCTGTCTTCCGTCGCATGTTGTGCGTAGTTCTACGTATTTTGTGTCACTGTCATGACCAAGGGGCCACGCGGGTGAAATTACAAATTTTGTTTGCTTTATACCCATTCTTAAACTTTGATTTTATGAGACCGCCATGAAACAACAGCACCTGTGATGTGTTTTGGTGCAAGAATAATGAATTCCAGCGCTCTTTCCCTTATTAATGTCAGCACTCAGCAGCGCACTTGCCACACCCCCGGCGTAGTTTCTGTTGTAAGCAATAGTGACCACTTACCATCAATCACAACGTTAGCATTGCCGACCTTAATAAAGCTGTTGTGTGTAAACAAACCTTCAAATAAAAAAAAAACTGGATGTATACGAAATAAAAAGAACATGGAAAAGTAATATAACTATCCTATGTTCATTGCTTGAGTTTTGAGCTATGTATATTCTCATTAAATTTCATTAAAACATGTCTAATAATTTAGCTTTAAAAACTTAACATATACATACTGAGTTACTATTGCATTTATAATCAGTGTGGGAACACAAAAAAATTACCAAAGCATAAAGGGTACAATGATATGTTATATTACTTGTACCCTGATTTGCAAATTCGCGTCTTATCAAAGATTAAACCCTCTAAACTAACACAATGCTCACACATCGTGAAGTTTGGAAGAGCTCCCGAGGAAGCTCTGTATTGTTTGCGAACAGACTTCACCATAGATTTTGGGTTCACGTTTGTTTAGAACAACAAAGGCTCTAGCTATTCCATTATTTCACTTCCTATTGGCAGGCATATCACTTGCCTAAGTAGCTACACAACTTCCTAACAATGATTAATATCTATACCGGCCACAATAAATTATCTTGCTTAAAACCTTGTCCAATCCAAAAAAGTTTTCAGAGGCGTACAACATTTAAAATCCTCGTAATCTCATTAGCAATCAGCTTGTTTTTATTTATAACTTATACTTTATAATACCAATATGTTCTGCATAAAGCCGTTTTATTCACCCTTTCTTTAAACGGCCTTGGTTTAATGTTACAATTCGTATTATAAAAATGGGGGTTTAATAAAACTTTTGATAATTTATTGCATGAATTTGTAGGCCCTAAAAGTTTACCAAAATCCATGTTAAAGAATTTGTGGTCATAATACGTACGTTGGATGGATATAAAAATAAATTTGTGGAATCTAATCCAGGCCGCTATTTTCATAGTACAATTTGTTGTAACTATAATAACTTTTTATTTTAGTAAGTTTACTAAATTAAACATAAAATCACTTTTATTATTAATCAATAATTACAATATAAAGGTGTGGACAGTTAGTACAAATTCATCTTGTAGAAGTAGATAGTCCATGTTCGACTACCTAAATAACTAACGAATACTTACTTCCTTTATTCTATTGCGTCATATTCTCTCGAATCCCCTATATCTCTAGGTACACAAGCTTCGATAAAAGTACTTGAGGAGGCGCATGGCGTGTATAGTCAATTCAGGTCATTTGGAGAGCCTTCAAGTGAAATGAGATGCATTGCAATTTACTAATGAGACTGACCGAGGTTTTCCATCCACTTATTTCTGCTTATTTCAGATGGAATTGAATCATAGAAACTGTTTCAATAGAATATTGACCGTCGCCTCTTTAATAAAAAAAAAAAGAAATCAAGTTTTTAGTAGGCAGAATACACTTCACTATTGAGCCATGAATTGGGTAGCAATTTTGGCAAAAGTAACCAACATCTTGTACAATATAAAAGATCATATATGTGCTTAAAAATATTTAAAAATTAAATAGATCACGTCTACTGCATCTGTTTAATCGCGGTTTATTATGGTATAATATGACGTATTTCTTATAAATTTTTAGTGTGCCAAAACTCATAGTATACATACCTCCGTGCGCAATAATCCTTATAGAGTTGTACAAAAATTTTCTTTGTGAATACAGTGAATTGTGAACAGGAGCGCCCTTTCATTTTGTCTTATACATTATGCACGTTTCTATTGTGGGACCATAAACCTGCTACAAACTTACATTATGGCATTTAGTTAGTCGATTAACGATTATTGATTGTTCCTGGGTGATTAAGTGATTAGCTACATAGTACCCACATAAAGTTGTTGGCTCAGCTAAAGCGTTACCGTAATCTTACTTGTATAAACTACTTGCGAACCGCTCCCGGCTTCGCATAGAGTTGAAATTTTCAGAAACCTTTTGTAATGGATGCTTCTTCTTTACATTGTATAAAAAAAATTGTCCAATTTAAAATATAGGATAGTTGTTGCTAGTATTAATATATTTATAGGGCCATTAAAATATATATTTTTAAAATGGTTAGTATCAGATATAATCAGTTATACAGATCACACAATTTCACTTCATTTTCGTCCATAAACATTCACATATACGTATATGGAGAATAAATATTTTTCGCTAAGTGTTTTGAAACGCTAATTAAATACAGTAACAATAAGTATTGTACATATATTACACGGAACGAGTACATTACATAATAAGGTGTAAATTTAATTTAACTTGAGCACGGAGTGGGTTACGAGATAAGATCGTCGTGTTATACAACATAAATTTATAAGATTACCGGCGTACCGCCACGGTCTTATAGGGAAGCCTCTCAATGGCTTATTAAATAGATTATTGCGCTTCGAATAAAACGTTGCTCGATGCGCTATTGTTTCCAGACAAATTGCTTTCGGTTAGCGTTTCATTCAAAACTTTTTATTAAATATTAAACCAACTAGGGTAGTACAGCTATTATAAATGAAAATCGTCAAAAAATGTTTTAACAATTAGTCTGACTAAAGAGTAATAGGCAGTTAAACGTCATTCATAGATTACATGTTGGAGCGCAGAACATGTAAATGAGGTCTGAATTCCCGCAGATTCGCGCGTAACACTAACGTATGAATGTCCTATTGCAACTTATTATAATAATAAATCTGTTTAGAATAGAATTAAAGCTATGGCGATCAAAATACGCGAAAAACGCCACCTATAATCATAGTATGGAACTAAGCTCAAATAAATTTAAATCCCAATCGCATTTTTTGACACAAGTATATTAAGTTTTTTTTAGTAGTAATCTGCCTGTCGACCTTTACATAAAAAGTGTGGTTGATATTAATAAAAGAAATATGTGCATCACATTAAATATTTTGATTGTAACTATCGGTTATTAGTCTACTGCTCACATTCATTCAGACATTATTTTACTGATTGTTTAGACTTTCCAACCAAAAGATATCGAAATGAAAACCTTATTCTGTTCAGTATACAACGTTTCTATTTCATTCTATTGGATTGTATTCAATTATGTGTCCGACTCTACAAAGAGTGGTATAAAAATATCTTTTTGTTATTTATCTGGGAAACATTTGTCTTCCGGCATAATGTTATATCTACCTTACGGCATAATGTTATCTCTACCTACGGTTTGTATTGGGCTCTGTAATTAGTACCGCACCTTTATCTAACCTTGTTTCATCGGTACTGATCGCAAGACTGATATAAAAGGGTTAGCTATGTGTACTTTATTTTTGGGATATATTTTTAAATTTTGTTAATATATTAAACTTTATCTTTGCTTGGCGAGTATACCAAAAGACATGGATATGTTTAACTAGTGACCCGCTCCCGCCTTCGCTTGGATGCCGGGTCGTATGCAGATTATATACACAGATTATATACAGTTTCTCGTTTAACGCAATGTCAATGTCAAATTGACAGCGATTATACCGGGTGTCCAACGACTATGGGACATGAAGGAAAAGTACCTTAAATATTTTTTGTTGAAAGAAGACTTTATTTTATTTAGATATTTTAAAAAGTTAGTTATACTGCATTCAAAGATTTTCAAAAAATTACGTCGTCGGCAATAAATAATATTCTTGAAATTTTAATCAAACATTTTACGTTATTCCTTTCTTATAAGATACTATGTTACAGAAGAATTATTGTCTTGTCCATTCTTTCGATTGGCATCATAAATATATGGGTGTTTTTTTTTTCACATTTAAGTCGGTTCGATTCCCAGACGAAGCAAGTAATTTTTAGAAAATCTTTGAATGCAGTATTACTAACTTTTAAAAATAACATAAAGTCTTCTTTCAGCAAAATATCCTATCTACCATATTTAAGGTACTTTCCCTTCATGTGTATAAACTTACACTAGAACCAGTGTTTATGCCGTGTGTGTAAGGTAAGGTACTGAAACAAAGGCTATTCTCAAAGAGAACTTCAGTGTAGATAAATTAATATGGAAATTTTAAAAAGAAAATGTTGCACATATAATTATGTGTGTAAGTCTATATATACATATAATACACATATATGGTACCGAATCGACTGGTCAGACACAATAGAGAGAAGTGAACGCTGGAATAGGATTAAAAGAGATTACCTACTCCAAGAGACTCTACAAAAGCGTGTCCCTGCGCGCTAGGAAGCAATTTTCTATTTTACGAACTAACTAAATGTATAAGAACACTTCGTTTTACAACTATATAATATGGTTGAAGTCACAATTACTGTATGTAGATTTTTTAAAATTCATTAAAGACATCAAACTACTACAACATGGAACCCGCGTGCCATACAAAACACTACGAATTTTATGGAACATTTAAAAGTGACATATGCGTAGAGCATGAACTGTCATTTAAAACAAAACAAACATAATAATAAGTACGTAATTTAAAGAAAATGTGACTATACGTCAACCCATTAGAGTTTAAAATGAAATAGTAGAAGTTGATCGTTACTACCTTTTACCATTGACACGTGAAGGCTCTTAGTCCGCCATGATTCTGTCAAAGGCGTTCTTTTTATGTGCCGCTTTGGCATTTGTGACGCAAATTCCATTGTAATATTTCGATGATTAAAGACTTAAATTTTGATAAGCTCATTGCTCGAATTGCTTGCCTTAAGTGATTGTGCTTAGCGATATAGAGGTCCTCAAATTTGGAAATGAACTTTTGTTGACTGTTCTGTAAATTTAAGTAGGGGCAGAGCACACCGCCCCTCGCAAACGTAAACTAGGCCGCCCGCCCGTCTTGCGACAGTAATAATCACTCCCCTTACAGAAGACCTAGCTTGTGTTAATCAGCGACGGTAGCCATCAACCACCAACTGGACCGTAAACCTGTCTGACGACCTTCACATTAAAATGTATGTTTTTTTTACAGGTAAACAGCGCCGGTAAGAATCCACCGTCGATCCGCGTCTTGGCGTCTAAATTTTATTTTAATGGCGCAAAGGTTTTAATTTCAATTATCTTTTAATTCTCCTCAGAATTTTATTGTAAATATGAGCACAGTTAATACTTACCTATAATTTTCATTGTTCGTTCATGTGAACTTGTTTCGAAGTACCTACTTATTGTTTTACTCTGTTCTAAACATTATTTGTTTAGGATTTGTTTGACACAGTAAAAATGTCTAGAAGCATCATGTACCTACCTAACGTGTGAAGGCTCCGAAAGTCGAGCACACTAATAGCACTTAGTTATGCTCAAAGTGCATTTTAACACATACACACTACGAGTAAAAGCTTACTTTTGCATTTCACTTGAACACAAATAAGCTCAACGTAAACTCATAAAATGCAGTCCGTGCAATACTTAACTAGCAGTAGTCCAAAATGCTTACTAAACTCCATTCCAAAAGTCGAGCTCTCAAAGAAAATCACCCGTGTACCTATTGGGCGGTTTTCCATTAGCGCCGGCATGGCCCGGCATGGCACGCCGGGGCTTCGTTTTTCCACTGAGCCGGTGTTGATCGGCCGGTTTACGTCCTTGGTAGGGATGTCGCCTACCCGCCCCGCGCACTCACACACGCACACGGCTACAATTCATATACAACACACATGCAGTTACGACGGCGCCGGCCGGCAACGGCGGGAGTCAAAAGCCACGGGCAGTGCCGTGCCGTGGCTAATGGAAAAACGAGCCATACATTTTCATACATATTTGCTCCCCCGGCACCGCCGTGCCGCCCATAGGCTGGATACGCGCGACATTAATTGACGTGAAATTACCCAAATCATTACTTAACCAAAATAGCTTGATCAATGAGATCATATTGACCAATGCGCGCTTCGATTATTTCGTTGGACTTGTTGTAGTTTATTTTCTCACTGAGCATGTCCATTAACTGCATTAATAAAAGCAGACCTAGGCCCGTTTGTAAATAACTTGTTCTTGTGTAAAATAAATGCATCCTTCCTCATTTAGCGTCGCAGTTACACGAAAGTTAGACACTGAAGTGTTGTTTCCTCGCTTTTACATTCCCTGTAACTGAGAACAGCTACAACTGTTGTTTGAGTTGCGTTGCGAACTCCACTTGTGTATAAACTCCAAACAAGTAAACTACCAACAAATACGTAATTGAGTTTTGTAATAGCTGTAATTTGGAGAAACTCATCTCATTTATCTCGGCGAATCTCTCGTTGAGTGTCAATACGAAGAACCTGTTTTATAATCAAAATAGATTTAAATAAGAATATTTAAAAAGAAAGAGAATGCTTAATTAATACTGTACGTCTATAGGCTAAAGGTAAGGATTTATTATGGTTTATAAAATAAATATTATTTTTAAAACATTTTTTGCAGAGTTTGCTTTTTTGCGCCTTAACTTACTCAACCGATCACCATGAAATTTCATATATATACGTTGTCATTAAAGAAGAAGGGTTGGACATTCAGAAGAAAAAAGGTTGTGTTCTCGAGGGACGCGGAGGAAGCCGCTGGCAAAAGCTAGATTATTTATATTTTGCAGTGCCATGAATCGGGATTAAAATATGGCCAAGAAGTATTGAAGTGTATTTAAATACTAAACCAGAAACCTGTAAAAGGAAATCTTTGTTCTAAACGGTTTAAAAAATTTCTACAAAGATATTTTATAAAAGACTAGCTGGTGCCCGCGACTTCGTCAGCGTTCAAAGTGTTATATAGCGTAAAGCCTTCCTCGATAAATGGACTATCCAACACAAAAAGAATTTTTCGATTCGAACCAGTAGTTCCTGAGATTAGCGCATACAACCAAAAAAACAAAAAAAAATCTTCAGCTTTATATATTAGTAATAGATTTGATTTTATATAGTCCAAAGTTTAATTTTAATTTACAAATTTGTTGTTTTTTTATAGTAAAATTTTGAGTTCATTTTTTTATTTTTTTTAAATTTAGACATAGAAAGTATAAGTTAATGGGTAATTAACTGGATTGTAATTTTAGTTCTTTATGGCTACACACATGAAAATGTCGTTAATATGTATATAGGTATAATATATATAAGTTTACTTATTCAAGTCCTACCTAAGTTTTATTCCTTGGCTTAGAGCCATCTCTCTACTGTCATAATTATGGGATCACAAATCTACAATTACTTCAGACGAAGTTTCACGTGAAATCATAATAGTATTTCCTTTTATTTGATTTTCGTCATTAAAATTAAATTTACTCTGTGATGTTTTACTGGAAAATGTTGTGGTAAAACTAGGTATAAAATATCTTATAGCTAATATAGCATCGGAATAAAAGTTCAACTAGTTATTATATTATTATATTCAGTCTAGACACCATTGACTGCCTTTAGGAGAAAAATTAATGCTATATCGGGCATACACTATGTTATTCCAGCCAAATAGAAGTTACGAATAAGTAAAGGTTTGTGCTTCGTGTGATCGTTTTGTGAGTTAATTGGAAAAGATATTTCCAAATTACGATAAAAATAATACCTGTTATGTTTAATATTTGTAGCTACGAACTAAACCGAGATAAGCGCAGTTTATTTTCAAAAGTTTTAAATGATGATGAAAAATAAGATCGATTAAACAGACTACAATTTTAAAAAGGCGTATTTAAATACATTCAAACCATTAAAAATAAGAGGAAATCTTTGAAGTGGGAATTCGTATGCTAAAAATCCTTTTACATTACGAGATTAGCATACAAACGCAACCTTTAATAATTGCTACGAGCTACGAGCTCTACGCGGCTGCTACGAAACGAGAAGCGCCATACAAAACATTGTTTTATTCAAAGAACTGAGAACCGCTAAATATGCCTACTCACGTACTCTGAATCATGACGTTTGACTCGGCAGGTGTTTGCACTGAAGTACTTGAATATTAAAAAGTAAATAAAGCACCGCGATCCCCGGGAACTTGGTCGGAAATAAAATGTCACCTCACAATATTTTGTGCAGACGGTTATTTTGGTTTTATACTTACGGGACTGGTGAGTTTTGTGTAGATGTGTATTTTTGAACATAGGATACGAAAATGGTTTTTTAAGGAAGCACGCGCGTTGTTTTTTCACGGCTGTCTTTCCTTAAGGCTTGCGCAGACGAGGGACAATTTTCGGGGTAGTTTTTGTTAGTCTAACCATGGGGTACTTACAAATGCATCGAATAACGTACGCTTACTAAAATAACCCTTTTTTTTTTTCAAGAGGAATCCATCATGGATACCCATCGGCCTGAGAACAGACCGGTGGATTATGTCGGACTCCTGCTCCGAGATGGTATTGGGGAAGACCTACCGACTAAACCTCTTGGCGTCCTCCGCGTACGCTATAAGGCGAAGTTGCGAGGTCGGACGAACACTCTTCCGCAATTACTAAAATAACATAAGACATCCAGAGACTTGCCCACACAAAATAACGTAGGAGTACTCTAAAATAGAACTAATGTGCCAATTCGTATCAACGCACACGTCGGATCACAAGAGTGACGTACCGTACCTATGCTAGAATTATACAATAATTATTATAGGTACAATATAACTTTAACAAACGAAGTCTTCCCCGCTTTGGAGGATTTTTGTCTTACGCGGACAAGTCTCGTCTGTGTTGTTTTTTCCAGATTTTTCCAGATTGCTGGAATTTGTGTCTTCTTTGTACATTCAAGTATATTATTTTTTAAGATTAGGATGCACTGCGTTCCGCAGTCATAAACTATAATTTAAACAAAATATGATCTAAAATAGTATCTAAACAACATATCATTTAAACTACTTATACTAAACTAGATACTTAGTGACTGATAGTAGATTTTGCTACAATCCTATCTAAAAATAAGGACGATACTACGATAAGTTATAGTTAAGGCTCCAGTCCAGTTACATGTGAAAGGGCTTAGCAGTTCCTAGTCTAGAACCACATAAATTAAAACTTTGCAATTTGGCTTTGGAAAACTGAATAGTAAGAGATGTATTCATTTCATACGTAGCTTTCAAAAGTTCCTGTGCTCAGCGAAATAAGCTGGATTTTGGGAAATGATCTCCCTGAATGTTTTAAATATTCGTATGTGGCTTGTCCAAGTGAAATGGACTTTATTTGCTAGACGTGAAGTGTTGTTTTTTATTGTCATGACACCATCTAATTTCTGATCAGATTGTTAAACGTACTCAGACAGCACTTTTCTTTTACTACACTCAGAGGAATAATAATGATTGTATTGAATTATATGTAGTTATACTGAATTCATTTCCCTATCCCTTACGAGTAACTTATCCTTAATCCTTATTAAACGTATTCACACAGTAGTTTTCCCTTACTATAATAGTTGATCGTATTGAATTATAGTTCTTTCTATCTCTCCCGAATATCACTAAGTTTCGTAACCAGTTATGAATAATTTTAATGAAATATACAATATTTTATTAACAAGTTTCTTTTTTGTACACATTAAAAACGATTCATGAAAATAAATTATGTATTATAATTATTATGTAGTATGTTTTCATGAATATTTTCTAAAATAACGAATATCATATCCGCTCCTTTGTACAAAATTGTATCGATACCTATTGAAATATTGAACTATCGTTCGGAAACATTGAAAGCTGGTCACCTGATGTATTTCTCACGGAATTATGTCGTCATTCATCAAATGACAAAGCCCTTTTCAATACTGCTTCTACGTATTTAGACTGTATATGGATTAAATTTGAACCCCGTCTATACAGTGTTAGCTTTGAAATTTTTCAGCTCTTAAAATGCTTTAATGGAAAAAAGCCGATTATATATGCGAAAGTGAGTTTGTTTTTTTATTACGTTTTTCACGCCTTAACTACTAAACCTATTTATCACATCCGTTAAATAAAGAAGATTAAAATTATGAGAGTATAAGTGGAGAGAATAGTTAATGCTTATTAAAAAACTATTTTTTTAAATAGCAAGTCAATCGCCAAACTTTCTTTTTGAAGAACATTAACTAAGTATTGAAAATTATGTCAATTAAATTAATGAGCAGGTTAAAAATATGCTTTCTTGAAAATGTCTAACTTGCTAGTAGTTAGTTTAAAAAATGAAAAATTAGAAAATTATTCGCTTACTTGAAGGACTGCGAGAATAAGGGCCTCTTTCACGAACTAAAAGTAAAGTGTTGATTAGTTACTTTTAGAAATCATTTTCTGTTATATTGAATTGTGCACTCGTTTTACTGCATCATTCGATAGCCGATTTTTTTTTATTATTTTTGATTTAATGTTTGGGACGTTTACCGTACAAACGAAGGTATATCAGCTCCATTTTCCCCGGTTACCGGTGACTTTAAATGACATTTTGGCCTACTTGACGTTTGAGAAACAGGCGCTAAGACTAAAGACTCTTAAAACGTAGAAACGAAGTTACAACAAGCCCCCGTTCTTCGGCACTTGATTCAGTAATTTGTTAGGACACTGCACTCGCGGCGGCCACTCGACTGTTAAAGGGCCCTTCCTATGTAGGTTTGCGTGTTGAGTGAGTTTAGATTTTTGTGTCCTCAAATGTGACGTTTTGGTTCAGGAAGTAACAGAAAGGTTTCTTTCTCTCTTATTTTTCACATTACTTGTGTTTTTCTTGGTCAAAATTTCTTGGCTTAAAAACTGAAGGGCCATAAAATAAAAAAAAAAATCCAAAAATGTTTTTATTGCAAAACACAATCACAATCCTTCATATTGTATATGTTGCAAAAAGACTTATGGTTGTTTTATTCCATATTTAGTATATTTTTATATTTTTTTTATATATTCAAAAGCTACTTATACGCTTATATCTCGTCTAGTTTATTAAAAAAGTACTTAAAACATTTAATGCTACTTAAAATACGCTTCTAATGATGTATAATATGCATATATTTGATATATATCTAATAAGAAAAAAATAGACAAAAAGTAATTTAATTTTTTTCGATTAGCCCTCCTGTAAAAAGTGTAATTTTTATTTGTGGCCCTTTAGTTTTTAAGCAGCGTAAATATTTAAATGTAACATTTTACACAATACTAAAAGTACCTAAAGAAAACTGTGTATGCTAATAACGTCCACATAAAAGTAATTGTATTATAAAGTAGCTGTTGCACGCGACTTCGCCCGCGTTTGTAAAATACAGCCTAATTTAATCGGTTATGTAGCTTTCTATTGGTGACAAACATACCAATCTTCTCTCTTTTAATCAATCAATCATCAATACTAATAATAAATCTGTAAGTGTAGGTATTGTAACATTTAAGACGTACAGGACACGGGATAGACTACTCTTTTTTCTTTTTCAACGCGGACGAAGTCACTGGTGCCAGCTAATATTAGTATAGATTCATTGACGATTCATTTATCGAGTGTAAAGTGCTTGCATTAACATTCTAAATTAGGGATTCCAATCCGGCTGGGCCAACTTTGGAAATGAACTTTTCAAAGTTGACTGTTCTGTGTGTTCGGGGTTTCATCCCCTGTCTGTTGTGTGGTTATCCATATAACACAAATAATAAGTACCTACTTACTTTTGAGGCTGTACAATTGGCGATTTATTTAAATTCTTTACCTAAGCATGACAGATGAATATTAAGATAACATCTATGATTACGATGATAAGATCTAATTTTTCCTGTATTTTTCAAACAAACTAAAAAACTATCGAATCTGGCCCAAAAACCTCCTTTGCTGACAAATCCTTTTATGTCTGTTCTGTACTAACTGTTGACCGCGACTTCGTCCGCGTTCAAGATGTTATATCGATACCTTAATTCGCAAACCAAAAAACTCCTCTGAGTCAAACTTTATAATAAACAGGGGAGACTAAAAACGTTATATTTTTTTTTTGTATGATACGAGAAAAGAAAAAAGACAATTTTACATTGGAAATTATGGCTCGTATTAACCGATAGACCTTTTAAAAATTAAATTTTAGTTGTCATTAAGTTTCTCCCGTATCAAAAAGTCATTTTCAACCAAAAGTGGAGTTATTCGTTTTGCGAATTAAGGTATCGATATAGCCTAAAAGCCTTCCTCGATAAATAGACTATCCAACACAAAAATAATTTTTCAATTCGAACCAGTAGTTCCTAAGATTAACGTGTTCAGCCAAACAAAAAAACTCTTCAGCTTTATAATATTAGGAGGAGATAGATATCCGTTATGTTTCAGTCATTCCTTTTAATAAATAAAACATTATTACCCTTTCGTAAGTAGGACGTAGTTACTAAAACATTAATGTTATCTTCTCAGTGCGTACCCAGTTAAGTAGATTTTAAGTTTTCTGCCCTTAAAGCAAATACGACCCTCAATAATCATAAAAGTGACCTGATGTCGGGCAAATGTTTATTTTATGTCACAATTCTGAGAAGAGACTTAACGAGCCCGCCCCGTCTTAATTATCGCACAGCCGTGCTGGTGTTTCGTTCGATAGCGACTTTGTTACAAGATTTATGTTATATAGTACATACAAAATATTTATTTGTAACATTCTAAACCATATTTGTTGTTAATTTTAAGGCTTAGTTTAATTTGTACGTAAATATTTCGCGAGGAATTCCGCTTTTCAGTTGTAGATTTAATATTATATCACGTCTTTTAATTGATGAGCAACCAAAGTAATTGCTAATTTCAAGTTGCTTTACGTTGGTATATTATTTTAATTGAATTAAATCTTAATTTATAATTGACTCAAAATATTTTTTTTTTTTTTACTACAGGCTTCAAAAACTGAATTGCTGCAAATTTAAAAACTAAATAAAAATAATTGGAACACAAGGGAACAAAAATTGAGTTAAGACATTTTGTTCTCGTATCGACAAGGGCATAAATTCACTTTTTTTAATTTTACAGGAGATCCATTTAAAGTTAATTTTTTTGCATTCATTATCGTATTCTTCTGCTTATATTGCTTTTAAACAATTCTTCATCAAATAAGCCCCATAGTCTTGTAAATATTTTTTAATTTAATAATGTTTTTAAGACATTTCTGCATATATTTTATGTTTATCATTTTCAAAAAATTTGTAAGTTATGCCCTTGTCTTACCGAAGGTGCGGTATGTTCTAAGATTTTTTTTTATAATATAAACCACACTCAATATTATGTACTTAAGGTTTTTTTATTAGGTTACTAGATGTTAAGTAGGTACTTTGAGCTTCCTATTTGAACTTTTTGTTTGATCGTCCTAAAACCTTGCCTTTATGCTAATCCTGATGTTTAAGTGAAAATGTATATTTATTTCTATAGCATTACAGTCGCCCGCAAAGCATTCCATCCGCATTTCTAAGACATTGTTTTGCTGCGTATATCTCTGTTTGGTAAGCATTTAATCTGAAAAGTCGAGAGTTAAGAGTGGAGCAAGTATAGTGCCTCTAGATAAGGCAGAGGATTTACCGACTTACACTGTATACCGTATATCCTCGCTTTTATAAAAAAATAAAAATAAAACATGGCATATCTGCGATAATTTAATCGCGCTTAGCTCCACTCGAGCGTGGACCTTTACAAGTACGTCTTTTGGCGTTATCAAATAGGATATCTCCGGGTCTCGACTCTCATATAAACCTAAATTATACTATACTGCCTGCACGGGTACTGGCAAATCTCCAAAAATTTCGTCGCATATGACTACAGACTTCATGTGGGTTCAATCGATAAAATGTTGAAGTTACGAACGAGCTTGTATACTGAACCAATTTGGAAAATGTCGAGCCGTTTTCATTTTGTAAATCGTATTTGATGTCGTTTCACTGAATTTAAACGCGGCAGCACACAGTGTGCCTTTACCAGACTCTGCCGTTACTTACTTAACATATTATGTTACTGCATCTCTGTGACATTGACTTACTGAGTTTATTAAGTTTTATGTAAAAGTTCTTTGTTATAATTAATTTAATTTTGAGCTATATATTTTTTTAAATTACGAGTATGTTGATATACTTGTCCGAAAGGACCGCGTGTTGAATGTATCGCTACTTCTGACCGGTCGCATCAGATAAATTAATTATGTCTGCTATGGACGTCTTACGACTGAGATGAAGATGATGATGAAATGGAAATCGCTTTAACTGCCACCATGTAAATTTTTAGAGCTAATACTTTTTTCGCGAATAAAGTTTTTATGTTTTATGTTTTTCGTGAATCCGACATTGATTTCCATTAAGCCAAACCGCTTTTACGTATGAAATGTGTGCAGTAGTGCTCACACTGCTCCGCGCTCAGTGGATTTAAACTTATATTAAATTGTCAGTCTCCATTGACAGTATATTTCCGGCCAATTCTCAGTTAATACGGCTCCAACTGCTTCGAGGCATATAATATATGCTGATATAAAATTTGTAGTACATACTAGTGCAGTGGACATACCTGAAATTTCGCGTCTCACGACGGTATCTAACTAGCTGACCACCCAGTGTTTTGTTATGTTTCGGTGCATTGAGAATGAGACACTGAAGCACATTTCCCTGTCCTAACTTGGACATAAGAAACACCATTTAACTGATGTAGCTACTAGCTTATGACCTTTTTTTAAACATCGGGATATCCTCACGGGAGAACTCTTATCGGCAAAAACTTTATAGCACGGCCGTACGTAGGCGGGATCGCGGGAACATTATAACACGACTTCCGTTATCCGTCACGCCTGTCCAGCGTGGGGAAGAGTATGCTGCCTGTCAGAGCCTAGGCGCACCCGAAAGTAGAGGTACGCCAGCCATAACGGGGACCTCACAACGGGCGGTAGAGACGCCCAGAGATGGCTTGTAATCCTAGCTGTCGTGTGACCGTCAAGCCGTGACGAGTTAATGGACCAACATGATGTCTCTATCTAATATGTATACAAGATTATAAAATGAAGTTGCTGTCCGCGTCTGTTCTGTTTCTCCGCAAAAAATTTCTAAGTCACCCAATGACCGGAAGTTTGTGATATATTATATAAATTGCAGAAACCATCCCTGCGAAGCCCGCGGCGGGTCGATAATAAAAGCAATGTTTGATTAAAAGCAATATTTAGCCGAATATCGATTATGCGTTTGTACTCCATTTGCCTTGTAAAATAGTAAAAATATATCGTATCAAACCGCGCCCGTTTCCAGTTAGCTTCATTACTCAGTGAACAATGCTCTGTCGGCTGATAAATGATGCCTCCCTTCCGACTGATGGCTGCTAAGATGTATCTTATTTATATCTTTCACGGGCACACAGTGAAAACAAACTTTTACTCTTTGCAATATTGTGTTTTTACTACGGTATATTGTACCGTCGAAGTATTTCTTGAACATTTTATAAGTGAAGTTCCATGAAAGCGGTAAATACAAGCATAGGTATAAAAATTTAAATACCAATATAATTCAATTTCACTTATTGCATATTATGCATCTGTAATCCTAGGATAGGTATTTGTTTGTTACAGATTGTCGGATCAATTTTCATAGCTGTTCATGTTCTAATTACGAGGATTATTTACGTTATTGTAGATCAAAGACTCTCGCTAATTACTCTGGGGATCTAAACGTAGGGTAAAATCTGTGTAAGTATGATTTAGAATTTTTATATTATGTACTCAGTTTTGTTTTCACGATTAAATCATATGAACACATTTTGTTGACAAAAGAACTAGAAAAGGTTTAAGCATTATAATAAAATTTATAGTTTATTAATATTCTGATATACGTAGGTACTAAGCATTAGTCTTATGGAAACTAACAGCGTCCTGAGGCTAGATCAAATACACTCAGCCCTGGGTCTCCTTTAAAAATGATCTTATTGGTTAATCTTTTTTCCTTTAATATATAAACAATATATAAATTTAATATATAAATTTTATAATTTGAATGTGTATTTTATACAATTAGTTTTCAAACATGTCATACATTTCAAATCCCAAATTATAATAATC
Source organism: Synanthedon formicaeformis (assembly GCA_945859745.1). NCBI lineage: Eukaryota > Metazoa > Arthropoda > Insecta > Lepidoptera > Sesiidae > Synanthedon > Synanthedon formicaeformis. The sequence continues at coordinate 8,284,678 of OX243969.1, read as the reverse complement.
ACAATGTATTTTAACTGCGTTTTTCTACAGACATACAGAAAATTCTCACTTGCATAAATGATCTCATATTATTTAATGACATGTTTTCTTGTTCTCGAAAATACTCGTAACATTAATATCAATTTGTTCTTTCTTGGCAAACTACAAGTTTTGGCCTTATGGGAACGCATAAATATATAATGTTCAGTTCGGGTTCAGTCTGAATTGTAGACGCTAAAGTTATCCTGTTTATTACTTACTGATAAAAGTTTTGAAATACAAGACTAAACAGTAACAATCATACTTTTTTTATAAACAGTCCTTTAATTTAGAAATACCTAAGTTTTACCCTAACGAAAAATAATAGTCTTGCGAAGCTTTAGGGCCGAACTCCACCAAAATGGAGATCGCCGCTTTGGTGGAGTTTCGCTTTGGGTGACTCCACTGAAGCGGAGATGCGTACGGACTAGAGCGGAGGTGCAAAGAATAGAGATACAGAGACGGAGATGTCTACAAACTCATCTCCGCTGCACGCCGTCGCCGGCCTGTGAGTTAATTAGACAATATGACACATCTGCGCTCCGCTACCGTCTCCACCGAAGCTGAGCGGATCGGAGATGAGTAAATGACGATATCCTATCCTATTGGTTGTTTCACTTTGAGACATGCGTACCTAAGCGTGGAGGGACTAAGTCGCATTATGACTAGTCGTAATGCGAAGTTATATAGTTATTTAAATCTAGAAGCCTTATAGGTTAGAAGAGAGGAAGGCAAAGAGAATATTATAATTAGTCATAACGTTAGGGGATCTCGAAGCGTTGTTTCTAACACATCTCCGCTTCGCTCGTCTCGTTACCGCTTTGGTGGAGTCCGGGCCTTAGATTTAGTTCAAATTTCACTTCATTACGTTCCAACACAGCAACGTAAATAGGATCTTCGACGTTCAAATGTTAAATAAAAGAAGAATTTTTAGAAATTTAAGCTACTGAAATGAGATATTTTAAGTAGGTTTTTTGTTGCCTGAAAATGTTGCTATACTCGTTTTAGTCGTTCTACATTCTTATTATAAGTGATAAATTAAAATACAATCATTCGGTTATGTTTCACGTTCTATTGTATTTCTAGTACACATATAACAATAGTAACATACCTACATAACAAATCAATGTTAAAATTAAATTGGCAATATATAACTGCCATTGTACTTTTCACACTTCACACTTTTTTCCATAAATATTTTTCTCAAACTAACTTTATTTTGTGTGGTGCAATAATGTACATTAGTATTGAAAAATAAAAGTTAAAGATATCATATCAAAAGTCTTACACAAAAAGATAAATTTAGAAAATCTTTTAAATAACTATTTTTCAGATTCCTATTCCTTATATAATTGCTAAACAATACAAAAAGAGGATTAACAAGGAATTAGCTGAGTTTGTGTTGTATACACACTACACGTAGAGTCCTTCGTTATATCAATCAAGAAAACATGTCTTCAAAAAATGATTCCCTCATTTGTTGTATCTGCCTTGTACATTGTGGGGGAAAAAACACAGGAAAAATATAGTAAAAAAATAGTGTGGGTTGGAAAAAGTTGCCATTGGTTTTTCGGGGTATGTACTTATATGTACATACATAACAAAACCAGAGATAAAATAAAAGATTAAACTTAGTATTGAGTCTCCATAATTTTTAGGACGCTTACCTAAGATACGATACGATATTTACATATATATAAAAAATATCAAATGTTTTTTGAAGGAACCACGCCGACACAGAGACAGATAGTTAAATATTTATAGGTATACTAGCTAAACGATCCCTGCTAAATCTTTATGTTGGATCAAATTACACCATAGTTACGAAGTTTTATCAAAATCGGTTCAGTAGTTTAGGAATTCATCGGCGACAAAAATGTGACACGAAATTTTTATACAATATTATCTGCTGCCCGCGACTTCGCCCGCGTAACTTTATAAATTATATACTAAAAACCTTCCTCGAGAACCACTCTATCCATTGGTGAAAACAGCATGAAAATCAGTGCAGTAGTTTTGAGTTTATCGCGACAGACAAACGCGGCGGAGGGTTTTGTTTTATAATATGTAGTGATAACGAAATGCCACGTCGAAAGGATTTATATAATTTACTAGCTGCTGCCCGCGACTTCGCCCGCGTATAAAAAATAGATAAAAACCTATTCTCAGACCTACGAAGTGTACATATAAAATTTCATCAAAATCGGCTAAGCCGTTTCGGAAGCGTATGGCAATTAACACTGTTACATGAGAATTTTATACGCTAGATAAGAAGTGCACAATATACAGACAAATTGCACCAAAAGCAGTTCAAACAAAAAAAAAACAAGAAATGTGTTTCACAATTGCTGGTCAACTAAGTATACAACTTACTTGGAGGCTTGTCGCTTTGATTTACGACCCTCAAGATAGCAAGTTTGCGGAACCTAGCGCGGGACTTACATTTAATCTACCAATTAAATCGTTTATAAGGGGTTTGTTTTCTTATTTCAAAACTTCCTCTCCATCTTAAATGCGATTTTCAATTTGTTTGAAATTTAAAATAGCAGGGAATTCAGAAGATTTATGTAAAGGAAATCTCGAGTAGGTACATTCTATTTATTTAGTCACTAGCTTTTGATCGCGCCTTCATTAGCCTTCATCTTTATTGTAAAGTTAAAATCTGTTCAGTATTATCAGCTGATAATAGTACACATAGTCGAATGTCCAATTTTATTTTAAAAAGTATGCCACTTTAAAAAGAATTCTTTCAATAGTGCTTACTCCTTTAGTTTTTATTAAAGTTCTCTTAAGATACACTTTCAAAATGGAACGCTTTGCGTCTTAGCGCCGTTGATTACAACCTTGGGTTTCTTTTCTCTGCTAAGTTTAATACTTTGTAATCCACTTTGTCATAAAACAAAGGCATTGAACTTACCTTTCACAAAGTTTCAGCTAATCCTGTTTCGGCACCAACAACGAAATTACTCAACTTCGGTTACTTTACAACTAATAATCTCATTGTGTAGTTGCTTTCAGACGTGTTTTGACGGAATACGAAAGAAGCCAATTTCTCTATTCGAAGAAATTGCTAAGCGTTGAAAATGTTTAAAAAAAGGAAAATGCTTTACTTTATCGTATCTGTTATCCAGCAATGTATAGACAAAAATTGTCCATCTTTTTATTCAAAGTTAATTTAAAAAAATTGTTTAAAGTGTAAGAAAAGCTGTTTTCAAATGAATTTAAGTTGAATAAATTTTCGTCCGTAATTTGCAATTCAATAAAATTATTCACGTTGACAAAGTTTCCATTGTACGCCATCAGTTCGAGACGTACTCAACTGTTCTATGGAAATGAGATTGCCACAGTTTGGGGGAATTTCCTGAACAGGCATATAGCTCAATGCGACGCACGACCTCACGGATAACAATGGGAAACTGAGTCTGCACGAATTATATACACCGTTTTACATCTTTGTCGAATATATCATCGGAACTGCACATACTTGTTGTAATTAATAAACTTGAAATACATTGATTCTGTGTTGCGATAGGTTTCTGATTTTAGCGAGAGTTTTAACTCGGTGCGAATAGGAATGATAAACATCCTGAATAAGATAGCGACGTATTAAAAAAGCAATAATGTTCGCAAAGCAACAACTGTAAGTTTACAATGGTGAAATATTAAAAAAGCACAGGCATTGTCACAACAATGCTCATATTTATTTTATGATTAATGTTTGCATCACTTCATACGATCAATGGGTCATACGGATTTACATAGTTAGATCCGTATTATAAACCATGTAAAGAAAAGTGGATTTAGAGACCGAGCGAACTTGCAAAAGCTTGCGGTATTTATAGTATCTGAAATGCCCAATCTGTCTCGAAATAAACTTGATTTTTTTTTTCTTCGGTAATGTGTTACGAAGTAATTTCAAACAATTATACCATATACCACTATACCACTAGAGTAATTTCAAACAATTATGAATATATATTAGCTAACTAGCATTATTAGTTTGTAAGCACAAGTTGTGGAATCGACTAAGTGGCACTTACTGCCAGGTGAATACCTGACAGTGCTACTTTGAAGTTTGTCGGAGTTAACTATTCCTGTTATCTAGTAGTCGATATATTGACTGTAAAGCGTCTGTAACAACATTGTTATGTTTCATCTGGATTTCATATTCCCAAATATTCCCAAATTTCATATTCCCAAATTCCCAAATATCAATACATTTAAATACGTAATCAAATGACATTGACGAGCCCATTTGTCTAGTCTTGTTGTTAAGGTGTCTTAGCACTCTGACTCAGGGGTCCCGTAAATGAACTTTTCGAAGGTACCTTATTTCTGGGTCTGGCAAGTAATGGAAAAGCATACTGCTTTTTGATGTCTTAAATTTGGTAGCCAGTCTGACGGCAGTAGTCATCAATTCTTCAAGGTGGTCTTTTCTAAGGATCATTGTAAGTGTACTGTTGTTAGAGGGACTGTCCATTTTATAACTGCGGAACAAAATCAGTAAAGCTAGACAGTAGCACAGTAGCAAGACTAAATATTCATCCACCCGTCACGTATCCGCGTTATTATATAATCTCCTTTCGTCTTGTTGAAACTCACCTTTTAGCGAAATTTTATAAAAATCAACGTTCATCGGTCCAATTCAAACAGCTCAATGCAAATCCCTAAGCAAATCCATTTTATGCCCCTAAAAGCGTGCGCTGGTGACAACTCGTGAATTCTGTTACATAAATATTAACTGAATATCTGTTTTATTCAGCGGGGAAACGGTAGGGCCCGCTGATTTATTGGAAGGCCCCGGGAGATCAAAGGCTGAGTACAGATGCAAGTGATTTTGCTTGAGATATTTCTTTTCATTTTTAATATAGAAGTTGTTTCTTGCCTTAGTCATTACAGTGAATGATGAGTAGTCAGTAACACTGATCTGCAATCTGTGTTGTGTTATATTATTTTTGTAGTTTCACTACAAATTGAAACAATCTATGATTCGAATATTTAAACCGTTTGAAATAATAAATTATTTTTTCCAAGTTGATAAAAAACACCATAAATATAGAGAAAAGCAACTTACGTGCAGTTTTAAAATACCTGTGTTTGAAATAAATGTCCAAAGAGTAAATTTTTTTGGACATTCAACAGACATTGGGGGACGATGCTTTACTCTATTCTACGGTCGCTTATTGGGTTGCTGAATTCAAAAGAAGCACATCGAGTTGTGAACACGACCTACGTTCTGGGCGGACATGTTGAATTTCACGATGATGACGCAGTTATGGCTGCCGTAGAGGAGTTCTTGAGACTTTTTGCGGAAGGAATAAGAAAGTTGGAAAGCGGTATTCTAAATGTCTTGAATTAGAAGGATATTATGTATGTAGTTTTTTTTTTTTTTTTTATTTATCTCAACGTATGCATAGATAGATTTTTGCGTCCGTAAAGCCGATTTAACGTGCCCTTTGTATTCTATTCCCAATCTGTGTTGTAATAGTAAACGAAACGAAAAGGTTCTAGATATATTGAGGGACGAACATTAAGAATCGCTGACTCACTGTTGTGTTCCATCCCCTATTGTGCAGGACTTATTTGGAGAGCTTTTTGATAAATCGCCCTTTGGCCTTCGTCTGTACAAATGCATGTCTAGTTCACTTTAGATTACTATAACTTACGGTTTGTTTTGTTGAATGTCTCACGTAGATAGTGTGTGAGACGATCCAAGTAACTGCAAGATTTTTTTTCGCGTGATATTTTTTTATCTTACATTATACATCTTTGATTAATTTCTTTGGGATAGATCTGGAATCCATTAATGCAAAGTGACGTATTAATATTATGAAGGACGAGGTATTAGGAGATATACTCGTAGTCCCTTACTCACTCGCCGATACACAACAACACGCATGCAGTTATTTCCCCACATTTCCAGTAGAGCCTGATATCAGTAGTCCGATTACTTAGGACTGATGAGTCAGTACCATTGATGGTACTACTGAGTTTTTTTATTCTCGTTAGTACCACTGTACAGTCAAGCGAACAATGCACAATCGGCCAATGTACAATAAAACGCAACTTGTGATTTTACTCCAATTTTGACTTAAGACACATTTTCATGAATAGGTAAGTATAGAATAATCACTACTTTCTAATTTCTGTTATCATCTCTCTCAAATCTCGCATCGAGCTGAATTTATTTTACAGGAGCCTCCTCGATATAAGCCACAATAGTAACAACTTCCTTTTCCTGACGCGTCCAAAGCCTCCCCTTGCGTTTGCCGTTTCCTTAAAAAATAAATTCCTTCTTATGCCCTACCACATCTGAAACCTTAATATTATAGTAAGATCTATAATATTAGGGTTTGCTATGAAGGAAATTCCTTCGGCCCTGAGAAACCTGCATCAATGACTAAATGTTATTTTAATGTCGTCGTTCATTTTTATTACTTTATTATTTGGCGACGTAGCCAAACAACTTAATTTGCGCTGTTTTGATTGTGATTTTTTTATGTTTAGTTAGTTTAGTTTTTTATGCCTATTAGTGTTCTTCACGTAGCGCTCTGTTCATATTATGTAGGTGTAGGTAACTCTTAAGTGACGTGAAATATGTAAACTGCAAGTAATTTGCAGTAACTTGCAAGTATTTTATAAAAAGAAAATAAGTCAAATGAGATAAAAAAAGATTGGCCAAATTTTCATCTCCCGTTTTTACTAACTTTCCAAATTTTTCGACACGAATAAAAGCGAGTGTGAGCCGCGATGAGTTACAAGTATAATTTGAACATCCACTCCAAGTGATACTCACTTGTCAGAGATAATGCGAGATTTTTCCAGAAAATTCTCGTAGTTCCGTGTGGCAAAAAAATGTGCTCATGAAAGAAGCCTCATCGCACATTCATAATAGCTTTTCAAAACGACGCGCTTTCACCTCGATGAATTTAATTTGTGTAAACGCAAAGCGTGTACATGTATGTACGAGTACATGTTACGGAATGCAAACAAAATTACGTGTTTAAAAGTGCGCCACGTAGAATTTCCGGCTCGCAATCCTCGGAAATCCATAAAATCCGTGTTTTTCGTTCGAATTAATATTGAAAATGCGATGTGAATTTAAATGACGCGTGTAATAATCTGTCGTGTGATATAAACGATAAACTTGTATTACATTAATTGCTATAGGAATTTAGTGCAATAGTAATACAAAGTGGCTTCGGCCTACTTTATATTTTAACATGAAATCTAATATAGCTAATTTTATTAAGAATTGGTGGAAAATCCATCATGGATAAATCCTTTATTAGAGGACTTCGTTTATTTGCCCACCTTCTTCTATGCACAGATGTAAATATAATTAACAATATTTACATGTTTTTTTTTGCTATTGATTTCTAATGTTGTTTCCCTCAAAAATGATTCCTCTGTTTTCATATGTTTCATATGTTCATAAAAATGATTTCATATGTTATGTTCCAAAGTTGGTTTCCAAAATAAACTTCGTTTGAAAGAGTCACTCAAATATCCAATATTCGTATCACTTTCCATACTTAAATTATGTATAACAACATTACGAACTGAAATTCCGATTAGGTGATTCAATATTATACATGTCACGAATAAATATTCTATAGAACTATAGTATAATTATAAAAGTGACAAGTTAAACTGTAAGTTGGTGGTTACTGGTTCCACATACATAATTTATGACTGCGGAACGTTATAGGTATTGTGTCTCAGTATTCTGAGGCAGAAACGCCAGATGCCACACTTGTCTGTTAAGAAATGATCATTTTTATTCAACAATATTATGAGAAAGTTGGATTCATGGTGCCTAATAGATCTCGTGTCCTCGAGTCGTATGACCACAAGCTAAGTCAAGCGGATTGTACGTCACAAATTTGCAAATTAGTCGCGCGCCAACGCCCTCGCCTACGCCCCACCAATCTCGTTTCAATTTACAACTTGTAATTTACTTTAGCCATGTAATATGTCCCATGGAATATTTCACAATTTCCAATTAAGAGAATGAAAGTATGTTTCAAATTAAGGTAATTTGGTAACAGTAAACATTGCATAGAGCCTACGATTGATCTAACCGTTAGCCGGTGTAGAGCGTTCCTCGAAATTGTGATTTGCTGTTTGTTGAATCTCAGAGCAATTAGTAACAAGAGATAGCTTCACTTTATGTTTCCTTTACAGCGATTTTTGGTCCTTTACCAAGCTTGCATACGAGATGCTATCAAAAATATTCATAGTTCATTAATTTGTCAATGTTCATTCTCTTGTAAAAATCCAATTTAGACTGTTTAGATGAAATTATGATAAAGTAAAAATCTTTACCTCTTCAAAATATTAGTATAGACGGAATTAAGTGGAAATGTCGATCGGCTCTGAAATTCTCGGAACGCAGGCCATTTGATATTCAAATAGGTCATCTAAACTTTGTATAGCAAATGTTTGGTTAATGCAAGCGTCTGGATTTTGGAGATCTTACGACTTACGTTAGTCTAAATTTGAAATTACTTCATCCAATAGGTATACCATGTTTATTGTTATAAACAAAATAAGGTTTTTCTTCTCGAAGAAAAAAAAAGGTTAATTGAAATGAAATTGAGTGTCTTTAAAATGCTCAACTTATTAATTTTTTTGGAGAATAGAGAAAAACAAATACAGATTAAAAATGAGTATCAACCTATTTGATCGTCAGTGTGATAGTACTCGTATGTTTTTCTCACTCGCATTCTTAAACCGAATAACACAAGGTTTGACTCATAAACGACTTTGGTATTACAATTTTTATAGCACATTATAAGATTTATTGCAGATTTAGTGTAAGATGAAGCAGTTATACATGATTAATGTGGTAATTTTGATCCCCAAACGTAACTTGAATGGTCCTTAAACGACGAGAACGAAGGAAAGATCACACATAATGACATGTAGATTTCAACAGAAAATACACCTTTACGCGTATTTGAATAAGAGCTATTTGTAGAAATTTTACACTGATCATTTCGACTCTTTTCGCTTTATACCAACAGCATTTCGCCTTTCTTCATATATTTTCTTTGCTGCGCATCGTACGAGTACTATTGCAACCGGCAATGCAACCAATTATTTCATAAAACAAGTCGCATTAGATGATGCTATATTCCATGCACTACATAACTTTTACTAATTTCGACCACGCGTGAATGAGACAACTATATAAGTATGCTCCTACTGAGTAAAAATATCAGACGAGTAAAAATACGACAAACACTGACCAATGTGACAAAGTTACCTGACGTTTTTTTTATAGATCAATGTAATTTAGGAAATTGTAATTTGTTCTTCAAGTATGTACTGCTACATTTGTTGATATGTATTATTATAATTAACAGTGTCTGTTAATTAGTAACAATTAACATTTCTCTGAAATCAAAAACTAAAATGTTCATTTCTCTTGCCTTCGTGGCTCTAGTATTACATTTTATTCTTTTGGTTTCGTAAATTTTCGTATTCGTATTTTTCTACATGAATGAAGTGTACTTCTATTTTCTAATCCGCAGTAGAAAAAAATTCTACATAAAAGAAGAATTAAGTGTGAAAAGTTTAAACAGATCTTTAAGATTATCGGATACCCTTGAAAACAGTGATCAAAGAAGTGTAAGAATCTATACCAGGCTTTTGTGTGTCGCATTGTGAAGATGAACCGAAATAAAACAATAGGAGGGTAAATCGACCGAAATTGCAAAGCGTTGCTTTTCTTTTTATTCATGCTGCAAATGCATACGAGCAGCAGCTGTTACGACAGCTCGAAGCCACTCTGACCAACCGCACAAGTTTTCAAACTTTTTGCATTACTCTGAACGCGCTACTTGCGAAGCTTTGATTTATCACACAATTTCTATTTAGTTTTTTAATATTTTGTTGTATCAGTCGTAGCAATGTTGTACAACACATTTAATCTTCTTTGTGCAGAATACTTTATTATATTGAGAATAGATACGCTTAACTAATTTATAAAATAGGTGTTAACAGCGAGGTATCTTATGATTTTCGATCATCAATACTTATAATTATTAAGTAAACCTGTATAAAATGTTAACTATACTACATTTTATTGACAACAAGAACAAAAGTATAGTAAGTATAGTAACAAAAGTAGTCAGTAGCAAATCTCCTGTGGCAGTTACAGAAGGCCACTGTGAAATAACTACCTACTTTCTACTAATAATGTTATGTTAGTAAGATGTATTCTTTTTTCATTGATCAAATAGGTAAACAAACAATTCATGATATAGAACTAAACAAACAATACGAACAAATTCTAAATGAGTTAATAACTGAGTCAACTCTCTTTGACAATGCCTAATGTACAAATTCCATCTTTGAAACAGTCCAGTGACCATGGCGACGCTATATTTGTTTACGTTTTTGATCTATAGAAAAAGAATGGATCGTAGTTATCAGTAGCACATTTTAGATATTCGTTTAGTCCAAGTTTACAAGTATAAAGTACAAGTTTACAAGTACATTACTTCTTTTTGGTAAGAAATTGTTTATGCAACACCCTTAATTTCAATTAAATTAAACGCTTTATTCCTCTGTGCGTTGTAAGGCACATTTCTGAATAAAAAAAAAAAAAAAAAAAACAATTTTATAGCAATTTCCCAAAAGAGCGTTACAGGGGAACTGTGGCTTAACTACCGTTAGCAAATTAAATTTGCCTCCGGTAAAATAAATTCCTATTCAATTTTCACCTCTGTTCCTTACGAACTAAGCCTTCAAATAGGCAATCCGAGCGGTAATTGAATTACGATCGGAAATTTCAAAACGGTGAAAGATATTGAGATTGAATATAATAATTTGCGTAGCGATAATGCTCGTTTGAATTGCAAATGAATCGATGTACATATTATATTTTCGACTTTCTTCCTCGAGTTCTTGGATACTTAAGTTTTCCAAAATTTATTGGTACTATTCGTATTAAAAAAACTTAGTATATGCGACCGTAATTTTGTAGTAAAGTCAGCTTTTCTTGTTTTTCTTTGTTTTTTTTGAATGATCTAATCTGTTTTATTAACTGTCAAAAACAAAATTTAATGATAAAAAAATTCACATTTGTTTAGTTTTATGTGGGTGTGTATGTTTTGTATTTACTCGTATATAGAGATTTAGAGGAGTGGGGGTAATGGCGTTCGTAACCTCTTTTAAAGTCTCCATTCTACTTCAAAAGATTTGTGCGCACTTTGGGAAAATTATGGCACTTTTAATTTTTATTCCACTTGATTTAGTACTATTATTTATCCTGTGACTTGGTTAAAATACTTGTACTATAGGATATTACATAATTACATAATTTTAAAGTTATCTATATCTTTTAATATCTATACATACATACATATTATAAAAATCTATGGTAGCCGCGACAGCTAGTTATAAAATAGAATCGCTGTCGGCCTCTATCTGTTTCTCTGCTTACTTCTTTAAAACAATTCAAAAAATTTTGATACGGTTTTCACTAATGGAAAGAGCATCAAACGAGCAAGGTTTGGGTTATCATCGATACTAATAATAAATCTGTAAGGGTTGGTCATGGAGTAAGTTACTTTGTTTTCAGAGATATCGTGTTTATAGGCTCTATACATGATACTGAAACTAAATTAACCATTTTTAGAATTTTTTTCTGTATGTATGTATGTATGTATGTTCCTCCATAACTCTTAAACGAATTAACTGATTTTCATGAAACTTTGTAGACATTTAGACGTACAGGACACAGAGATAGGCTACTTTTTTTCTTTTTCAACGCGGACGAAGTCGCGAGCACCAGCTAGTATTTTATATGAAAGACAACCAGTAACTAATTTTTCGAACCTGTAAATAGTCCTTAAACATATATTTAAAAAAAGGCTTAAGTATTCAAAGTACTAATAAGTTAGATGCATACAAACTGCTGTTAGAATAATCTTACGGCGCTGGCTTGTTTATAAGTTACTTGTATCAGGATTCCGGCAGCGATCTGAATCCCAAATAAGCTTACTCGCGCCATAGTTATCGGATTAAGTTTATAATTTATGTGCATGCTTAATTTTTCCCGGTAAACAATACTGTTTTGAATTAACTTAAATTTTATAAATACACTAGCTGCTGCCCGCGACTTCGCCCGCGTAAATTATATCTCGAGAAAAACCTTCCTCGAGAACCACTCTATCCATTGGTGAAGACAGCATGAAAAACGGTGCAGTAGTTTTTGAGTTTATCGCGAACAGACAGGAGGACTTTGTTTTGTTTTATAATATGTAAGGATTAGGGAAGGTTTTGCTCTTGGCCAACATCTAGCCGTGCAAATAAGACGAGGCGTACGATGGAGCGAACTCATCCAGTTCCAATCCTTGACAGTGCGCATTGTAATGGATGTTTTAAAACGCTTTCTCAGAAAAATCCCTCATTTCAAGAAGATGAGGATGGCTTTTTCACAATTTTTTTTTATTTATTTTTTATTTATCTATTTATTAATACAGTAATGTTTACATTTTAATTTAACATTGGTGTAAACATAAACTCTTTAGAGTTTCACCGCACACCATGTTCAGTTTACATAATCATTAAAATCAAATAATTTATATCAATATATTTATACATATAGATAATATTAAAATATATACATTTATACAGACACTTATTATAATTTATTCCGATTAACCTTGATTAAACCTTTTGTTGACGCTCACGAACACTTGATTCTTTAGAATTACCCACTTTAGCATTTTAGAATTCCAATTGATTATAACATTTTTTTTTGTTTATGAATAATGTACATTTATTGTTGTTAAAAATTATATTTATCTGCAGTTAATTGTAAAAAGTATTGTTTTAGCTTATATGTCATGTTTTTGGGTGTTAATTAGATTCGCGATTACATAATTAAAATGATATTGTAAATCGTAGGGGGTGTTGTCCTAACCGGACAAGGTAACCGATAGGAGGACATCCATTACATAGGAATTGTCCAATCGGAGGCAATTTAATCTAGCCCGCACCGATCTATCTCATGAGGAGACACTTTTGTAATTACGGGGTCGCAGTTTGGTTGTCGCATTTCTATACCCACCTACATCCCAGTAAATTAAACTTAAAAAAGGTTTTTTGGGGTCACAGTTTTCAGCTGCTTGAATTTCAGTGTGATTCACTCATCACGTTCTAAATAATATAACCAATTTTATTATATTCGAAATATTTTTTTTAAATGAAAATGTCTTTAGAAGCAATTAATTAAGAAGGCTCAATTAAAATTTAAAACAAAAATATTGTTTCAATTGTGCACTTTGTTAATTCTGTACACTAATAAATGATTTAAGCTCGATCGAAGAAATTGCGAGAAGAAACATAACATTTTTATGGTATGTTTATGAACACGTTTTATAGCTGAAATGGGTAATAAATATTCATTGAATAAATTTTATTATGAATTTGTAGTTTTAATAGTACAGCTCATACACTTTAATATTATTTTGAAATAGAAATAAAAAAAAAAAAGCAAATCGATTGACTAAACGTTTGAAAGTACGTATCCTTTTTAAATGCGGTGTCAACGGCATTTATCAGCGACCCGTATGTCACTCAGCTCAGCGCGCAATAATTCGCAGCCATGTCGATTGCATAATATTATATGCATCCAATCTATATGAAAGGTAAATAAACATTCGACTGCAAAAAGTATTCTGTTAAAATCAGTTTTATATGTATAAACTCAATCAGCTTAAAAGGTCACCGATTAAATATTTATTAGTGCAAAGTAGTTTTAAATAAAAATAGACCACTTGGTCGGATGACCTTTGCATGTAACACGGTGGCTAGCTGTCAGTCAAGTTCCTATCTAACTGGACATACGGATAGACAACTCAATTAACCTGTAGCCTGTATAGTGATTAATATGTAGAAACACAAGATACTCGTAGTTAGTGCGGAATATCAAACGCTCAAATTGTACGTTAAAATATTATCGAGTGCTTGTTAATTTTATGATTATTTATAACCTATATTGATATTGTATATTGTAATTGGATTGTATAAAAAAAAAATTCTTTATTTGGTTTCCTATTTTAGTGTCTTATAGAAGTCAAAACAAATAATTCTACTAATAATTTATAAATGCCTAAGTTTGTGAGGATTTATGCTTGTTTGTTACCTATTCTCGACTTACAGACTTAGATGATAATTGGCATACAGATAAGTAGTTTATTATCTGGATTAACATGTAGGATACTTTTTATCCTGAAAATATAAAAGGTTAAGCGCCACTGTCGTCACAACGTTATATTTTTTATTTTTCAATGCAGACAAAGTGGCGTTCAATAACTAGTTTAAAGTTACTTGCGTCTTTCTCTGCTAACTTTTTCTAAAAACCACCCAACGTGTTTTTCATATGGGATAGTGTGGCAGAAAATGCCATCCTAATATTGTAGGCGAGCAACTATAGTCTAATACACAATTTATGTAATTTCAGTTAATAAAAATTTACTCATTAAGTCCAGTACTTACTTTCCTACTGGCTCACCTTTTCAACCTACTTCATTCTTACCAATAGAGGTCAAGGACTTAAAAAAGCATTGAAAGTCTCGCTAAGCAACGACTCAAAGCTTCAAGCTTTCCTTTGCTAGTGTGGAAAACCATTTAGTTAGTGGATTGTCATTGTTCAAGTTAACAAAAAATGCTGGTTGCTGAAACTAGTATGGAGTGAATGTTTCCATGGAGGCTCTTATATAAACGTACCCTATATAGCGAATTAATTTTGATGATCCTACGTCAGCCCTTTTCTGTTTTTCATCTCCTTTTTTGGTGACATTAAAAACAGTAAAAAAGTTATAACTACATACTTTATAGTTTTGATGAAAAACTATTTTTAAAGAAAACGTTTTTATTACTGTTAACCTTATTTTATTTCTCTAGTGAGAATTCCCCCGACTTCGGCCGCGTCCTTTTGGATCAGTGTTATTTTCTGAAAACTTGATGAAAAAGCTCTGTCCTTTTCTGTAAATAGATTTATTTAAATTTCTGACAATATATTAAGTAGATATATACACAATTTCATTATGTTTGGTCGAGTACTTAAGGCGTGAATGAGTAACAAAGAAACGCACAAATAAAGAAACTCTCTTTCGCAATTATAATACGAGTATCAGTTAGGACTCTATTGTATGCGTAACAGCAAGTACATACAAAATCGGTTGATAGCTAGCGATATAATCCAATATTATACACAAGAAAATGTTAGTATAGTGTAGTTAGTTAGTATTTATGTAGTTAGTAATTTGGTAGTAAACATACTACTCGGTACCTCGCGCCGATGACGTCATTCCTGTCGACAATTATCTAACCGCATAACACACAAGGCACCCGCAAAGGTAAAGGGGGTTGCGGCAGAGGCTTTCGCATTCCATCAAAATGCCGAGTTAACTTGACCGAATAGTAATTTGACGAAAAAAAGGGTGCTTGTCCTAACGCTCTGCTTTAGGGTTCCCGGGTACGAACTTTTCAAGGTGGCTGTGGCCTGGATCCGGAAAAACATTTCGCAGTCAAATTGAGCGGCCAATCTGACAGCAGTGTCCACCCCCTGTCAAAAGATCGCTGTGAAATAATATCATCATTGTGAGTAAGTGAGTGTTAGATTCGTCCCATCCCATCTTGCAAGAAAGTCAAAGTAAATTAAATACCTATCTAAAAATAATCATGATAACATTTAAATGTCTCATCAAAAGAAAAAGCGTCTGTATATTTCTTTAATCAATCTAAATAAACGTATTGTTTAAGTTGATTAAGTTTTGTTTGTGTACGTTTATTGATGGCCGATGTTTTTACAAGAGTAATCAGTAAAAGAAATATGACACAGGCGTGGTATTGTCCGAGATAGCGGCACGATTAACGCAAATGGCGGCATAAAAGAGGCAATATTCGCTTATTTATGGCCCGTTCCGACCACGCAACGGAGTTTTGTGGGTAACTGTTGATATTTCACTCGCCTTGACAATATGTGTATTGTGTATACCTAGTTGTTCTTTGTATCTATAGATATTATAGAAATCAAGATTTCTATAATATTGATACGGTCACTAATAATAATAAACGTTAATAAGTAAACGATTAGATATAACAATATTGAATATCTGCTTCCATTCAACTAAAATAACTTACTAACTAAAAAACCGACTGTTTTACATGAGATTATGATGAGATCTCACAACTTTTTGTAGTGCAAGACTTGTAATATTTTTTTTAATTTTATGTTTCTTATGGGATCCCTCTTTCCATTAGTGAAAACCATATCAAAATCTGTTCGGTGGTTTAGTTAGAAGAAGTTACCGGAGAAACAAACAGAGGAGTCCAATGAATTTTCTAAAAAAATACACAAAAGGAATGAAAATATCAGATCTCTCGAACTATTGTTATAGATCAATGAACCTGTACTGCGCCTGTCTTCGATGTGACTCCTACTAGGCATGATTGATATACACTTCTCACAAAAATTAAAGAAGAAAAAAAAATTACACAGTTTTTTTTATACCCAAAAATTACAGTTCAATATACCCAAAAAACCCACAGAGTTTCAATTTAATCCAATCAGCAGTTTTTTTGTCCTATTCGATTGAAAAATTGAAGGAGCAAGATTTACGCTCTAAAAAGTTTATAATCTTTATCAAAATGAAAAAAGAAATATCACTTTTTGTTCCGCATCAGTCACTTGGTGAATTTGAAAAAATAAATCAAAATTAACACAGAAATAACCGATGTAAAATTTAGTGAAGATCAAGTCATAAGACTCGATTATTTTAAGTGTAACTGGTTGGCTGCATAGTATCGATATACAATACTTTAACAATCGGGTAAACAAGTGATTTTTAAATAAAGAATACGATCACTGGCGAATAGCGTTCCAAATCGCTTGAACATCCTACGAGGTTCAATCTTCTCGCTTAGAACGGTCCGTTGTAATTTGTTTCAATGAAAAAAGTTAGTACAGCGTATATGTTCTCGTTTGTTTCAGGTAAGGAGAGTGAGGAAATGTAACGTCTCAACTTTCCTCATACAGGAAAACTTTTAAGGTATGCTCGTACTTAATTAATATGGAAAAACATTGAAGGCTGAAAAGCATTCGTCTACAAAGTGTTTTCTCGTCGTTTCACACATCAAATAAAGGATGAGTTAAGTGGGCGGTAAACGAAACGTTGACAAAAAAATATTTCAAACTACCTGAACGCGGCCACGCTTCGCTGTGGTGTGCGCACGGGGCTCGTGGTACTGGACCACTGCTCATAATATAATTTTTTCTTTCTAAATAAAAGAAGCCTAAGTTGCCCCCTATAACATCATTAATTTTCCAGTGAAAGTCCAATCAAAATAATTTTTGAAAGATTTTTCTATCCGTTCCGGAGAACTTTTGGTATTTTTGGTATAAGTACCAAAAGTTTTAGAGCAATGTGTGATGCCAATGATGACATAATGGCGCTGAAACGTGGTCTCTAACTATGGGCTATGCTCGGGGTTATACTGCGCGATCGAATCAGTAATGAAGAGATCCGTAGACGTACGAAAGTAACCGACATAAGATCACACGGAGTGCCAACGGCCGCTGGTACCGTATATATATATCATATTTCTAGTCGGCTATGACAATAATCCACTTGCGGGTATCGTCATTGGACTAAGTCCGTGTTGGATGTGCTGAAGAAGGGGATATTGTAGCGGTTACGTTTCTTATCTCGTGCGACCATCACGCATTCTTTTTCAGTTATTACCGGCGGGGACATCGAACTTTCGTTTGAAGATCAATTGTGTCATATAAAAGTTCGCTTATAGAATATTCATTCGACCTTTGCGGTGGGCAGGTATTGTATTTATTTCCCTCGGGAAATTAAATATGATGTATTATTACCTCTATACGTAGCCTGAACGAGGCTCGCGCTGATACTTAAGTGAACCAAAGAATTTAAGTTAGCTCCGAAAGGCGTCCTTGGTTGCGGATACTTACTAATATTAAAATATCGTTTCCCTATCCATTTCCCTACCCCTACCCAATACCCTTATTCTAAATCCTTTTAGTCGGCAGCGCAATTGCAGCACATGTTGCGTTGCTTATGTGTTACAGGCGACGGTAGACACCTACCATTAAGTGAACCGTAAGCCTGTCTGCCGATTTTAACATAAAAAATATCGTTATATACGTGATTAATAATAACAGTGTTCGCCCACTGGAAATTTGTCCATAATCTTGTTGAAAGTGAGGAAAAAGTAACTATTTCCAAATCCAAATTGTTGAAAGACTTTCATGTTGAAAAACGATAGTGTTCTATTCGTACTAACCTAAAATAACAGTAAATAACTTTAGGCATTCATCATTATAATTGTATATTTAATCCTATGTATCAAAGATGTATGCATACTATCTACAAGCATTACGTTTGGTATTGAAGCTAATACATTCCCGTGTATATATTAATATGTTTAGCTTGTAATAGTAATATACCCTACTGCTATTCGCCTCGCCCACCTCCCCACGCACACCCCCACATTGAACCCCCTTAATTCGCCACTGCTCATTATGCGGTTAATTGAAATTAATTACCTAAATCGAAAATACGCATTATAATGATATTAATTTGTGAAGAGTTGAAATATTTGTTGCACATAAAACACGTCTCCATAAGATAAGTAATTCTTTTATGGATGTTATGTATACGATTTTATAAAAATAAAAAAAACTTACCGAGATAATTAGAGAACTACAAGGAAAAAGTATAATCAAAACTAAACTCTGGTAAAAAGGTTTTAATAATTTCGTTGATTATTTATTTAATGAAGACTGGATGGCCTGGATTTAAAATTTTAAACAATTCTAAGGGCATAACAGTTTTTGTAGTTACAAGGAATGTAATTGTTACGAGTATTTATTTTATTTCAAACTAGCTACTGCCCGCGAGTTCGCCCGCGTAACTTTGTAAATGATATACTAAAAACCTTCCTCGAGAACCATTCTATCCATTGGTGAAAACAACATGAAAATCGATGCACTAGTTTTTGAGTTCATCGCGAACAGACAGACAGGCAGACAGACGCGACGGAGGACTTGTTTTATAATATGTAAGGATATGACAAATAAATTGGGATCCTGGTTTCTCTTGAACGTTTGTTCTCGTCTCGTTATCATTTTGGAATATTTTTTTTTTAATTAGACTGACGATTAAATGTTTCTTTGAAACCTGTTTGACTATTATTACTGTTTGATTACGAATTATGACGCTCATTATAAGCGATAACTTCTGGAGTGATAAATACTTGAGATACGATTGGCGGAGTCTGGAATCCTCGACGCAGCTGTCTCTTCTATTATAACTTTGTGCAACATCACAGAATTGTCTCGACGTTTCGTTCCACTTGGGCGGAAATTGAAATCGGTCTTCCTGTTACTGAGGTCACATATTCGATATACTTCGATGGAATAACTTATTGATTGAAAGGGAAAGAGTTTGATGCTGCTGCTTTTTTTTAGTTTTATAAAGATACTATGGATTAAATCTATACCAATATATAAAGCTGAAGAGATTGTTTGGTTGTACGCGCTAATCTCAGGAACTACTGGTTCGAATTGAAAAATTCTTTTTGTGTTGGATAGTTCATTTATCGAGGAAGGCTATATAGGCTATAGAGAACGCGGACGAAGTCGCGGGCACCAGCTAGTTATTCAATAAATTGTTAATTTTAACTTTAGAATCTAAATTACTTACCATACTCTTTCACTCCGGAAAGAATTCTATTAACGGTTTCCATAGTTATGCCTACTTACAACAAAAAGTATAAATCAAAGGCACGCTGTGCCTAGATCTAAGCACCAATAGAACAAAAATACTATTCGCGTAATGCTAAATGCCATTTTATCAAATAATTTGATAAAAAAAAAACTAGCTCTTTTACAATTATTTTTAATCTCATTTGAAATATTGTATTTAAGAACGAAGTGGAACTCTCTTTGATGATGGCTCGAGCCAAAAGTTGAAGAGACCCTTTCAACTTAGTCGCGAGGCGGAAACACTTTTTGATATCGGCCACTTTTATGTTTCTTCGTCGCTCGACGTTCCACCATCGCTCTCTAACACTTCTCAAAGTGAATTTATAATGTGCCAGTGAAAGAAAGCAGTTTTACTATGTAGTAATATTTTCAAAGAGTATTTTTGGAAAGAAGTCGTTTAATAAACGTGTTTGCAATTTTTAAAAAAATATGTTAGTTTAAGCAACGTACAGTATTAACAGTTTTATTATTTACTAGTTGGCGCCCGCGACTTCGTCCGCGTTGAAAAAAAAGTAGCCTATCCTGTGTCCCGTACGTTTAAATGTTTATCTACCAAGTTTCATGAAAATCAGTTGATTCGTTTAAGAGTTATAGAGGAACATACATACTTACATACATACATACATACATACATACATACATACATACATACATACATACATACATACATACATACATACATACATACATACATACATACATACATACAGAAAAAAATTCTAAAAACGGTCAATTTAGTTGCAGTATCATGTATAGAGCCTATAAACACGATATCTCTGAAAACCAAGTAACTTACTCCATGACCGACCCTTACAGATTTATTATTAGTATTGACGACATAGAAATGTATCAAAGTTTAAGCTTTGATTTATTTAGACAAAAATAGCCTTCTTTTACGATAAGCAAAAATAGAATAAGTGCTTACACACGTTAAACACAGCATAAAATTGTGAAAAATGCGATTTTTCTGTCTATCCTACAATAATAAATGATATCATATAATGAGAAGATTAGGTTTAATAGATGCAGGAGTATTTCGAGTAAGAAAGTACTTTAGGATTAGGGTTAAACCGTTGCCTTTGGGTGCTCGATAATATCGTTTATTTCAATTTATAAGCAAATGCTATGTGAGTTATAACTGCGCATAAACCCTTGCGAAGTGTTTCTGATAAATTATTACTTAGAAGCGACAGGTGCTCTCAAGGTGATGATGGAACTTCGCAGTTTATAAGTGGATCCATCCCTAGTCTCCTAGTTATATTAGTTTCAAACTTAAGTTGTCATTTATCAGGATTTCGAGTGACGTCTCTGGAATTTTCTCGTAATAACTGTGGGTCCGAGCCGAACGCTCGCTCCGGTAATGTTAGGAATTTTTCATTAACGAACAAGAAAGATTTTCAATTTGGGAAACCCGGTTTATTATAATGAATTTTGTTCATGTTAATTGTTCGTGTAGTGATGTGATATTTTCTGAAAATGAAACATAATTAATCTTCTTTATCTCCATATATAAAAATCGAGTCATATGTCTCGTGCCTACCCGTGACAATAAAGGTGGGTACAAAAGAAAAGAGGTACGAAATAGAGCCGTACGGAACTCACCTACGTACGTACCAAAAAAAATTATACAACTTATTTGTGGAGGTGGAGGCCTTAAGAGCAACAAGTGGAGTATGACATTTTATATATATTTAACGAAACAAACAAGCACAAGTTTAAAAAATAATAATAATGCGATTTAATTAGAAAATATGGAACTAGCAACGTAAGAGGCTGTTAAAGCATTGTTTATGCCTCGCATATGAAATTGTGAATGCATTTGAATCGCTTTAATGGAATCAATAGCTCATAATGAATGTGCGATTGTGCATCATCGTTCTCGTTTCAATAATTCGAACTGAAATTTGATTGTTGATTCGAGAGGCGAAATCATTTTTAAGCTTTTAACGCCTGGAATTATGAATGATATTCTCAATAAGTTGGTGTTATTCGAAATAACGTTCAGTAACAAACGTAGGTACTTCTAATGACCTTCTATGACTAAAAATACCTATTTTAATTTTTGTATTACTTTTAAGCGAACATTTAATTATTTCGTTAATTAATATGCCCTCGCTTCCATAAATTTCGTTTCCTTTGCCTCACTAATTAACTTTTTTAAACGTGCAGCCTAGTTAAAAATCTTTTTTTTATAATACGCGTCGCTACGCCCGCCGCGGGGTTTGCGGTTGTAACTTTTACGGATATAATTATTATTATTCAATAGGTTTTTAATTTGTAATATGAATATGTATAAAAATGTAAATAAGTTGTTACTGTTCCAGTCTCTTTATTCACCTTTTAAAGAGACTGAAACCTCCGAAGTGTCTGATCGGAAGGGAGTTCCCAAATCAAGTCCCACGGAGACATAGGTCGTAACGTACGAATTCAGGTTAGCAGGACAGGAAATCTGACTCGGAAACAGACGCGGTCTTACCTTACTATGACTGAGGAGTAATACCACAGTCACATCGCAAAGAAGCCTGCCTGTCTGAAAAGAATATATGTATTTGCTATCTAGTCCTTCGAAAACTAACTCAACATATACACAACGAAGAACTTCATTTATGTACATAAAAATGGTTTCGTCCACAAGGGCCTTTGTTCGTTTTCGAAATTCTCGTAATTTGAAATTAACAATACCTCCATTGTATTGTAAACCCGAATTTAATATGGCAATTAGTTCAATTTATTTCCACACTGATCCGTTACTTTTCTGCAACACGGGTGGTAATTAAAGTGGCCGAAACGGAGCGTATAATGGTAACACCAGCGATAAATTAACGCAAACGACCGCCGGTGCACCGTGCGTCGTTTTTCAGCGTCGCTGGCAACATTGAAACTTGAAAAAAGACGCAGTCGTTTCGTTTACAAAGACTCGCGCTGATTAAGATACTAAGATTTGATGCGGGGTGCTAACTTTCTTTATTTTAAAGACGATAAGATGGGAGGGATGGGCAAAGAAAATCTATATATTTTATTTTATTTTCGTATGGCCTATTTATCATGCCATTTCTTAATAATTCAAAACAATTATCAAGTAATTAGTTACTCTTTACTGTTTTTATCAATACTAGCTAGTGCCTGCTACTTTGTAAGCGCTGTAGTTAGTTTTTTTAAAATGCCACAGGAACCTAATATTTTTTTCCAGGATAAAAGTATTCTATAATTTAATCCAGGTAATCATCAATACATCAATGAAAACCGCATTCAAATCGGTTAAGCTGTTTATGAGATTAGCGTGCGCAAACGCACAGACAAACATACAAAAACGCAAAAAAAAAAATTTTTTTTATACCCCGTTACAATGCGTACAAATTGTTTTATAAAAAAGTACAGACACTGCTCGTTTACGATTTTATTAATATGTATAGAGAATAGATGTACAGATTTCAAAGATATTTACTACATCTTTCTAAGAAATATTATGTAGAGTGCGCTACGCCGTAGCCGTTATGTCTACGCCGTAGCATGGACGAACATAATCGGCTTTAAGATTTAGAATTTCTTCAACTCGTATTCATGGATTTTGTAGTCGTAGAATGTCTCAGAATAAATGCTGTGTCACTAAAAATTTATGAAGACACCACACATATTATTGAGAATGATTTTAAACGCGTTTAGTAGTTAGCATTATCTATACCAACATATAAAACTGAAGAGTTTGTTTGGTTGTACGCGCTAATCTCAGGAACTACTGGTTCGAATTGAAAAATTCTTTTTGTGTTGGATAGTCCATTTATCGAGAAAGGCTATAGGCTATAAAGAACGCGGACGAAGTCGCGGCCACCAGCTAGTTAGTGATATTAGTAGGATTATACATTAAAAAATGAATTCACTTCTTTCTAGTCTAAAAACAGTGTGGAAATCTCTTTTCCGTGTCTAGGAAAGATTTTAAATAAACCAATGTTTTTTTTTTTATTGTATGTATGTATAATATCGTACAGTGCTTAATGGTGCATACAGTGAATGTATTATTTATAAATTCTCCCTACGCGTGTATCCGACGTGCAAAATTGTGTTTTTATCTGTGTTCACATCCGCAGTGATTAATCAGATTTATCAGAGTCCATAAATCTTCTCGCCCACCGCATACACCCCGCATGCCCGTTTTTAACCTGTAGACTTCGATATTTTAATGGTCATAAAGTGTTGCCGTAGTTTATAACCTTGCTCTTAATCTATTTCCATATTGATCTACATCTACACTTAATATCACTACATAAAACAAAGTAGCTTCCCGTCTGTCTGTCCCTATGTATGCTTAGATCTTTAAAACTACGCAAAGGATTTTGATGCGGTTTTTTTTTTAATAGTGATTCAAGAGGAAGGTTTTAGTGTATAATTTCAACGCGGGCGAAGTCGCGGGCACCAGCTAGTTATAATATAAAGAGGAAAGTTTTTTTTTTGTATGTTTGTTTGTAACTAATGCATACATTCAAAAACTACTTACCTGATATTAAGAATTCTTTCACCTATATAAATATACATTATCAACGAACATAGGCTGTATTTTTTTTTAAAGTCACGGAATTTACAATAACCCTGTGCGACATATAGTATAGCTCATAATTAAACATTATAATCTTAAACTTAAGAAGGTTACTACGCGTATATAACAACATAAACCTATTATTTAGTTAATGGTAAATAAAATTTGTATACGCATGCACTATTTTATCTCATGCATTTATGAGGCGAAGGCACTCAGAGCCGAAACAAGGGAAAGGTTCCCCACTCGCATGTAAAACTCACTCAATCTCGTTTTATGTGGTAGTTTTTTTTATACGCCCTCATCTATGAGGTATGTTTAACCGTAAACTCGTCATCATAGCTCTTTTGGTGCGTATTCTGATTTCAATTTGGGGATTTTCTTTCCTTATTTCTTATATACACTACATTCTTGTTGTATTTCACTGCTCTCTGGTTCGTAAGACGTAACACCTAACAGCATTATTATAATATTGAGAATTCGCTAACTTCAAATATCAAATGAATTCAATCAAAAGATACATATTCTTTCACTTTTTTAACATAATAATTAATGACATCTTCACGACTTATTACTTACATAAATATAAACCAAGCAAAGAAACCCACAAATTGGGCAGGCATCCATAACCAAACACAAAACCTGTCTTATAGCTACTAAATAAACAAATAAACAAAAAGGAAAAAGCTTTACGTAGGTATATAGTATTTTATATTTTCCAACAAGAATTACAAAATTCCCTAACCAGTAAAAAAACAATGGTTTTTTAACGAGCATTCGAACGCACAGTATTTCAACAAAAGTATTAGAAGCAATTGAGAACCAATTTTAACTCCAATTAGACAGAAAAGACAGATTCAAAGAAAATACCAGATTATTTCACAAAAAAAGTCCTTGCAAGTCGTTACATACCGCCCTGAAACTTATTTTGCCGTCGCGTTGTTCAAGATTGTCAGGAGCTATACTTTTGTAACTTTTTGCTGTATTTAAAAAAATATTGTCCCTCTTTTTTTTATAATTATGAGGATCTAAAGGGCACGATTATACGATGCTTAGCTACGCTAGGGGCCTAGCCAAGATGCGAACACTTCGTTGCGTACTTCGGAAGGAAGAGAGAACGCTAAGAGAAAGCTTGGTGATTAGTTGTAACCTCAAAATAAAATTTTGACCAATCACAAAGTTTTCTTTTAGCGTAGCGTGACGTAGCGTAGCGTAAACGACTGTAGAAAGCACACCCGTTGGCTACGGGCCCGTGTGTGCTTTCTACAACTTCTACACATAGCTTTCTTACCGCTTAACTATGCGCATTTGTATATTTTATTCTTCGTGATGTCATCCATACTAATATTATAAATGTGAAAGTAACTCTGTCTATATTTCACCTTTTCACGCCTTAACTATTCAACGGATCATCATGAAATTTTTCATTCACACACACACTGTCAGGGATACAGAAACCTTTCATAAAAAAAGTAGGTTCCCGAGGGATCGTCTAAAAAAATTCAACGTCTGACAAAGCTATAACAGCAATATAGAGTCAGGCGTTATAATTATAATATGTTTTCGAAATTTTCTGAAATTTACGAATTAATTTTTAAGTAATTTTCGAAAGCATCGTGAAATTTACGATTTTGTTTTCAGCTTCTGAAAATAGATCTTATAGTTTAAAATTCGGTTTCTCTTGTACAGTCGTCGATTTAACGCGTTCCAATTTAGCTGCAATTGGTCTCGTTAGTTGCTGCGAGCAGCAATTTTTCTTTTTTGGAGTTAGTGCTATTGCCTTGGAATTTAACACGAGGTTGCTTTTGCTGCCAATTTTTATGAAGAAAGGAAGGTGAAGTACAAGATGTGGAAAGGGAACTCTTTGATGCTATTTCCTTACACACAAAATTCACAGTGGTCTTATGGTCGTGGTGGTGGGTATTGCAGACAGACGCATTTGCCCAGTTTATGACTAAAATACGGCATTATTACTTCATTTTTTTTACTCTGTGGATACAACTATTCGTAGCTGGATCTTTCTCTCTCTTTCTCTCTTTCTCTCTTTTTCTCTCTCTCTCTCTCTCTCCTCTCTCTCTCTCTATCCTCATGTATTGTACATCTATATATACACACAGATGATATATGTATTCTATATATTCACAGAAAAGACAAAACCGTGATGTGTTGAAGTGATTCATTGTTATTTACGAATGAATAGCGAATACCGCCTAAGCTGCGAGGTAGAGATAACGCTAGAAAATCAAACAATGCAGTAGAGATTGACTTGGAATACGGAAGGCAACTGTCAAACTGGGGCTATGTTTAAAGATATCTGTGGCTCTCGCGTACCTAGTGATAGAGTAAGCATAAAAGTGTATGTTATAGAAAGATACCAATTAATGACAATTACTTATGAGTGCTCTGTAAAATAATGATTTACTAATTTTTGTGGTATAACCATTAGAATACGAGTATAACATGGAATTATATTGTATGAATCGTGGTCCATTTTTAAATTATGTTTTAAAATCGTTTCTTTCTTTTCTGGCCCCCATTATATGGGGTATTTAGGGGGTATTTGTGTTTATGATAAAGTACAGCTGGCAGGTTAACTTCCAGCTGCACTTTATCATAAAAAATTGTATTTATGTTGGGTATAGACAAAGTAACATTACGCCATTTCGATTGGAGCCAACCAGTCCATTACTTGATTCAGTGTATCTTTTTATATGAAGATCGTATATTTATGCGTTTAAGTCTCGCGACACAATACTCGCGAACACCTACTAAATTATTCAAAGCAGGTTATTATTCATGGGTTCATAAATTGAAAGGGTTACAAAGGCGCCATAGTCGTTGGATGATCGCTTATGCCGCTTTTAGTGAAGCAACAAATATTCCTCTGAAATTTTCTAATAGGTAAAAATTCGAACTGAAACCACATAATATTACACTTCTCTTCTCAGCTAGCAATCTACGTGGATTACTTGCCCTAAGTGTAAAGTGTACTTTAAATATATTAAAAGACTCCTTTTACAAAATAATTTGCTTAATTATAATGTAAACTTTGTTTTCACTTAGCTAGACCATCCATATTGTTAAAGAGAAAATTCCGAAGTCCGAATTTAGAATAGATCCAATTTAAACGTTACGACGGTTTTTGTGGAACGAACTCTATTAAATTAACCTGTACTTTGTCCTCGCAAAATATTATGATATTGGTTTAAGATCGTTACTCTCGAGCTCTTAATATTCTCGTGATATTTTACCTAAGCTTACCTACGCATAAAAATTGTTATTGAATCTTAGCTCAAACAATTTGTCGTTAATGGAATTATTTTCATTTAATTATTACATTCTTCTTTGATATTGGAAATTAATTAGAAAAGTCTAATTAGAAATCAGACTCTGAAGAAGTCTTAGTATTATTATAAGTATATTACAGATTATATATTTTAAAAATTATTTTTAGAGTACAATGATATGTTCAAAACTTGTCTAGCAAAATATCTATTATTTTGAGTCATGAACACAATGTTTTTAACAAGTTTAAAACTTAATCTTGCTTAAAACCCAATTGCTAGTTTTATTTGAACAAGTATCAACATATATTTTCAATATAAGGTTTATTCCAAGTCACAGTACCAAAAGCAATAAGATCGGAAAGCGCACACAGCAGAAAGTGGCCTTTTATTTTCGTGTTTTTGTCGCGCAGACCTTTCAATTAAATTGACAGTTGTGTAGTTCATTCGGTATCGGTCGTCTGTTTTCCGCGCGGACACTGCAGTTGAGCTTTTGAAAAACCGTTGCGCATTGCACCAAATCACCAATATTGATGAGGGAGTTCTGCGAACTGTTTACTTGCTACTAAATATTATATAGCTAGCGACACCCGGCTTCGCATTGATGCAATTTATTTTGCAAATTATTTATACACACCTTTCTCGTTTATCGCTCTTTGTATTAGTGAAAACCGTATCAAAATCCGTTGTTGGATTTAGAAGAATTTAAAAACAAACAAAAGCGAACAGCTATTCTATTTTATAATAGCGAGCCCCTCCTAAAACCTAATGTAGCATTAAAAAATAATTTAACTGTGACTAATTTATCTGTAATACTTGTTGTTGAATATTTACACTGTTTTTAAGTTTCCTCAAGAAAACAATTGAATAAAATACAAACACTGTATCCGAGTGTTCATTAATGAAATTCGACCGGGATGGTCGGTTGGTAGTAATGGAACGGAGGAAGTAAGAGTTTGCGCGCAATCGAACTAAAGGAGCTTATATACTTGTATTGTCATAAGATGCAGGCGAGCTGCCTTACGAAAAATTGTAAGGCACTCCGTTTATTATGGCCCACTTTTAAATTAAATATTCCTTTCTACTGACTACTGTCTACAAGTAGGTACTGCTTGCGTGGGTTGTGTGGCTATCACATTAAAATTAGGAAACGTTGGACGCCGTTTTTAAGGTTCGTCACCTTAAAGTCGACATTTGCTTGCACCAGGGCAATTGTTGGTCAAGCAAAAAATCTCATTTCAAACGTCTGTCAGTTGTCTGCTTAGTGCTTTAGTTTCAAAAAGTACTAAGAGTCCTCGACATGATAAAATAATGAATTTGAAAACTGACAAAGGTTTTCCTACACCGACTGATCAACGCTGACAAGTAGGTCTGAACCCTTAACTTAGTACAACGATTAGATTTGCGAATTAGTTGCATTGAATTACACAAATTATTTAATTAATGATAGTTGCTGCTGCGACAGCGGAATTTCGCGCGTGTATAGTGTATACGTTCCCTAACTGTATGTACAGTTGAAGTTTATTCAAGATAGAGGAAAGATGACGCCCGCTCTGCTCCGGATTGTGAAGTGTTTGGCTGACTCATTAAATTAAGTGTCTGCTGTACGAGTAAGTTTGGATCTACTAAATAATTTTTAACACAAATTGTTTACTTTTTCTTTAAAAAAAAACATTGATATAGTCCTACTATGTGTTATTTGGTATTTTTAGTAGTGGCACGGCATACTGCGTTCCTCAGTCAGCCCATCCTGGCTGCAGTACCATCCTCTTACCGTTATATATAATGTTTGCTAACAAATAAGCTTTATTTTAATTTTAGTAAATTGTTTTGTCTTTTGTTTATTATTTCCAAAAAATATTACACAAAAATAAGTAATTAATTTTTATAACATGAAGATATTTGTTCAGATATAATTTCACTTTATTTTCATTCAATGAATAAATTAATAATAATTGTAATATTTGCATTACACTTGCTAGGATTAGTTTATTAGGATTAGTTTTGGCTTGAATCCAGAATTCCAACAACCCAGGTGCAAGCATTGTGTGCAATTTCCCATACGTACGAATGTAAACCGGAGTATTACGAAAAGATTAATAACAGCGCTCATAATCGTCTTCATGCCAGCTTGCAACCTAAATTTCTATTATATATACATATTTGTTATGCACGGGTGTTAGTAAAATCTCGTGATTTGCTAGCAAAATTTGCTACCAAATACCAAATAAATAGTGATAATTAATAAACAAAAACGTAAAAGGGTATTTGTTTATAGTTGGACCATGCTAATCCTTGATTATACGTACAGAAAATGTAGAATTTTTATTATTATAATACGAATAGATTAGCGAAAAAGTCTATACAGTTGTTGTAATTTTTAAAATAAAATATTTTTTATATTAAATATTTTTTAATCCGACTGGTAGTTCCATAGTTTAGATTTGATTAAAATAAAGTTGTAATGAAATGACGTCGTAGCGCGAAAAAGCAAATTGCATTCCAGCAAAAATTGGCAATACCCGAAAAACACGTTCATCTAAAATGTCATTCCGCCAGTTACACGACGCCAAACGGAACGTGATCGCAAAAGCTTTGCTGACATTTGTATTATTAAACAACATGTTACCTACCCATTCAGCTTGAACTGATGAAAATATCTCCTGTCAGAAGGTAAAACCTTTTACTTGTCTAACGTGTCTTGTCTCAAATAAACGTCGTATTTCATTCGACATTAATATGGTTTTTCAGCACGTCACAAGTATTACATTGAGTATTGAGTCTTTTTAAGGTTTTTTTTTTATATTTGTATATACGGGGTGGAATTTTTTAACCGCACCTAGAGGGGACAGTTCTCTAAATACTGTTTCTCTAATTGGAATTCTCTGTTTAAGAATTTGAAAAAACTGGTAGCCCAATAAATGTCACTAATTTTTTTCTCAAAATATTTCTACTTAGTGCTTGGAAATTAAACACTTAATAATAATGGAAAATTAATGGAAAAATTAATGGAAAAATTGGAAATAATGGAATGGGTCTGACCGATGGGTTTGAAAATGACTATAAAACACACATAATATCAGAGCTATGGTTATGTACATGTGAAAAGTTTTTGTTTCATCAAAATCGATGCAGTATTTCCGAAGTTATTGACACCGAAACTTCGGTCGCTATTCAAATTTTCAAGTTCGCCCGTGCTAAATGGATGACGTCACAAGGGCCGATGCTAGACGCAAGTTCATAGTAAAAAGATAGATTTGTATTTTGTAATTAATTAACTCAAAAACTACTGGACCGATTTTAAAAATTCTTTCACCTATAGAAAGCTACGTTATCAGCGAATAATATAGGCCATATTTTATAAAGTTACGCGGGCGAAGTCGCGTGCAACAGCTGGTAACATTATAGAGAGAGTAGATTTCTATTTTTGTTTACGAGTATAATGATTAAACTTAAAAACTACTAGACCGATTTTAAAAATTATTTCTCCTATAGAAAGCTACGTTATCAGCGAGTTACTCAAGCCATATTTTATAAAGTTGCGCAGACGAAGTCGCATGAAAACAGCATGTTGATTATAAATAATAAAAATATTCTTAAAATGATTCTTGAGCGGGACTTACGACAAAGATTTCCTCAATACTTTCTGAAGTTATCGGGTTCAGAATATCTTAATGAAGTAGGTATCTTGCGGGTCAGTTCTTTTTGTCTACGTTTCTGTACTACAGATCATTCATTTGTTTTAACTGTCTTTCGACACAAAATGTAAATGTACGTTTTGTTGTATCAGCTAGGTTGCGGTTTGCAACTTTACTTGCAACTTTGCTTTGCAAGCATATACTTGGTTGTAAGTCATCCTCATATCATAAAGAGTGTAATAGGTATTTTTGTTAGTATACTAGGCAGGTAAGTATATTTTTATAGGGAGAAAAGTGACGATGTCTTACACACACTAAAATAAAATACGTGTGTGACGGGCTTCATGGTCATCCACTTTTTATGTCTTTTCGTATCCATTGGCACTTGGAAAAATAATTTAGAAGGTGTGTGGATGGTTGAATTTGTACATAATATATAGGCACTATATATTATGTACAAATTATTAGTATCTTTTATTATTATTATTATTGTTATTAGTATTTATTATATGGCAAAAGTAACGGTCATTATTTAAATTTTCAAATGCTCCGGCGCCACTGACCTATAATAAGCACTGGACTTTTTGTACTTTTTGTACCATTTTGAATTTTTTTAAAATTTTGACGTATTTTTATTCCGAACCTGATAACTTCAGAAAGTATTGAGGAAATCTTTGTCGTAAGTCCCGCTCAAGAATCATTTTAAGAATATTTTTATAATTTATAATCAACTTGCTGTTTTCACGCGACTTCGTCCCCGTAATTTTATAGTCTATGTTAATAGCCTATGTTACTCGCTGATAATGTAGTTTTCTATAGGTGAAAGAATTTTTAAAATCGGTCTAGTAGTTTTTAAGTTTATTCATTACAAACAAAAATAGAAATTTACTCTCTTTATAATATTACCAGCTGTTGCACGCGACTTCGCTCGCGTAACTTTATAAAATATAGCCTATGTTATTCGCTGATAACGTAGCTTTTTATAGGTGAAAGAATTTTTAAAATCGGTCCAGTAGTTTTTGAGTTAATAAATTACAAACAAAAATAGAAATCTACTCTCTTTATGATATTACCAGCTGTTGCACGCGACTTCGCCCGCGTAACTTTATAAAATATACCCAATGTTATTCGCTAATAACGTAGCTTTTTATAGGTGAAAGAATTTTTAAAATCGGTCCAGTAGTTTTTGAGTTAAACATACAAATCTCTCTTTCTTGCATCTAGAATAGGCCCTTGTGACGTCATCAACGTTCGCGAGTAGTATTAAAAAATTTGGGTGGCGGGCGTACTTTGAACGCTTATAACTCGGTCATTTTTTAAGATATCAAAAAAATAAAAACACTGCCGTATTTGTCTAGTGAGCTATATTTGGGGGATATCATTAACTAAAATCGATGGTCAGACTCATTGGAAACAATAATTAAAATTTGCTGCACAGACAAAATTCCATCAATTAATTTGATTGTTAATGAAACGGATGTGACGTCGCGCAATAGACGTGCGGTGGAAAGAGGTGCCGCGTGTAGGCTTCTAACGTCGAAGGCCGTATAACAAAGGTTTTAATTAAAACTACCCACATGTGTCTACATGCGCACAATATACATACATGTATGACTACCGCCGAAATTCCGCGTAACTCAATAGCTTTATATTATTGAAACAAGCTACCACAACACACAAAATAAAAACACGGCGGCTTCACATATAATCCGTTTTTTTGGCGGCCATGGTTATTTTATTAAATTTTAACTTCGACGCCCTACAAGAATGGGGTGTTATAAGTTTAACGTGTGTATCTGTGTGTCTGCTGTGGAATCGTAGCTCCCAAACGGATGGATCAATTTTGATCTTTCTTTTTGTTTAGGCACAAATTAGACGCTGACGTGATCGGTATCATTCTTAGCTATATTTTATGAAGATCTGTTCAGCGTTTGAAGACTATCAGCCCATTTCCTAGTTGACGAAGTGATTTCACTAACTAGGTATGTCCTACCACATTTTCGATTGAAGTAAAATTTGCTATACTGTTACTTCGGTGGCATTTCCATGATAATATTGTCATGCCAAAAACGGTCTTAGGAATACCTTCACATATAATTAAAATCATACGAGTATAATATTATTGAATATAAAAAAAAATATTTTTATTGAAATTTAAAAAAAAATAGAATGCCCATGGAAATGAAAGTTTAACCAGCGAAAGCAATAAAGAGGACTTTGTTTGTATGTGTTATAATTTTTTATTAATCAATACTAATAATAATAAATCTGTAAGTGTACGTATTGTATGTATGTATGTTCCTTCATAACTCTTAAACGAATTACTTAAATGATTTTTATGGAACTTGGTAGATAAACATTTAGAGGTATAGGACACAGGATAGGCTACTTTTTTCTTTTTCAACGCGGACGAAGTTAGCTAGTATTATAATAAACGTTCACATAGGCAGTCTGACGGTCTCCAAGATGATGTTACACATTGATGTTATAATATACCTAATGTAATATTACGTTTATGTGATCTAAGTAGGTAATGGATAACATCGACGAAAAACCTCAATCAACGGTTGATACTCGGTTGACGCAGCTGACGTCGAACCGACACAATCTGTGCAGAGAATTAATCAACATTGTACGCTCAGTCAGGCAAAATTTGACAAAAATCTTTTCTCGAATAAAACTGTCTACAACAAGGTCACTTGTGGTAGGTACAGTGTAACATGAATGGGAATCTGTCACTTGGAAAACCCTATTCTCCTCTTTTAATAAAGCAAAAGTACTCGTCGTATTTCAATTTGTTGACATCGTTGTTTATTACCTTACATTTTTTTCGTCTTTGTACAGCAATCTAAATTGTATTTTTCCGCTATTCAATAAACTACGCATTGACGCTATTCAATACGTCGATCAATAGACTGTTAGAGACAATTAAATTGATTGTAGCTTACATAGGGGAAACGTTTAGCCGCGCACATCCATTTTGGCGTATTATTTCATTAACCGTTTCACGACTTCGCTTGCCCTCGTAATTGATGGGGCAAATCACAACTACCTGACATACTTTTAATTTGTCTTGCTAGATCATAAGGAATGATGGAAACCAACGGTTTACATCGGGAGGAAAAATAGAAATGAATATGCAAAGCATACTGTCAAAATTATTTAATGAGACAGATATTTGTACGAAATTCACTCAAGCCTCGTGAGTGGCCAACCCAGATAAAATGAACGCTCTCCACGACTCGGTATATGTGTGTGTGTGTGTGTGTGTGACGGGCTTAAAGACCCATCAATGAAAAAAGATGCGATCTTAAACTGGGTCTACTCCATTTCGTGTATAACGAGGGTCAGCGTGAATTAATCTAGCTAAACGGCCGCTGAAACAGTTTCTCAGTAAATTAACTTTTTGGGTGAATATATCGAACTTTACATTCATTATTTTGCTAAAGTTATTAAATTTTAGTTTTTTTTTTTTGTTGAAAAAATGAAGTTTAAGTTTTTGTAAACAGAATCTACAACATCGAGTCCTTACCTTTACCTATCGAATACACACAAATCTCGTAATATATCGCTGATCCATACATAAACATTTTGTTTTGGTGTCGGCTGTCTTGCAAGAAAACCAACAATAATAAAAATTGCTTATACACTAATTGAAATTGTAAAAGGGTGTTTATAATGATTCCATTAAAGCAATTACTTTGTTCCATATTTACTTTTAACACGCGCCTACTAAAAACATATATTTTTTAAACCAAACTACCCAGTGAATATTTTTCCAATACGACATGGTGATGCACAGAGATGGTCAGGTATTTCATTTGTTCAAAGTTTACACCGCAACATGGTCCTTGTTTTCACGGGTCTCTGCTTTCTTCACCGAGGGATCACGTGTCAATTGGCTTTCCCTGTGACAAATTAATTTGTGTTAAACAAACTGAGTGCTGTGTGGCTGTTACTATGTATGCTCTTTACTAAATGAAACTTAGTCGGCGGGCGGGGTTGTTGTCATAAAAATATTTTATGTTGAAATATCCTCTGCTTCGGACGTTGTATCTATAATATAATTCCGTACCGCTCCCAGAGGCGAAGTTAGCGTAAAGTGCCGTTTAAAAGTTTGCACATTATTTTTTTCTTCGTCGCCCCCTCACCCCCTTTAAACTCGGCCCGCTCCTTCCAATCTTCACACCGGCCAATTTAACTTTTTGCCCACAGTAACTCAGTTCAAATGGGATATTTGCATCGTGGAGCATTTTTTTTAAAACTCTCGCAGTTTCAAGCGTTTTGTTCGTCTCGAGATTTCTTATGACTATGTAGTAGTCTTTTAGTAATTAATTAAAGTTGTTTAACTGCATAGCGCAAATCTTGTAAGAGTAAAATTTTTGGTAAGCATGTCCTTGTCGGGTAGAACATATTTTTTTACTGTAATTGCTGTATATGAATTAAGATCCTGTATACATGAGTTTGTGCAAATAAAGATTTATTTATTAATTATTAAAACTCTTTAATAATTAAAACTCGACTTGTTATACTAATATTTATTCTATGAGGATCTACAACAGGGGTGCTCAAACGGCCGATCGCGAAAGCTTTTTGAGTCGATATCGGGAAATATTGGACGATATCGGGTTGATTCATAATATTTGTTTGATGATGACTTGAACTACATTTAACTTGATTTACATTTTAATCGGAATAAACCTCTGCTAGCAGCGAAAGGCGGCTTTATCAAAGGTACGCGTAGTATTTGTCAAAGAAAAGCCGCAGCGCGCGACGTCTTTGATTTCTGCCGTTTCTTCTGAAAACTTTTGGCAATGACCTTCACCCGCCTACACCATAATACACTACATAACCACATTATATTAATTTCATAACATAACTATGAGTATGCAAGTATACAAGCACACATACATACTTCCGGAATCTAACTACTCGATCGCTTGTAATCAAAAAAAATTAGGTAGATCGTTAGCAGTTCAAGTCTGAGTAATCCTGATCTATGACTTTAAATTTAAAGCTTTGACCGTTGTACTTGGTACCTTCTTATTGAGTATACCTTTACCTTTAGAACGGAATGTAGGCTGACGGCTGATGAAATTAATGCACTAATAAATTCAAGAAGTTTAGATAACAAAAGTTACAAACTCATTAAAGTAAGGTACTAATTCAATAGACCGAATTCGTTAATCAGACGAAGTAGTTTCTTTGTGTACATTGTTATTAATAATTTACATACATCAATAAGAAAAGTATGACTCTGGCGCCAAGCTGCCTTGAAAAGTTCACGCCAGGAAGAAATAAGAAAAACTGGATATTTTATACAGAAAATAAAATTGTATTGACTTATAGGAAGGCATTATATTTGTTAGTTTAAGACAAGATATTACTTTGTAAACAAGTCTTAAGTGTCATTGTAAATGCATTTTTGTACACGCGAAGTAGGATAACCAGTCACATTTGAAAAGTTCATTTCCGAAATTTGCTCTGCCGGAAATCAAACCCGAGTCCCTCGAGGCAGAGTGATTCACCACGCGTCGAATGAGCTCGACGATTAATTGTAATTAATTTTATAATAAATGCAATGTCAACATGTAGGAATGCATTGTTTTGGACAACAATATTATCTATACACTGTACACAGAAGGTTTGCATTATCCAAACCATTGCCTTCAACAAAATCAATTGTAGTTCTAAAATCAATACTGTTTCATCATACATTCACTGGCTTAGAGCGGAGTTCTGTTCTTGTCAGCACAGCTGTTGGAATTCCCTCCGTTCGTCCTCGTAAATATTTTCTGCTACATTAAGAATAAGATGGTCCAAATATGGGTCACACACACTCGACATTATTTAGTACTTCAAAAATATTTTCATTGTCAAACAACTGGAAAATCTCATCTTGCTCTGAATGAACGGCTAGGTGCTAGGTGCTAGGCGCTAGGCTAGGTGAATGAATGGCGGCTTTCATTGTCTTTTGAGTTTAGTATTTTTTTTCTGTATACGATTATTCTTCGTTATCAATTTCTTGTCCAAAATTCCTCAGTGCCTCAAAACTTGGGTTACCAGTGATGACACATAATGTGGTCTCTAACCTATCATGGCCTTGTAACAAAGCTTTACGTCGCTAAAGACTTATATAGAACAATTAGTCTGCGAGATAGGGATGAAGAGGTACTCGTATACAAACATAAGATACCGACATAACCTCGCGGGCTAGTAAGCAGTATTCAATCTCAAATATCACATTAAATTATCCTAATATTGAACATATATATACTGTTTGAATTTAATCGTAATTGCAAAGTAGTTAAGAAAAACACCACTGTATTTTTACGTTATAGAACATCGGCCACTGAGATGGCTCAAAAATATATTAAGTATATACGAGTATATTACGTCAACGTTCTATTCGATACAGTCTTATACCGAGAAGATAAATAAAAGTATCAAAGCTGTGCTCAATAGACGACCTTGTTTCTTTTATATTATAATTTGTATAAAAGTCAATGCTCTGATATCTAAAATGAAAGCAAGATTTAAATTTATATATGTTTTTTTTTTGGCTCTATAGATTTAATATGATAATTATCGTCTCGTTGTATTCCTTGGCTAATGAAAAACTTCATTTGAACGTTGTATTAATCTGACGGTTTGGTTGGTGGGGTTGGCGGGGGAGGGGGTAAAATTTTAAATACAACTCGAGCGCGTCAGATTTTCAGAGGGGATGTTAAGTGAACCTAAACTAAGCTCCCATTTAAAATTCAGACGATTCGGATGTAACGCAAGCTCGTGGCAGCTTTTTGAAAATGCAAAAAATATTTTTGACGATTCTCATTTTGTAATACTCGAGCGCGTCAGATTTTCATACAGACGGTTCAGCCTAAATTCCTGATCGTGCTGATTCTTAGTCTGACGATTATATTAAGGATTTTTTAAAATACAGCGCCTACAAAATTTTGAACGCCTGTAGACGCTCACCCCACCGCTGAAATGAAAAACTTCATATAACCTTTTTTTCTTCTTACCATCCAATCTTCAAAGTCCAATAGGTCCCGACGACGCTCGAGTGACTACACATTTAGCATCGTGGGCAACCATTGTCAACAGCTATCTTATTAAATTTTGAGTTCTATATAATATATTATTCTCACCGCAAGGCAATAATGGATTGTCGTAGCACAAAGCAAAGTTTGCTTACTCGCCAACATTTAAGCATACACAAACCTCTACATACATCGCCGCTCTGAACAGAATTCGAGACCAGCAGTTTATCTGTGAACGCACAAACTTTGGATTGCAATACCAAAAAGGTTACGGGTCGAAAATTTGAATTTCAAACAAACAAAACAAAAGGGTAAACTTCCGAAGTCATTTTAACTGTACATTTGTTCGCCAATGGATGGAAAACCACAACCTGCTGTATTAGTAACTATGGAACTAACCTTTTGTCTGTCTGATTTCACTAATAGAGGTAAATCATTATTGGAATTAAACGTTGACCGTTGTCTAATGTTTAAGTAATAGTATTTTTGTTTCATGTATTTATTAGTAATTTATTTTGCATAAATATGTCGAATATATAATATACTATCAATAGCTAGCGCCCGCGACTTAGTCTGCGTTGAAAAAGAAAAAAAAGTAGCATATCCTGTGTCCTTAATTCGTTTAAGAGTTATGGAGGAACTAGGAACATACATACAATACCTAAACTTACAGATTTATTATTAGTATTGATTACTTAATTTTTGTCAACAGCAGGCTTTTGAAATAATATAATGTGGGATACATTTATCAATTTATAAGCTTATAAATTTTTACAGTTATAACAGTTATAGTTATATTTAAAAAAAATATATAAAATCAATAACTAAAGAATATACAAAACATGTTTTATTAACGCACTAACAAATAATTTCCATATAGAAATATAACTTTTAAAAGTTTAAGTACACTTAATTGAGTTATATATAGGATATAATATATGCGGCTAAAATTTGTTTTGTCTTTGTCCCCCAAGGTAAATAATATTAAAAAAATGGGAACGCAAAAAGCGATGTCACAAAAAAGAGATGCGTAGTTTTTTTAGACGGCGTTCTGTGTGAAAAATATTGGGGAAAACCAATTCCTGGCATCAATCAAACGGGATCGATAGGAATTTTGTGGGGACATACAATTTATTACACGTCATCCGAAAATTCCTACGAATGAATTTTGAATTGCAATTTATATAAAAAAAAAGTAAGTTATGCGCATGAAAAATTACGCAACACTGCTTACACGATTATAAACTGTATATATAACTTATAAACTTTATATTAAACTAAACTTATTATTAATAGAACTGGGTCAAAAATGAATATGCATATATTTAAGTATCTTAATAGCAGTGTATCCAATGACCAATGACCCTAACCTTTGTCTGTCCATTGTTGCACAAGTTCAAATCACAATCAATTCTTGATTTCAGATTATATTGAAAATATTAATGAGCCTTTCTCTTACACTGAAGGAAAACATCAAGCTAAAGATTACATGTGTGTGTGTGTGTGTGTCAGAAGATCAACGATTCTGACTAATCCTTCTGGTGGTAGTGACCGCATCCTTAAAGAAGTTTTGTTTTGCTGAGTGCCTATTTAGATATCCCCATTTTGCTCCGTATACTTTAGTTAAAATGGTATTCCAATGTTTCCTAGCTACCGTAGTGTAGAGCTTCAGCCGATCTCTCTTAGGGGTGATTTTTCTTTAAGTAAAATGTTGTAATAACATCTTAATATGATCTTAATGGATTAAGCTGTGACAAAACATATAAGCACAATTATTATATTAAAATAAAATATTTTAATAACAAGTTGTAACTCATGCAATGTGTATAAAACTGTGTATGTTTCGTGAGATAAGAGGGATTAGACATTCTTCGGACACCCAGTGTTATATCTAATGGACGAAATACACGATCAATCATTTGACGTGACTCCAAACGACTTAAATCAAATGGAACCACGCCAAACATTGTGCCCACACACGGTCTGTCATTTTTGCGTTTAACCGGGTCGAGTGACATTGACATGAGCTCTGATCGGAAGCGCGGCAAGATGCCACGGCGTAGTGTTTCTACCAAGGAGGATAGAAAATGTATTCTATCCTCCTTGATTTCTACACTCACGATCAGTTGGTGCGATGAACTGACGTGACGCAACGGCGCGATTTGAAACCCAGTGTTTGACAACAAGCCATAAACTGTGTATCTAAAGTATTAGCATAAACTAATTTGTTTTGTGACCAATACGTCGCTTCCGATAATATATTGGACGATTTCGTACAAAAGCTTTTCTCCAATAAAACACAGTTTGTGTCATTGTTTAAGCTGGATACTGGATAAGAAACAGTTTGCTTATACTAAAGCTTTTTTTTTTTCAGATATACTTATCCTATTCAATGCTATTAAGAGAACGTTTTGGGTTTGTATTACCCAAAGATTTAAATCTTTGATTTAAGTATATTTATGATGAAGTGAAGACGTTGTTTTATGATCCTTTACAACTCTTTTTTCTACATACACTATTAAAACTTTTCGACAGTATTATTACTGCGACTGACGTGTTAAGTGATGCACTTCAAATTAATGTTAATGATATTTTTATAAATATGCTTTATTATAATTGAATAAGGGCTAGATTAATCAGCATTTGCATCCTTGTGTAGGTTTTATGTAAGTACGATGTATGTATGTATGTACAAGTACATTGTGTACATGTTATCAATCTATCAATGATATTCCATCAAATAATAGTGTCTGAATAGTTTTGTTTGTGTTTGTTGCCTCTGTCGCCTGCTTCGATGACCGTCCCCTAATCTCGATCCATATTGTCTCGGAAATTACCTCGACGTTGACTGTGAACGTCACGTAACTGAAGACAGCGTTTCTCATCAATCCGTTTGATTGAGAAGCTGATTGGTTCACTAATCAATACTAATAATAAATCTGTAAGGATAGGTCATGGAGTAAGTTACTTTGTTTTCAGAGATATCGTGTTTATAGGCTCTATACATGATGCTGAAACTAAATTGACCATTTTTAGAATTTTTTTCTGTATGTATGTATGTATGTAAGTATGTATGTTCCTCAATAACTCTTAAACTAATCAACTGATTTTCATGAAACTTGGTAGATAAACATTTAGACTACGGAACACAGGATAGGCTACTTTTTTTCTTTTTCAACGCGGACGAAGTCGCGGGCGCCACCTAGTTACAAATAAAATACTTGATGCACAAATGGAATGGACAAAATAATGTTAATGTTTAATTTTATTTTCGAGAAATATTTTTTGTCATTTTATTATTAAAAAATTTGTAATCTATACCAATATATAAAGCTGAAGAGTTTGTTTGGTTGTACGCGCTAATCTCAGGAACTACTGGTTCGAATTGAAAAAATATTTTTGTGTTGGATAGTCCATTTATGGAGGAAGGCTTTAGGCTATTTAGTGCGACCTAAAAGGCTAAAAAAATTAAAACATTACAACATATTATCCTTATTTAGATTAACGCCATATATCGTTCCGTGGTAGAACTATTAATACAAACAGCTTTGACTCAACAAGTAGGCTACTCACCGCGAGAGGGCGCGATAATCAAAGGCTTTAGGCCTATATAACATTTTCAACGCAGACGAAGTCGCGGGTATCAGCTAGTACTAAATAAAGTAATATAAAGACAGAAGATTTGTACGTTTGTAATGAATAAACTCAAAAACTATTGGACCGCTTTTGAATCAGCGAGTAACATAGCCTATATTTTATAAAGTTACTCTGGCGAATTCGCGTGCAACAGCTAGTAAGTATTATATATGTACATTAAGGTGAAACAAGTCGGCGGCCCGCACTCATCGGTCTCATGGCTAAAATGCGTCCTGTCTCACGCAGCACAAAGCGCGGGAAGAGCAATCGAGTGAGATGCA
Organism: Synanthedon formicaeformis; assembly: GCA_945859745.1. NCBI lineage: Eukaryota > Metazoa > Arthropoda > Insecta > Lepidoptera > Sesiidae > Synanthedon > Synanthedon formicaeformis. Next base: position 8,242,431 of record OX243969.1, on the reverse strand, counting down.
CAATGATTCATATCAAAAATAAAAATCATAAACAGACCCTTGGGCAAAAACTCTTTTTGACAAAACTGTTGCATATATCTATCTCGTGTAAAATTATTTGAACTCTTGAATAACTAATCAATGTTTATAGGCAAAACATTTTGGAATTTTTGTACACTAGAGTGACCTATTCACCCTCAAAGTTGCATTAAAACTTGTGTTAAAATATGGATTTTTCAAGGATCATATCTTTTAAATTAATACTTTTTTTAAGATTGTATGCCTAGAAACCACATAAATCGGTATCATGCTTACTTTTGTAAATTAAACATAAAACAGTGGAGTAATTAGCTTTCTACGTTTGTGTGGAGGAAAGCTGGCCTGTATTACCTTAAACCTCCGAGTCGGATTTACTCGTGCATAGAGCAGCGAACAAAGGATTGAAATGGCTAAAACAACAGACCGTATATTGAAAATTTAATAAACCCACAGAGATCATCGATGCGTCCCATCTCCTTCACAGCGAGGACACTATGATTACGTCCGATCCCAAAACCCTACATTATTCTACGTTTATCGGCGTTATTTGTTTGACCCCTACGCATATATTAGTATACATATACGTACCTATAGCTATACCTAAGCCCTTTTGACGTATTTCACGAACTAAAATATTATATTAGTCATTTTACTATCGGCGTGTCTAACATTATTTTTTTTTGTTTCAGGAACCTTTATAGAGTAAGTACTACATGTTCGATTTTCTATTTATAACTGGTGGCCACTTAAGCGTCAGCCACAAATAGCTTAAAAGGAAACGCGTCGACTGAAAACTAAATCAATATCTTGTAAGAGAAGGTTGTCAAAGTAGGTTTTTTTTTTACTTGTTCTATGCAATCTACCACAGATACGGGCATTCAGCATTTTTTATGATCAAGGTTTATTGACATGTTTTGGAGACATCCAATGACGTTTCCAAATATTATTGATCAGCAACTGGTGCTAGGATGTCCTGAGGAAGTCTTTTCTTAAGTCTGCGATGGAGATATGCCACAGAGAGCAATCTCTTTGCTTTTTTGTAAAGTATAAAACGCTTTGTAAGGCTCCAGTCGAGTCAATTCATTGATAAAATTCCAATAAAAAGTTAATAAATCCATACTAAACGATTATTTGTAAACAAATGTGTAGAAATAATTGTAAAATAGCGACACGACCCCGGTTACGCATGGCGCAAATGCAATTTTCTGTTAATTAAAATATACACATACCTTTCTCGTTTTTCGCTCTTTCCATTAGTGAAAACCGTATCAAAATCCTTTTTGTTATTTATGAGGAATTAGTGGACAAACAGACAATAGCATAACAATCACTTTATTTTATATCTATCTCCGCATATTATAAATTGAAGTCACTCTCCGAGTCTGTTTGTTACTCCGCTAACTTCTAACGAATTTTTATACAGTTCTCACCATGGAAAAAGAGATCTTCAATGAAGGTTTTTTGTATGTAATTTGCAAAAAAGATTGCATCCGTGCGTAGCCGGAAGCGGCTTGTAATATATATATATATATATATATATATATATATATATATATATATATATATATATATATAAAAGATATAGGCATACATAAAAAGAGTAGACTTCCTTCGCCGTGAGGGAAACTTGTTTAAATAAACTGTACGATGTAATAACGATAATCTTCTGTCCCTTAAATATTAATGCCAATGTATACATATATCTAAACATTGCTGATTCACGGGCGACGGCTTTCATTACGTTCACCGTGCGATATAACTCAATTTGTGGGGTGTACTCGTACCTGCGTAAATCACGACCATATCTGTGCGGATGAAATTGATCTCGCAAACGCGTACCTGACAATGGTTGCCGCCGCGCTTTATAACCTGCAAACAATACTCTACGTTCCGTAAGCAAATATCTATGTAGTTATAATTTACGTAAAGCAATTAAAATATTGTACAAGTATAACGAGTTATGGCAATGGTTCAAAGGACGGTAATAAGGGTTTTGTATGTTTTTTCTTATTTTTATAGTCAGGAGAATTTGCAGCGTCCTGCGAGACGTAGTCCTGTGATTATAAAAAATAATAAGATACCATCCCTACCAGCAAGTTATTATTCTATAACTATGCCCACTTTTATATTATTCAGACAGATTTGTAGGTGATTTCTGGAAATTTTACTTAATGTCCAGGCCACCAGGCTATGCAATATCTACAAATATTCCAATACGAAGTATTGTTCTTTATAAATAGTAAAAAAGTCCAAAAGTTTGCAAAAATAATTACTATGGGTACTGTCTTTGTTCGACAACTCAATTGAGCAAGGTTTATTTAAAGAACATATTTTTACGCTCCCAATGGCTACGCTAATGACGTGATAATTTGAATTCGTGAAATCGCTCCAATTAAGGGCGATTTAGAGCGGAATACGTTTTCACGTTTCGTTTTTGCTGTTTAATCCCAAACAAATCCCTCAACGCGGACAAGTCGGATTAATGAAAACCCCACAGCTCTGAACCTTGATTGGCCTTTCTTATTTCACTCGGCAACTCTATTGATTTTTCCTTATAGCATCACGTATATTTTGCCATGTGATTTTTATCATAAAATACATATTATAACTAGTAATTACTTTTTTAGTTAACGTACATTCTGAGAGCCCTATGAGATACAACATGTGCAACTCCGAGGACGTTGCCAGTAGCTTCGTTAGTCGTTTGTTCAAACAACTCGTCGTTTTTGTAGAGAGAAAATATGATGAAGGACAAGCAAATGTCCAATGACATCACTTACTTCACGTATTTTAGAAATATACCAAAGTACTTACAAGAAATCATACTAATGTTTATAAATGCCGAAGTTTGTGAGGATGTATGAATGTTTGATACCCTTTACGCAAAAATTTGGTTTAACGGTTTTGGATGAATTTTCGCACACAGATAGTGCATTACCTGGATTAACATATAGGATACTTTTTATTCTGAAAAAATGTTAGGTTCCCGAGGAATCGCCTAAAAATATAATAAATGTCAACATTGGCGGCGCCACCGACACCGTCCTAACAGCGATAAAGAAGTCGGGCGCTTCTCAGTAGCAGTTTTCATTTTTAAACGCGGCCGAAGGCGCGGACACCAGCTAATACAGAATAATACAGTTGGATGTCTGCCTCGTTGGGGACCTTGTAGAATAAATAAATAAATAAATACTCGTACATTACAATAATGTCGTACCTTCAATCAAGTCCGAATCATAATTTACCATTTCTCAGATTCGTCGGAAGTCTGACTGGGCGGTCTGAATCTGTCTGAAATTGGAACAGCGGAAAAGGTTGATTTCAATACAAATTGCTTTGGATGCCAACAAGGAGTCGATGCAGTTGGAAAACAGTCACGATTCCTCCATTTATTCTATATAACGTTGTCATTTCGTGTGTGAAATCTTCGACCGGTTCCAACGTGTCGAGAATTTCGGAGCACATTCGTTACTGTGGTCTCTCGGTGGCTCTATCGTTTCTACTTCTACAAATTATACGGGCATTATAACATCAAAAGGAAGTTATTGCTTATTCGGAAACACTAAAAGTCGTTATTTACATTATAACTTAAAAGCATAACGATTTGACGACCAAAAAACTTTCGCACAAATTTCGCTGGACCTAATTTCATAACATGAGTTTTATTTTACCATTGTCTGCTATTTGAACATATTAATTGTTGTTTCAACGTGTACACCGTCAATAACTATTATGTATATCGAACACTACCTTATTTTAACTATTTTAACTGACTATTATATAATTTAACTATCTTGTACTTCGACCCATCAAGATACCATCGTCGCCGTTGCGGCACATCCGATACGTTGAAGTACAAAAAACAGTTTCTGTATGCATATTACTCGATTAAATAATGTGTGAAAAATATGAAGGAGGTGAATTCTTAATATCTACAATTCTACACTAATACAGATCTTAATCTGACAAACTACTTTATATTACGTTAAAAATATTAGGCACTTTTTAGATGTAAATAAAAAATTACTGTGATAGAACACATTATGTCATTAAAATAATTGTATTTCTAAAGTGCAATGAAACTTTATGTAATTCCTCAATTTCGCCACGAGACTTTTGACTATGCGGCTTCTAGAAAATCTTAGGGCCTCTTTCACAAACTACATGTAAAGTGTTGATTAGTTACTTTTAGAAATCATTTTCTGTTATATTGAATTATGCACTCGGTTTACTGCATCATTCGATAGCCGATTTTTTTAAATTATTTTCTATTTAATGTTTGGGACGTTTACCGTACTAACAAAGGTATATCAGCTCCATTATCCCCGGTTACCGGTGAGTTTAAATGACAGTTTGGCCTACTTGACGTTTGTGAAACAGGCGCTTAGACTACAAAAAAAAAGAAATTTTATTGCACAGTTTCCCAGATTATATTAAAACTTCTGAGTAGCAGTGAGTGTCAAATACAATAACTTAACAAGATTCTAATTTGCAGATGTATCTGGAAAGTTTCCGCTCGAGGAGTTGTGTAAATACAGGAGCGAGGCGTAAAGCATTTCAGTACATGATTAATTCGGTAATAAGTGGAATAAATTAGATTAACATCTGAAGGAGTTCGCTGCAGATCCGTTTAAAGAGACTTCCGAGTCAGTTATTTGCGAGATGTTGTAATATTATTCAAATTAATGCTGGCTGCATTAAATTTTCAAGGAGTGAATTATGAGATCTTATTTCCCAGCCAGCCAGTTTTCAGAGAAAATTGAAACGCTCAGCTTTTTAATAAACCAATTTTACAACTTGCTTACCTTGGCAAATCCAAGTTTATCGGAGAGTAAGTTATGGTTAGAAAGAGGTCAACCGACGCTGGGGTCTGTCTAAAATTTATAATTTTTTATCAATGTATGTTGTTGCTGATTATAACTTATGGCATAAAAAAATAACCCATAAAATTTGGCTTGATGAGTATGCTCTAGATTCGTTGGCGTACTATAGAAATAGCTATGTAGAAATGCGAAGGCCTCTTGATATTGAATTGAAGGAGTGTGAGTGCTAAAATAGTATTATAGGAAAAATCCTTTGCTGTGCCATAATACCAGCCATACTGTCAGTCAGCTTTGGTCCAAAGTGGCAGTTGGCAGGCCCTAGAATCAACAGAGAAAAGGTTCTCAAATTGTTTTCAAATCAGTAAAGATTCCGGCGACATAGTAAAAGATGACGAAAAAAAAAGTGTTAAAATGTCAGATCTCTATTTTTATTGGAGACATCCACAACCTGAAATCTTTAGTGAGACTTTAAAATTCTTTACTTTTTTATTCTTAATGATGTTTATTGTAAATTCCAGGTTGACAATATTTTATATACTTAGCGTTTATTTTTGAAGTTTGTAAGATTTTATTTGTATTCTAAAAATATTAAAGTCGCATCTTCCAGCCGCTCATTATGAAGTTTAAGGAAGCAAAAATTCGCGACGTCAGTGGGCGTCATTTTCAACTGAAGTGTTGATGTGATACTGATATTGTTGTCTTTGAGGAGAGTTCACAAATTCGCTCGGCGAAATTTGGTCTCATTTATGTATATGAAATTACAAAAAAAGTATATCATAAATGTTATGTCTGAACACTCACAAAATATTTATCATATTGTATTTTTTTTATGTGCCATGAGGATGATAAAAGATAAATATTACTTATAAAAAAATGTTAAGATCTTTAATTTTATATACCTACTACATAACTATTACAGGTTTCACTTGAATGATGAAAGGTTTTTTTGCAGAGACAATTTTTTTTTTAATTAATAGACAAATCGCCCGCCCGTCGGTTAAGGCCAATTGAATTAAGGCCAGTTTGCTTAGCGCCTGAGTTAAAGGAGCAACGACCTTTTTATGAGTTTTTTTTAGGGATTAATTCAATCGTAAGACTTGGAAGTGAGCATGGAAAATGAACGCTTCATTTTAAGTAATACCGTCATGAGTCCCATCCTTAAATAAATAGTATCTATACTTCACTGCGATTTCACAATAGTTTTATCCATTTAAAGCTCTTTTGCTCAGAGTTTCTTTTTCTTATACTCTTTTTGCAGATGAGCGTTCCGGCAACATTTCATGATAATAGTTTTCCCTCCTTTTTAATTTTATCAGAAAACTGCAGAATGAGACGAACACAAAAAGGACGAAAGTCTTGAATAAGCGTGATATTGAATGGAATAGTTTTTCCATTTAGTTTTACACTGCTTTATTGCGTCGAGATCGCCGGACTGTGGCCCCCGGGGAATAATAAAAAAGTTACGCCCCACTATAAGGCTTGCCTTCTAGAACTTAATAGCAGTTTTCATAATAAATCATCTCGTGACGTTCAGAATATTAGAATGAACTCTTTATAAATCTCTAAAACAAGTGTTTTACAATCTCATTACGGGTTCAATAATAGTGACCAAATACTAGCAGAAGAATGAATAAAAGTGGGCAAGTTGACAAATTGATTTATAAATTGATTGGACATATTTAAAAGAGTCCTAAGTAGTTAGGCGTTATTATTTTGGTTTATGCCTAAAGCCTGGTATAGACGGGGTCAGTAACAAGGCAGTACAGTAACCCAGTCCAGCGCTGACTTGCTACTGGGCTACACTAGTTTCAAGTCAGTCCAGTGCTGACTCGCCCTCAAGTCAGTCCAATTGACTAGCATTTTTTTAACGTTTTCAAATCCTCTTGGATACCCGGCAGTTTAGGGGACATTGCGGGGTTATGCCGAATTCTTACCGGCTAAAACCCAACGACTTTCTATCTATCGCGGCCGTTGATGGGCGGGGTTGTGGGAACGTTGTTACACGACTTCGGTGCCCCGCCACGGGTATCCAACGTGGGGAGGCCTATACTCCCTGTTAGAACCTCGGCGTACCCGAATGTGAAGGTACACCGGCCTACTCGGGGGACCTTACGATGGGCGGCAGTCTCCCCCAAGACTACTACCGCCCCGGCCACCCGCCTGCGCCCGAGCCTGTTCCGGGGGATTGGCTGGGAGGCTCTTCCCGCTGCCTTTCCGCCGCTTCCTTGCGCGACATAACATGCTCACAGAACGTGAGCATTGCCTGCCACGCAAGGTCACTGCCAAACATCGATTTCACGACGGCCGGCAGCGAGAGATCGACGGCCACGACGAGAGCCAGTCGACTAACTTGCCTGTCTATTTTCGGGCCCAGTAGCTTCCTCCATCACGCTACACAAGTCAGTCCAGTGTGACTGGCATTGTCTGGACTCGTTCGGGCAGTCGCTGTCAGTTTGTAGTAGTGTCAATATTTTCATTTTACGTTTTTGTACTGAACTCATTGTCACAACAATCCTAGAGTAACGACCGCCAGCGTCAATAATCCACAACAAACTGACTTACTGGCAATCCCGTACACATTATAACAGTAACTGGTTCCAAAAATTCGAGTCACTGGGTTCACTGCCATCGTGTAAACCAGGCAATAGATAACACGTGAAATGAAAATTTTGGATCCCTTTTTAAATCAAATGCGCGGACGGAAGAGTGTGTTTATGTCTTAAAACGCAGTGTTCCTTGACATAACTAAATAATTTGGAGTCTGATATCTTGCTGCGATACAATTGCCATCGATATTCCATTTATGTACATTATTTTGGAAAGTATATTATAATAAATGTATTTCTTACAAGACATTAACCACTCCGCAGATAAGCGTTTGTCAAAGAACGTTCCGGCTTATTAAAATTGACGGCTCCGAGAACTGGGCTCGTGTTAAAAGTTAACGACAATCTCCAGTTTGAAATTACTTTTGAGGGCAAAAAGCAGTCTCCGAACATTGTTACGATGTTGTTGTTGACACTTCTTATTCAAAAACTAGAAGCGATTTCGCGAGTAATATTTTGTAATATTACTTATTTCTCAATATTTTTTATCTAAATTAAATGTATAAATCGTTCAATTCAATCATTAAGTCGTTTCATTTCGTTTGATTTCATTCGGAGCTGGAACTTATTATTTTATGTGACAAGCAACTTTATATAAAACGTTTTAAGGGAACATTCTGTTACCCAAGTTAAATTTATTTTCAACCGACTTCCAAAATAGGAGGAGGTCTACATACTTTTTTCTTTTTCAACGCGGACGAAATCTCGGGCGCCAGCTAAGTAGTAATATAAAATTATTAAAAGACTGATACCGACAGCGATTATATTTGATGATGTATAAAATTATCAATTGTAGGTATGTATTCTCTTTGTTCACGTATGTAGATCGCAGTACAAAAGCACAACTTGCAGATAAAGTTTGCGGGAGTCTGCCAACAATTGCGGTTTTTGCGTTCAGTGCCGCACGTTTTGCGTAATCCCTGTAACGTCCACTGTCTATCTATCCCACATACTATGTACGTACCTAATTCGAGTGGGACAGGGAAGGATGCTAACGTTTGTGCTGATATGGTGTTTGCAAATCAGTTTTGAAATTGCAACTCCAACTCCAACGAGATCCTCGTATAGTGCAAATGTAGTTGAGCCTATCCTTCAACACCAAAAAAAAAACGGCTGCTTGCGAACAGCTTGGCTGTCCTTCGTTGTCAGCATAAAATATTACGCACGAAACACACATTTTCTAAAATTAATACAACACACACAGTGATTTACCGGCAATATCTTTACCTACATTACATATCATCAATACTAATAATAAATCTGTAAGGGTTGGTCATGGAGTAAGTTACTTTGTTTTCAGAGATTTCGTGTTCATAAGCTCTATACATGATACTGAAACTAAATTGACCATTTTTAGAATTTTTTTCTGTATGTATATTCCTCCATAACTCTTAAACGAATTAAATGATTTTCATAAAACTTGGTAGTTAAACATATACCTAGACGTACAGGACACAGGATAGGCTACTTTTTTCTTTTTTAACGCGGACGAAGTCGCGGGCACCAGCTAGTTATAAAATAAAATCGCTGTTCGCCTCTCTCCTTTTTCACCGCTAACTTTTTCTAAACCACTCAACGGATTTCGATGGCTTATAAACCACCCTTTGATAAGCGAATAAGTTTGTGTATTACAATATGCAGAAAAATTTTGCATATGTACGAAGTTAGGTGCGGGTCGCTAGTCTGAAAATAAGAAATCTGTTTTAATCTGTAGTTTTTTTGTTTTTGTTTTACAAAGCCTTCCTTTTAACCCGACACATTTAGAATTTCTGCAGCCCGTTACCAGAGGCTTTCTATAGTCCGCTTTTCCGCCAAAAACTGGACTCTAAAACTGTGCCGAATGTTTTTTTCCTCTGCTGATACATACGGGTTTTGTAAATATGCGTCCTTGTTTTTTGTATAAACCTCGCGTGGTTGCGGTTGAATGGCTTGTGTTTTATAAATGCTCGAGTGATTGGCTTGACAATCCTCTATTTTCAAAACATCCTTTAGTGTGTTTTTTTTAATCCTCATGCTACATACATGTAAAAAAATCGTAATAATTATTTTAAACAGCAAAATGTTCACCATTGTAATTGCATATTATTATATTTAAAAGAATCTAATGTCTACTAGTAAATTATATAAATTAACAATAAATTACAAGAGAACAGTCAGTCTTCCGAATGCCTTCCGAAATAGACATAAGTCCTTCGAGCCAGATTTTCGAGACAGATTATTGTCTCATAGTACCCTACATCGCTGCGCATTTGTTGCATGCATAGGTGGCATGGGGATGGATTTGTTGCACAATTAGCGCATTCGTAGTGACACTCAACATCGTATTTTAAAAAAAAATCGATTAACAACACTAGCACCTAATTACCGTTCGTGTAATTCCAACGAGACTAATTGCTGTTAATACAAGCCATTTGCGAACTGATTGATTGCTATTCTGTTTTTTTGAAGTCACCTTTTCTATAGGGTTTCGATTTATGAAACGAATCGGCAGTGAGTGTGAGTGACGTGTTCTACGACGGCGGCGCTGGCAACATTAATCAAGGAGTTAGGATGATATATGTAGTCTAAAGATATTTAAAGCGATAAAGTACTAAATGGTGGGGATTAACCGAGTGACACGATGGAGCAGTTTAATCTTTTTTAAACCCCCTCCGAACTCAGTTAATATAACTATGACGTTTTATCGTTTTGTCACGGCTTGTTTAGTTTAAAAGGCCGTACCGTTTGGCAACGGCCGGAAGTACCTACATACAAACGGCCGGAAGTACCACTTTAGTTTCTTTAGTGTTCTTGTAACTGCTTTCACACTTAGTTTCTTCTTCAAAATGTCTTTTATTTTTCTTATCAAGCATACTTCTCGATATCTTACTTTGCGAACTTACTAGTTGATCCGCGAGTTGGTCAGTAAGCCCTAAACAACCGGGGAAATTACACCTCTCTCTACCAAAGTACGCGTACTTTAGTAGGGATAGATACTTCAGTGTGCCGATAGAACGTAAGTCAAATTTATTATGACCTACTGACCAACTTTGACCAACTAAGACGTGATCCGAATTTACCCTGCGAGTTGGTCTACAGGTCACAAGTCTTCTTACCAAGCCTTCGCCAGAATGTTATAAATATTGTTGACTAGCTGCTGCCCACGACCTCGCACGCGTAACTTTGTAAATTATATACTAAAACCTTCCTCGAGAACCACTCTATCAATTGGTGAAAACAGCATGAAAATTGGTGCAGTAGTTTTTGAGTTGATCGCGATTTAACAGACGCGGCGGAGAACTTTGTTTTATAATATGTAAGGATTTTATTTTTAAAAAGTGTAATATATATTATATGTCGAAATAAAAAAATTTTAAATTGAATTGTAAATTATACAAATTAAAAGCAATATTCTCGTAGAAGTAAATTCAACAAGAGGGTCCAGTGAAATCGTCTAATTACCTTTTTATACGACACAAAATGAAATTAAAACCAAAAGCCATGCCCTTTCTCTAACCTTTGTAAATTAATTACGTAATAAAATATATATCGTAAACAACATTTGTATTCAACACTGAATTACAGCACTATTTTGAAATTTTTACCGTAGCTTCGTTCGAGACCGTTAAAATGACCTTTTCCGTTTAGGGGTGGCTATCACAATAAATAAGATTCCCCAATGTGAAACAAGCAGTTAACCGTAAAGGACATACGATAAAAGCAGCAACTTTTATTAAGTACTACTTGGCGCCCGCGACTTCGTCCGCGTTGAAAAAGAAAAAAGTAGCCTATCCTGTGTCCTGTACGTCTAAATGTTTATCTACCAAGTTTCATGAAAATCAGTTAATTCGTTTAAGGGCCTCTTTTACAAACTTCAAGTAATGTGTTGATTAGTTACTTTTAAAAATAATTTTCTATTTTATTGAATTATGCACTCGGTTTACTGCATCATTCGATAGCCGAATTTTTTTATTATTTTCTATTTAATGTTTTGGGACGTTTCCCATACAAACAAAGGTATATATCAGCTAAATTATTCCCGGTGACAGGTGACTTTAAGTGACAGTTTGGCCTACTTGACGTTTGTGAAAGAGGCGCTAAGAGTTATGGAGGAACATACATACACACAATACCTACACTTACAGATTTATTATTAGTATTGATGATAAACTGCCTCTGACCGATGGATACGCTCACGCTATCTGTAGGTATTATGAGTTTAGAACTGAAGACCTGAGTGGATGAAGGTGATATGTCGCATTTTTGGGTTTTTTCGTTTTTTTGCGTTGATGAAGATAATATGTCCATATACATGATTAAAGCCCTTAAGATCGGCGATTTAAGACCTTTTTGGAAAATAAAAATATGTAAAAGGTGTTATGTACAGTAAATTTTAAAAAGCAAAAAGTGCAGAAAAGTTTACTTTTGTTAATGGAAGAGAGAGCTATGTTCATTTTTTTTTTTAAATTGAATAATAGAAGTGTTTACTTGCTATCATACCATTAATATTTTAGGTTGTTTACACAACTTTGCATCACATAATTTAGTACAAAAATCAGTTCCGTGGAGACATCTCAAAAATTAAAAGTAAAACTTTAACCTCGATTTATTCAAAATTAGAATTATGCGACATATCACCTTCATTCACTCACGTCTTGAACTATTTACCAACATATACCTAGTAAGTTTAAAAACTTACCTGTTTGAAGCAATACAAGTTCGAATTTCTGTGACCCATTTATGATTCCGGACCTGTTATTACCACCGGTTAGTATCAATAATACCTATTTCTAACCAAATAGAAACACAAATTAACTTTTCAATAAATATTTCAGTAAATTAACTTCTCAATTACAGACATTAGTAAAGTTTCACGGTCCGTTCGTCATTTTTTGGGACAGAGAAGTTCGAAACTCGACACGAATAAACATAAAATGTAATTACTTATCGTGATTGAATATTTTAAAGTGATCTTGTCGAGTTTGAAACTCGATTTAAAACGTATTTGTAGTAAAATAATTATATTTATCAAATAGAATTTATAATATCCGGCAGTGCTGGGCTTTTGATGCCAAATTACGACAGTTTTTTCATTTGTCGAATAATATTTTTCGTGGGAGCGCATACTCAAGAGTACGTAAAAGCATCAATCTTCGTTCCAACTAGATGGTTGAGGCATCACATACAAATGTATTCACAAGAAAATCTCGTATTCAGTTCGAGGAAGTGGTGCAGTGTTTTAAAATATACGGTGTAGTGACTTGAAAAAAAAACTTACTGTTAGAAGAAAGAAAGAAAGAAAGAAAGAAAGAAAGAAAGAAAGAAAGAAAGAAAGAAAGAAAGAAAGACATTTATTCACTGCACGAAGGACATTAACATGACATTACATAAGAAACAGAAACAACAAAAACAAAATGACACAATTAAATTATTAAAGCTAGACAGGTAAGATGTGTTAATATATTAACTACATAGAAAGAACTCAATAAGGTTTTATTGTGTATATAAACCTTCCATGAAAAATGTACTGGCTGATGGTGAAAAACGCATTAAAATCCGTTACCAGGTTTAGGAGGAGTTAGCGGTTATACAGACAGACTCAACGTATTGGGATTTTATACGATTTTCACTAATAAACAAGCCATCAACGAGAATAGGTTTGTATATATGATTTGAAATCGCATCAGTGGGAAGCCGGGAGCGGGCCGCTTGTTATATAATAAATTTTTAGTTTCCTTGAAATTAAAAGTGGCTCGCATCGCCTAATAACACAAGCAACGCCATAGGGGCTAAAAAGCGACGTCGAACTTGACAGGATAAACGAAATGGGTCACGGAAGGGATAGGAAATTGGGCTCTGGTATCCCTTAAACCGGGTCCGCTGGGCCAGTTTTTTAACAAAACATTGTTAGAAAACATAAAAAATATAATAATTTTGGGCGTGGCCTAAATGTTTGTCGAGCAAAAACACTCGAAACGTCTTCCTCTCGTCGGAGCTCATTAATCAAATGTTAAGATTTGTTAGAAAACTTTACTAAACATTGTTAAAGTCGCAGCGGATGGAAAATGTCTAATTGTTCATGAACAATGTTTTGTTAGGGTATGTACACACTGTACGGCTGCCCGCACTGCGGTCGGCCGTCCGGGTGGCCGCAGGTTGCGGTTGCACTTGCCGCCAACCGGACGGTCAGCCGCAATGCGGGCCGCATAGTGCGTATAGCGACCATAGTTGATAATTGATTAAGGTACTCAACGTAATTGAAATGTATGTTTATAACAATGAATTGTGTTAACAACTGTTAACACAATTCATAAATGTTTATAGATTTGTGAATAAATAAATATTATTATTATTATTATATATATATAGCGACAATCAATCATCAGTCTTTTTCTGAGACTATAAATGCGAATTTAATGACATACAGTAAATAATTCCATTTCTGAAAATGACAAAAAAAATTGTAGCGTGTACACGTGCGCTTTCAATGCCTAGCAGCCGCAAACTGGCAACCGCAGTGAATCCGCGTAGTGCGCACAGCGACCGTCCGGCTATCCGCCAGTCGGGCCGCTGCGTTCCGAGCGACCGGAGTGGATGGGCTGCAGCCGCATTGCAGTGCGTATAGATAATACGGTTTACACACAATTTTGGGCTTCCGGTTAACCGAGCGGCCATCCGCAGTGCGGCTAACCGGACAGTGCCTACATAGCCTTAGAATTTTAGCTCAGCGGACGCGGTTTTACTCACTCACAGAACACAACAGCTTACGTGCTCTTATTTAACGGTGGTCTTCTGTAAGAGGTGGTTACACTGGTTACAGTCAACATAGGCGCTGTCTAGTTATGATTTCGGAACGCCAGTGTTTCACCACTGAAATTATTAACTATTTAATTAGGTCAACTCCAATCTAATTAACTTAAACCATTAACGCGAAATTTGATGGACACAAAAAAAAAACACGCATAATATATTATTATGTAGTTCTTTCGCCCGTGAAATCGGTCTACCCTTTTACGGGCGAAGGTATTTTGACCCTCCGCATACTTCTATAATATTTTTATTGATATACGCGCATACCCTTTTGTTTCGAATACTAAATTTTTTACGGTAACGCACCGCTCTCTATATATTTTGAGGGCGTCGTTTACGATACGCACGTCTGGATCGTAATTTTTTAGTTCCGTTTTCAGTTTTATACTTTTACAATTTTTTGTGTGTCGTTTGTTCCAATATCTTGTATTTAAATAATATAGACTGGCCAATGAAAGGTTTAGAGTTTTTTACATGTAAGAAAGAAAGTTTATAAAAAAATTAAAGAAAAAAATTAATTAATAATTAATAATTCAAAATAATATAAAACGAGCAAGCGGTATTACTTTTGTAACCATTCCATTAAAAAAAAACTACCTAAAACGAATTTTCTTCAAGATAAGACCCTGACAGATTAATTTCTAGACCTAAAAAAACCTCTAACCCTAGATTTTCGTCAAAATCGTAAGAGCCGTTTGCGAGATCGTCGTGGCATACAAGAATTTCGTCCGCGTCTCTCGGGAACATTACTTTTCAACCGACTTCCAAAAAAGGAGGAGGTTCTCAATTCGACTGTATTTTTTTATGTTTGTTACCTCATAACTTTCGACTGGGTGAACCGATTTTGATGATTCTTTTTTTATTTGAAAGCTGGTGCTTCCCGTTTAGTCCCATTTTAATTTGGTCCAGTTCTGACAATGGCATCCATGAGAAAAGACCATGAGACGGTTTGAAGTCGGTTTATTTTTTGTTAAAAAGAGTTATTGATGGATGAACAGTACCCTATGTTCTTTTATGTAACTTTGACAAAATTTCATGATTTTCGGTTGAATAATTAAAGCACGAAAGTGTAACAAACCGATAAACAACCTCACTAACGTTTGTAATGTTAGTTAGGATTTCATCTTCATCATTGTACGATCTTTCGTAAATTTTATTGACAAGAAAAGCCAAGATGAGATGTATGTTAAGAAAATCAGTTTACTAAGCAGATGGAACCATCCCATTAGGAAGTAATCACGTATCAGTGTTTCTCTTATTTGTACCAAATAAACGAGGAAATTATGCTTAAATAAGAGCACGTATGGACCTTTTCTACGTGCTAACAAATAAGTTAAGAATATGTAAACTGTTATGATAAATTTCATGGTCGTAACGTGGAAACGTGACAATAAGAAAGCAAAGCATATGTATATAATGTAATTCATTTACAAAATACTTTAGTGTTCTCAAAATGCTCAAGTGGATTATATCTATCAATAGTTGGTAATCTTCGTAGACAAGTATCAAATTATCCTTGATAATCGGGTTCACTCAATTTAAAGTTTAATTGTAACTAGTTGTGTTAACTATTTAAATGTGTTTGTAAGTGTCATTAGTAAAGTTATATCCAAGAAGAATTTGGTTTACTTGCATCCCTAGTGCACTTGCCGTTATAAATAGGTTGACAAATCAAAGTGAACTTATTAAACAAATTTTCCTATGTAAGGGACTTAAATCCCCTTACAATCATCATCATCTCAGCCGCAGGAAGTCCACTGCTGGACATAGGCCTCCCCGAAAATTTTCCAATTGGACCGGTCAGAAGCAGCCTGGATCCACCGTTGACCCGCGGTCTTTATTAGGGCGTCTGTCCACCTTGTGGGTGGACGTCCTGCGCTGCGCTTGCTGGTCCGTGGCCTCCACACGAGAACCTTACTATAATTATGTCCGTACTATAATTATCACCTGCCCACTGCCACTTCAACTTACTGATCCGCCGAGAGTTAGGATTTAACATTTCATATTTAATCTTATTATTCCAATGTCTTCATCAACACCACCCGTGCATTGATTTGAATTTTACATTAGCACTTACATTTTCTAAAAAGTTTTTGCTTAAATTTTAGTGATATTCTGTTCACAACAAATACTCATAACAGACTATTTGTAAACATACTTTGATAAGTTGTAATATTATGTGTTGTACCGAATTTTCCCAAGTTTTCTAATTATGTACTTTATTTATCTTTTATGATGGAAGTGAAAAATCGAGGAAACAATTAATTTTTGTCATTTTTACTCTTTTTTTTTCACACAAAATTGTAGTATTTATTTGAATAATAATATTAAATTTAATGTATTTTTTTTTCAGCATGGAATCATCATTGAGAAACCGCCGCGAAAGCTTCCAATGAATATAATGGGACACTTCCACAGGCCTCCATCTTTAATCATTCCTTCAACGGTGAGTAGTTTTCTTTTTCATAACAAAAAAATTAAAGCAACGGTTGCACAAGGCTGTGAGGCTGTGACTCATCAACGTCTAAAGATACTGCAAAAGATTCCAGTCTAATAACTCGGGGGTAGGTACCTACCTATAAAAATATTAGGTAAACCACATTAGTTCTCGTATAATTCGTTCAGAAATAATTGCTGACCTAATGTGAAAATATTTTCAAAACACTTCAATAATTCCCAATTTTAGAAATATAAACCTACAAAACTGTATCTACTATACTTACTTATAAATATAACGTAAAGCATCAATTCGTCACGTGACTAGAAGTAGAGACTTATTTGTTTATAAAAATATTCTTATTGTAATAAGTATTTGCATGTAATTAAAACCTATACTTACGAATAAACCTTTTTAAATCTCATGTCATTATATTGTCTTGTCAATTCCATCTTTCATTTATCCGTTATAGAGCGCAGAAAAATAACCAAGGTCACTCTGTTATTTTCCGAATCGACTGAAACGATTTTGACTTTCATTGGTAAGTAGAAATTTCAATGGACTGGATTCGTTCACGAGGAACTAGACTGTTTTAGCCAAGTTTTAGCCCTTACATATTATTCCATATTTTTATCCCTTATATGATACTTGTGCAAAAAAATCACTGGCGATCTCTATTTGTTAATATTGGTTTAGTTATAGCGATAGGATATGGATTATACTCGTATGTCGACGGGTTATGGGTTGCATATCGTTAGATTCTTAAGTTCTCTTCAAAGAGTTCAGACATTGTTTCTGCTCAGTGAACTATGCGAGATACTTACGAGTATTAAACCATATTGCAAAAGGGTATCCCGGAAGGCCGTGATGGTGTTATATTAATATTCATATTTTCACTCTGAAATTTTGTTTACTTGAATGAACATGTTATGGGAATTTCTCAGTGGACTACTTTGTTAATATCTATATAAAATTTAAAACGTTGGAAAAATTGGGCAAACAAAAACTTCTATAAAAAAAGGTCGCATCATTGTCTTGTTTTTGCTGTCTTGGCTGTGTCAAGCTATCAATAAAATATAAATCTGCAGTTAGACGTGAATATTTTCCCAGATAAAGCTGCATAGGTGCGTTGGTTACAGAGATCGGCGTGGGCGCAGTGTCGCATGCGTTGATGGGCGCAGGCGCGAACGGAGGCGGCGGGCGGGCGGCGCGCGCGCTTCGCTTCCTCTTGTTGCTGGTATTGGCGCTAGCCGCCGTCGAATACCTCTTCGGCTCCATACTCGGTGCTTATCCACTAAAAACCTATCTCTACACGCCGCTCTACAACGCTACGCAACCTACTCTTAGGTAATTCGTACTCATGTTTTGTTTCAGCGAATTAGCATTATTAGGAGCTAGCCTATGGACAGACATAGCGAGAGACAGAGAATGGACACCCCTATAGAGAATTAAATGTAGAATAGATTGTTTTACACAGTTTGTTTATTTAGAAGTCAAACACAAAAATAGCTTACAATTAAACGAGGCATATACTCGTATATAGTTTTACTAATTAATATTAAATGACGTCGAATAAAATATGTAACTTCTCGTTTAAAACAAAATTGTACATAATTATTGTCTTTGATGCGTGAGAATAACCTGTAGTATAGCAACTAATTATGAATTTGACGTTTTGCAACAATAAACAGATTCATAACAATGCATGTTTTACGGGAGTTAAGTCCAAAGAAGTTAACATTTATATCAATAATTGTTTCTTTTTATTCATATCTATCTGTTTTTGACAGAAAGAAAATTTAGAAAACTCTGAAAAACATTATAATTTAGAAAATATCATTTTACTCAGATACAGAGCCAGTATGATAGACGTCAATCTTATGACCGGTCTGAAGTAAGGTATAGGTGTTTTGCATTAGATGCATTTAATTATGGTCCATATCGACACATAATAATTGCGAAATGTAATTTCACATCAAAAGGTAAATTGTATTCTCTTCATTGCAGAACCGGCGAAAGAGCTTTGTCGCCGTGGCATAGAAGATTGCCAATATCGTCAGATCTGTCACAATACTCTGCGAAAACCCCAACACTTACCAAAAACTCTAGTATCGTAGTATTTAGGAATATTTCTAGTAAGAACTACACTAATAATATTAATAATATGACTCGTGAAAGTTATGAGGATACGAGCACTCCACTGCTCTTCACTAAACTAATGGACGGCTTAAAGAATTTAGTGACGACCGAGGAAGCGAATGAAAAGAAGAGGAACAACGAATCAGATCTGCCACTGTGTGACGAGTTTCCACCAGATTTAGGTAGTATTTTATGGACATTTTACAACTACCATTGGTTTTTTCAGAAGTTTATTGTTTTAAACTACCCAAACGCATATAAATATACATAGATATAGTAGTCGTAGATACAAGATTAGTTATTTACTTTACTGTGTACGAATATTTACTTTTTTGTGTATTTCGGTGAGTGAATGAGGTAATTATATTTTTTATTATGGTAACTGGTTACCGTGACATGTGAATGAATACAAGCAACGCCATGGGGGTTGCAATAGCGCTGCCGAAAATGATAATTTAAAAGATAATGAGTGAAGAAGGGTGAGTTAGTAAAGAAATCTTTACTAACGGTGAGTTAGTAAGGATATCGCCTAGCTTTTTTCAAATACCTATAACAGACTGTGATTTAGCAGTTTCGACATACATGAAATATTATGTAGATTCTAACTGTAACCAATAACATTTTGATTTAAATGTGTTTCAGGGCCTGTTAATGTAAATAAAACTGACATGGAGCTGGATATGGTGGAGAAAAAGTATCCCGAGGTCCATTTAGGCGGAATGCACGCTCCGTCAAATTGCACGGCCAGGCATAGAGTTGCCATTATTGTCCCGTTTAGGTAAGAGAAACTGTTAAAAAGCATGCATTACTCGTTTTTTATTAGTATACTAATATTATCGAATGATAAAAAATGACATTAAAATAGAGTGGGATAATAAAGAGGATCGAATTGCTATAATAGCATTTTACAATTTACTATTTCAGGGATCGCCATCAACATTTGGCGATATTCCTGAACCACATGCACCCATTCCTAATGAAACAACAAATTGACTATGGGATATTTGTTGTTGAACAGACAGGTACTGAAATATTGAAATTCTTATATTATGTAACCGACATTTCAAACTGTATACTGTGTATTGAATGTTCTAATTAGCGAAATAGCAAAGATGTTGGAAGAAGACAGGGTTTTGTTTCTTTCTTACAATCGCAAGACATTCATTCTCACTCACTGAAGTTCAACAGTATTTCAATGTGGTCTAGACCAGCTCAATACAGTATACTCCATGACTATAACTATAACTCAAATCAAAATTATAGAAGAAAACCTTTTTACTGTCGAAGGAGCAGTTTTATTGCCTAATAATCGGGCAATATGGCAAGTGGACTATCGATTATATCTACGCTAACTATAGCTAACGCTAACTAGTCATATTTCATCGAGCATTGCATCGAATCTGTTTTATTAAATTAGAATTTTGTAATAATATACAGCGTTTTCTTTTTGTAAATATGTATTGTTATTTATTCAGGATTATTTCGAAAAATAGTCATAAATCAATACTAATAATAAATGTGTAAGGGTTGGTCATGGAGTAAGTTACTTTGTTTTCAGAGATATCGTGTTTATAGGTTCTATACATGATACTGAAACTATATTGACCATTTTTAGAATTTTTTTCTGTATGTATGTATATATGTATTTTCCTCCATAACTCTTAAACGAATCAACTGATTTCCATGAAACTTGGTAGATAAACATTTAGACGTACGGGACACAGGATAGGCTACTTTTTCTTTTTCAACGCGGACGAAGTCGCGGGCGCCGGCTAGTAGTTCATAAAATTAATGAATGAAAATAATATTTGAGGCAAACACGATTTCAACCGAGCCAAGCTGATGAACGTCGGCTTTGTGGAGAGCCAGAAATTGAGGGAGGGCGGTTGGCAGTGCTTCGTGTTCCACGACATCGATCTGCTGCCGCTCGACACGCGCAACATGTACACCTGCCCCAAGCAGCCCAGGCACATGTCCGCCTCCATCGACGTACTTAATAACAGGTAACTTGTGCGCTTCACTGTACCATCACTGCACTGTGTTTGACGACACGTTTGGTCTTGCTAGTGATCCTAGCTGTTAAACAAACGGTCGCTGGTTCGAATCCCGCTAGGGGCAAATGTTTATGTGTTAACATTTCACCTTTTTACCAGTCATGGGTGTTTTGTATTTATAATATGTATGTATTTACAACAAAAAAAAGTTATCTATGTAGTATATCAACTGTCTGGTATCCATAATACAAGCATTCAGTTGTTTACTGTGGAACTAGATGGTGCTGTGTGGAATGTGTGTGAAGATATTATTTATTTATTTAATTAATTTTCAATGTTCACAACTCCCTTTATTTAGGCTATTAACAATAGGGGACAGTTTGAGTATATTTCAGTGGGTTTGTTGTGTTTGATGATATTAAATTCTATTGAGTCTTTTTGGAGGCTAGTTTAATTTAAGAATTTTTTTACTAATTAAGGCGGTTAATGTAGTACCTATACGAACTTATAATATTTCAGGTTGCCCTATGAGGATATTTTCGGTGGAGTGTCGGCGTTGACACGCGAACAGTTCACCAAAGTGAATGGGTTCTCCAATAAATATTGGGGATGGGGCGCCGAAGACGATGATATGGCCTACAGGTGATCTAAGCTTTTTTATGTGAATGTGTGACGACAGACAGGCAGATAGAATAAGATGGAATATCACGTTTAGACATTTATGTTCAATATATAAGTTAACAAAAAGCGTGAGGCCACATATTTACCACCTTTAAGGGGAATAATGTAAAAAAATTAAAAATTAACTTTTTGACTCTAAAGAGGCTTAAGATAGCTTAAGACTATCTTCTTGAAAATTAAAATAATTTGAAACAAAACAAATTACTATTAGCAGAAAATAGAAAGACGTTTTTGGCGACATTATTTGTTGTTGCTTCATATTTAATTATTATTTTTTAAATTTAATTGAATAAATCCCTATCACTGTTCCTCAGCTTCTAAGTTCTGCCCACTTGAAAAATTCACATATTCTCTAAATATGTATACAATACATATTTGAGATAAATATTATATATTTAAATATCAGAACTCTAATGACTTGTGTTTATTTTATGAATATTTTTTGCAGGTTAAAAAAGATGAACTATCACATAGCGAGGTATAAAATGTCAATAGCTCGATACGCCATGCTCGAACATAAGAAATCTGCGCCAAACCCGAAGAGGTAAATATCTCAATATTAATAATAATTAATATAATATATTTCTATAAGGTTGCTGCCAAATAGATTTCTATAGAATGTTCGACTATCTGTCACTTTATAATACGTCAATATCCTATATAGTACTATTAGTCGTTACTATTAGTTCCATTCCGTTTCAGATCTCGAAAGCTCCTTGTTTAAGTAGTTGTGAGATACCAACATACAGTCCACTTGTGTATATACTAAACTAACTACCTTCTGTCTGTCGATGTAATGAGAATGAGTGAGCGAATCAGTCGCAAATAAAGTCATACAACAAACACGTCTTTGAGTTTTAGTAATCCCCATTAGGGAAAAATAATCCTTAAACACCCTAACACTCCTTGTATAAAAAATTTATCGCCTCATAAATTTCCATAAGGTTTAATGTGTTGGTTCTCTTTTAATTTAGATACCAGCTGTTGTCGCAGACGAGCAAAATGTTCCAGAAAGACGGTCTCACTACTCTAGAGTACGTCGTGACTGAAGTTCATCAACACCACTTGTACACCCACATCTTCGTCAACATAGACGAGCGCAGCTGATGGACGTATTTCGCCAAACTGTTGTTTGGCGATCAGCGGTAACAACCGCTACCCACCCGATTAACACCCCCTGTTTTCATCCCTCCCAAATGAGCCCCAACTCATACAACGATAATTATAATAATTGAAACTTTCAATTCAAGTAAAAATACGACGCAAAATACAAATCGAATGTGTGATATGAAGATATAAGTTGTTGCATTTTACTTCAAAACTGTCACATTTAAAAATCACGCTTCTTATTTGTTTCACATCAAGAGTGCATTTTACTTCAAAACTGTCACAATTAAAAATCACGCTTCTTATTTGTTTCACATCAAGAATGCATTTTACTTCAAAACTGTCACAATTAAAATCACGGTTCTTATTTGTTTCACATCAAGAATGCATTTTACTTCAAAACTGTCACAATTCAAATCACGGTTCTTATTTGTTTCACATCAAGAATATTACAATGTCATGAATATTCTTGATGTGAAACAGTGTGAACCATACAAAGAAACAAAAAGTAAGGGATTTTTTTAATTTTTACAACTAAAATGGGCAAAATTGTTTACGGATTTGTTTCGGTGACATACATCGCAAACAAAAGTAGTCTCACAGTTTGCTTGCTCGTATTTTTACTAAAAACTCGACTCACAGAATTTAAGGTAGTCGAGTTCCCTGTTATACTAATTGTACAATAAGAAATTAGCGCTAGTTGTATGTATGTTTCATTCTAAGGTAAGATATAGAGACATTTTAACATTATATGTTTGTAATTTGTACATTGCACCTGCACCCCTATATCGAAACCATTTGAACTAAAAAAAAAAACCTTTTTTGAGTTGTCATGATTTCTTTAAATAAACTGCATTATGTTTTCGTGGTCGTAAAATATTTATAGTTTAGAAGTTGATATTATCTAGAGTAGCAGTGATTTTGATTTAAGAAACTGTTACGGTTTTTTTGGGTCAAGGTTTTTAACCATAAAAACAGTTTGTGCGATTTCTATGTTTGTAAATAATTCTCACGTGTAACATAGTTTTTATTTGTTGTCGTTACTTTTTTCAATTGAGTTGAAACGGTTTTGATATAGGAGTGTGTGATACTTTTATATTTAATATATTAGTATTTTTAAACCTTTGCTCTAATCGGCAGCATCAATCAATGCCAATAGGAAAAGGAAAGATAAAAAACTTCTCCTTTAGCGATTGTACTGATTAAATAGATTCAAGGTTGTTACAGTGATTAAAGTAGATGTTATAGACGCCCCTCTATAGGCACTCTATAGGCATCTATTCAAGTTGACATACTAATATTTTGGGGCCTTCCAGGTGTTTTTTAAGAATGAATGTAAAAAGTGTCTATAGATTTTTCGGTACCGTCAACAAGCAAATTTGTATAAAAAGTGTATTTTTTTGTTTTGGTCCTCTATTTTTACAAACTCAAACTAAAGTCAAGTTTTAGTATTCTAGATTTATTATTCTATTTTTTTTTTTATGAGGTTGATAATTTTGTGTTAAATTATATCGCACTCAAGCTACTCACAACGCCATCTAGAAAACTTAGTGCGTAAAAAAATACTATGATATAATTTGAACTATAACTTCTATACTAATAACTGTATCATCTTTTACTATTCAATTTATAAGTATACTAGCTGCTGCCCGCGACTTCGCCCGCGTAACTTTGTAAACTATATACTATAAAACCTTCATCGAGAACCACTCTATCCATTAGTGAAAACTGCATGAAAATTGGTGCAGTAGTTTTTGAGTTTATCGCGAACAGACAGTCGCAATGATGATAGAGTTGAGTCATGGATCGCTATTGATACTGACTGATGGTGCCGTCGATATTAAAGTTTAAAAATACTACATATTTATTATTATTATGTACAATTTTTCACATTGCATGTGTACGGTGACATTTTAATTTCATTCATTTCAAACATTTTATTTAAAAATGTATATATTTATATTCGAGTTATATTTATATTCGTTTAGTTAGATTTTATTAATTCGATATTTTTAAATTCAATTCGTCTCTTAGTACACTTGCTATGTGAAAAATAGTATAAAGAGCTGTTATTATAGCATTTAATTTGTGTATAATTAAATCGGAGTTACGATATAATCTCAGAATATTGTCAAAAATGTATGGCAGAGGAGACTATTATTTCTCGATTGTTTAATTCATAATATGCGAACAACTCGGATTTATTTTATTTTGATTAAACTATATATTTTTAGTTTGATTTAATTTTAGTGGCATAGTCAAATGCAAGATTAGCTGTTATTAGTTTGATATAATCTTGATTATTTTCGAATAACTTTCCTCGATTTTTTTTTTTATATTAGAACTTAAAACTTTAATACGCTCAGATCGCATTAAATAAAATACAAAAATAATTTAAAAAAAATTTCAATAAAAAAAATTAGAATCTCTATTTCGAATATCCAATAATCTATTTAAAATTTAACTGTAAACTAATTTTGATATGATGATGGACAATACTTAATTGTCTATAAAGAGAGGCGCCATTTTTATTCCAAAAATAAATAACTCGATGTTAATACTGAGAATTTATGTACATACTATTAAGAAATTTGTTGTGATATTTTATTTAAAAAAAATATATATTAGTATAGATTTGTAACGACCAGTTAATTTTTTAGTTTTGTTTGTTTTTTTCTGTATTTTTTGTGGACAACTCAGTAATTTCTCAATAGCGGTTACCTAAATGTCAGTACTTATATTATTTTTTCCAAAAAAAAAAAATATACGCGGGAATGAGACATCTAATGAGAGTACACTGGTTTTTAATGCACAACGGATGTGAAATGTTGAATATATCTAAGATTTTTATATATAAAAAAATATACCTATATAATTATAGTTAGACGAGCTAAATGCGTAGGTACTTAAAATATGTAAATAGCTTTATATAACCTAGGTAGGAAGACAAATAATGTCTACTTTATAAATGTTCTTGCTGATCAAAGTAATTACTGTTAAACGCTCTTCTTACGCTATTACTTATTAAGTTTAGGCTTCTCGTACACAATGTGAATAATAACTGTTGTTATAACTGTGGGTCTGCGATTATTATAACTTGTAACATTCGTAAGAAGATTTAAGGAACTCTTCCTAATGCAAAGCCATTAAGATAATCATAGCCCTTATTTTGTATCATTCACTTTATGAATAACGCAACCGTTATATACATATTAACCTTTAAAATCTATGCGATATTTGATTTTAAAGGTTAAATATGTCTATAACAGTTACGTTATTCATAAAGTGAATTATTATTCATAATATGAATAATAGGGCTGATTATGTCTTAAAAAAAAGGGGTTAAGAGGCGAGAAACTATTCACCCAAGTTAAGCTATGAGTGTGCGTTCTGTGACGGCGTATAGCGGAAGTGAATTACGCTTCCGCGATACGCCGTCACTCAGGACACACTCTTAGAGGTGGATACGGTTGAAGTCAAGGCGAGAATAGTTGAAGCTAATCCTGAAATTCTATTGCGATTGAATCCCAGAATTTTTACAAATTGTCCCAGTTATTTCAATTTGTAAAAGAATTTGCCCTTTGCATACGAGTGTATAACTTAGTAGTAAATGAAAATGCTCTATTTCAAAAGAGATCGCAATTTTTTCTAAAAATCTAAAAGTTCTAACTTAAATAAAACTTCTAAATGGCGGGATTAATTAATACAGTATACTGTAGGTACTGAATTCACATAGTTATAGAAATACTTTGTAGCGTTGTGTTCGAGGAGCCTAATTTTAAAAATTGCTTTAGTAGTTTTAATCTTTTTAATTATTGACTACTATGAGGTACTATTATTTCTTGATTTCTTGCAGTGACATTTATCGTTTGATTTTGAAATAAAAAATGATAATAATAATAATAATAATGGGGGCAAAATTAGCACTTTTCTCATGCAAAAATGTCTCGACTTAATCTTAAGAAATTTTTAAGATAATTAAAGATATTATTTTATTTATGGATTAGTAATCTAAAAGTAGCAAAAAAACAGTATTTATTAATTTGACGTATAAAAAGCATTATTCACGATATTCTTTTAGCAAAGAAATGTTATTTTTTTTGTTATTTTATATGGTGAAACTGTCTTTTTTTTTCATCTAGTTTCAATTTCGTAATGGCTCTAAATGTGATATAATGAGATTTAACTTAAGATAAATATAATTTGATATCTTAAAATGCGAGTCTTAACTTCTATTGCTATTAGTTGTAAGAGGGCTTACACAAAATATTTGTGATAGTGTTAATTATTATTAAGTAAATATTACCATTATTCAATAAATTTTTATTTTTTTCTTTTTAAGAATCTCGAGCTATACTGTAAATTTTTATTTACATCACAAATCTAGAGGACTTGAGATTGTTAAATTTATTTATTTTTTCCTTTGTACTCATTGATAATAATTGGCCTAAAGATAACTTTGATTTTTATTTTAGTTTCAAGTGATATAAAAAAGTTACTTTGAATCTAAAGCTAGGCCAACGAGACAGAGCAAAAAATGTAAACAATCTTTGAAGGGTTATCAATATGACTTTCTATAGCATGAAACAGATAGCGCCGGCCGCTTCGTGTGAGGTAAATTGAAAAAAATGATCCTCTCCAACATATAAGGGTTTTTTTTTATAAGTGGCCATAATGGAACTAGTGTAGCATATCTTCTATCTATCTATCTTTGTCTATTATTCTTCCGACGACACGTTTGGTCTAGTGGTTAGTAACCCTAGCTTCTAGTTAAACAAACGGTCGCTGGTTCGAATCCCGCTAGGGGCAAATGTTTATGTGTTAACATTTCACCTTTGTACCTGAGTCATGGATGTTTGTATTTATAATATGTATGTATTTACAAAAAAAAGTAACCTATGTAGTAGTAAATCAACTGTCTGGTACCATAATACGAGCATTAGTTGCTTACTGTGGAACTAGATAGTGCTGTGTGGAATGTGTGAAGATATTTATTTATTTATTCTACTATCTATCTATCTTTGTCTCATTTACTCGACAATGCTACACTAGCGCCATCTTAATTTAGTGGTATTGTGGGATCACTTTTTAATACATAGTTTCGGTCCTCCTTACCTCTACCCTTCATATTGTGAGGGAAAAGGACAGACATTGTTTTTGCGTTGTCTCCTTGGCCTCACTATATTAAATTAACTAATATTCGAATTTCAAGCGGAATAAATTCCAAGTCGCCCAATGTGGTGGAGGCTCCATTATTGAGAACAATTTAATACTTCTCCGCAGTAGACAAATAAAATAGGAGAGATTGGAGATACCATGAGAATATTTAAGTCGTTCGATTACTATACATTGTCAATACTAAATAGTAATTATATATTATGTAAAGTAGAGAAGTTTTATACACACACACACACACCAAATGATGTTTATATCACCAAAAAATCAATTGTTGCCGCTATTTTTTTGGTAATTTAGACCACAAATACTGACATCCGTTGCAACATATAGACATAGAGAGGGAAAGTGAGCTTTTCCAATAAACGAGTATGTAGGGGCATAAAAGTGTGAGAGAGACGAAGCGATTGTGTGGCCAGTAGTTGTCTTTTTCTAGAATTTTGATTGGTCCTTGAAATTACCACAGACCATAGACATACAGAGAGGAATAAGATAGGTATTGGCCGCATGATAGCTCTCTCTCTCTCTCTCTCTCTCTCTCTCTCTCTCTCATTCTCTTTCTCTTTCTAGAGACTGGTCAATTTCATGCAATGCACGTATTGCCAAGTTCATACTCTTATGTATATGATGACAACATTGTACATTTGAAATAAAAAAAAAATCCTACAGAAGACATAAAATCTTTTAAAGGTTCTGTTCTTTTATGAAACTTGCTTTATAGTAAAATATTGTAAGTACCTATGTAGTTCAGTCTCGTAGAGTAGTCTTTTTTTGTTGTGATTTCATCTCCGAACCACAAATTCACCTGAAGATGTTTTTATGTAGACTAATTTGTGGTGCTTATTATCATGCCTGATGGTTTGCCTAGTAGTAAAATATAATATCCCAGTGGTTCAACAATGGAATCGCAACAAAGTGAATTTTTGTAGCCTTGTGGTTCTATTAGGTAATAGATCTAGATCTAGTTGTAAATTTTATGTTCGGTATTTCGACTGCTTTTCGTAGGGGAAGAACTCATTGTGTTCACCTAGTAACACGAGAAGCGAAAAATACTTGTCGTTCAATTGAACCACGAGGCTGGGAATTAGATAAATAAATAAATCAGAGATCTAGGACGTGGTCTAAATTGCCAATAAAGTCGCTTGGAGTGTTAGCTTTTTTTAAGGGTAGTTCTTAAAACGTTGTTCCTAAAAATAGTTCGACTCTGCGAAACCAAATAGATTCTATTTAAAACGTAATGTAGTTGCAATGCGTGACTCACCTTGTTTGGTGCTATAAATGTCATTTTAATTATAAATTTTGTACTTGTATAAATGACTAGGAGCCTACAATATTTGTATAGAATATAGATAAGCAAGAAAACAGACCGAAGAAGAAGAGAAAGTTGGGTATTTTTTGCGGAATAAGGTTCGCCAAAGGATTTATGTTATTAACGTAGGGAAGTGATATTAGACCATTGAGTTACTTAAAGGACGGTGATAATTACGATAATTCTGTCTGGATTCCTTTTTTATAAATAAATTGTTTGTTTCAATTTTACATGTTTTCATTACACCAATTCATCCCAATTTTTAAAAGTCCTTACATTTTTTATATATGAAATCATTGAAATTTTAGGTAGTGACAACGTAGCACAGTGTTTCTCTTTCGCAAAATATACAAATATCATATTGTTCTTATTTGAAAAAGTCTCTTTAAATTATAAAAGCTAATATTTTTTTTTAGTTTGCGTATATTCCGTTACTCGCTTTTTCATATTTGATCCATAGACCAACTCGTCGACTTACTGGGCAAAAAAATTCCTAGGATCCCATGGGATCTCATTGACTCAAATTATCCTTTGAGTTTTAAAGAAATGACAGTTTGTGGTGCTGTAACAGACGTGTATGCACAGATTTTGCTAGATTTGATCGGGACTGTTCCTCTGCCGTTTTGCGAATCTGTTATTTTGCAAATCAGGTTTCTTGCGAATCTGGTTTTATGGGATTGAGGCTCTTCGGCGTGGAAACAAGTAAAGGGTTGCCTATTCCAAAATATTTCATTTGAATATAATTTGCATATAATTTGGCACAAACGCCAGTGAAATATATGTCGAGCTTGTATCCAATATTTTTTTAAATAAAAGATACTCGTATATTTTCTTGGTAAGCTGATTTATTCACGCTTCAATAAATTTATTGAAAATTTATTGCTTTCCCGAACCAACTATCGAGGGATTCATAACATTATTTACTAATATAACCACTCAACAAAATTTTACGAATGTAGAAAAGTATCTCCTCCCAATTTTAAGTATCACGGTCCAAACAAACGAGGAGTAGGTATATGTAAGGGGCGACAGAGACAGTTTGTTCAACGTCTCACAAGCGACCTTGAACCTTGAACAGGCACTGTCGACTGCATTTTGAACACCAATACCGGGCGGTTACTGATTTGCACTGAAGCTCCAATTTCTGACGCGAATTGTTTCGCCAAACCCATAACTGCTGGAGTTTCGCGCCACCAAGTGCGACGCAGGTACCAGGACGGCGCCAGAGTTCCTGCGATTTTTAGGTCAATTACTCTGAAACAAAATCACTTATTTATAATATGAATCTATTAATCTATACCAATATATGAAGCTGAAGAGTTTGTTTGGTTGTACAGTCGGCCGCATAAGTCGATTAACACATTCAAAAGTGCACAACAACGTAACACTTAACGCGCCATAAGTCGTTGTCACAGAGAACAAAATAAACTTCATGTACAAAAGATCGTAAAAAGCTTCAGTAAGTAAGTAATTAAGTAAGTAAGTTGAGCGTTCAGATGTTTTGCAATTTTAAAGATGTTAATCGACTTATGCGGCCGACTGTACGCGTTAATCTCAGGAACTACTGGCTCGAATTGAAAAATTCTTTTTGTGTTGGATAGTCCATTTATCGAGGAAGGCTTTAGGCTATTTAATGTGACCTAAAAGGATAAAAAAATTAAAAAATATATATTATCCTCATTTAGATTTTCTATCGTTCAGTGGCAGAACTATTAAGATACAGCTTTGACTCAACAAGTCGGTTGCTCACCGCGCGAGGGCTTTAGGCTTTATAACATTTTGAACGCGGCTGAAGTCGTTTTGTGGTGGTTGAATGAATCACATTACCTTTCAATTTCATTGTCGTTATCTTTTTCTTTTAACCCTTTTGGTTTTGGTATGGGTGTAGTTACTCTGAATCTGTAATACTTCGGCATTTTCAACACAAATTTTGCAGAAACTTTAATAAAAAAAGAAATATAGGTAAGTACTATCACTTTTTATAGAAAAATCATGGAAAATATTTTTCTGAGTGCGGCATTAGTAACGACATGACATTTCCTACGAATGTTTGTCTTTTAATAATATGCTTATATTTCAATGATTTCAAAGGAGGCTAGCACACCTACCTCCCTGTGCAAAAGAAATTTCTTGGCGTAGGTTATCAGGTGTAAAGGGTATAATCCAAACCAAAAGGTACGATTCATCCCTTCAATCTCATTGACGACCCGAGTGGTAGGTAAATGCTTGCCTAACGTCTCAGGGGCCTCGGATTCGATTCCCGGTTGGGTCAATTTTATGAATTTTATAACTTTTCAAAGTTGACTCGTCTGGAGTTGGAAAGTAGTCGCAAGGCACACTGCGTTTCGCAGTCATTTGGGCAGAATGTAAGGTGTGTGCTTCGCAATCAATAAAGCTAAGTTTAAACGAAGAAAACAAGGCTTTATTTCATCAGCCTGTCAGTAACGGCTCCCTTACTAGAAATTGACAGATATCTTATTATTAGTACCTAAGGTACACAATAAGTATAGTATAAGTACCTATAAGTAAAGAATAAAGATTAAAAAATCGCAAGAAACAATCGCATTCACATACTCGAATTTACTTTAAAATATCTACAGCATTTAGTACTCTGTTCCAACAATTTTTATTACTCTGTTTCACGTCAATGTCAACGTCAAATGTCATTGATATTGTCAAAGTCAAACAAGTGTTCCAATTCCCATCATAATTCATATCAATACATACTTTGTTACGCTTTGATATTTAATTTTGGATAAATAAAGAATAATATTTTATGAAATACTAATTACGACAGCTTAACTCACTCAAATCAAATCTAACTTTGTTTGTTCTGTTTGTCCAAATCCAACTATTTATTTAGATTACATCGATGCAGCTTTATAACGAGGAAAACAAAATAATTGTGATAAAAAATGTTTGATAAAATGTTTATTTAGTGATTAATTAATTAACATACATTATCGACATGGCGTTTTTAGAGGTACGAAAGTGTAAAAGAATTAATTAAATTTAAATAAATGTGTTAATTGTAGTTACATCAAACTCTTACAAATATTTTTTACACCCCCTTTTATAATACCCATATCTACTTACTCGATATATTAGCTAACCAATAGAGAATTGCTTAAAAGTACTACATTCTACTCAACATACAAGTAAATAATGTTATTACTTACGACTAAAATTTATAAATAACATTGTTAATTTCAGTGGCGTCGTTTTACATTTTTCGATATCCATAAAAACGTCGATAATGGAAAAATTGCTGAATGTTTACAAGTGAGTATTATTATTTAACATTTTAATAATTGTACTAGTGAATTTATAATGTAAAGAGAATAGAAAATACATCCATACCAATAACATGAATGTCTGTCTGTCTTTTACCTTTGCATGACTCAACCAATCACAATGAAATTTTGTCAAGGATATAGAAAAGGACAGAGGGTATCTTTTATCCAGAAAAAAAGTACTGCTCCCAAGGGGCAAAAGTATAACAGCAGTAAAGAGGCTAGACATTATATTGGTCATATATTTTGTAAGGTGTTATATGTTTTATTTTTCAACTAGCTGCTGCCCGCGATTTCGCCCACGTAACTTTGTAGATTTATACTAAAACCTTCGAGAACCACCCTATCCATTGGTGAAAACAGCATGAAAATCGGTGCAGTAGTTTTTTAGTTTATCGCGAACAGACAGACAGACATTCAGACGCGGCGGAGGACTTTGTTTTATAATATATAAGGATGTGGATGGAGTAGCGGGCACCAGATAGTTGCTTATATACCATTGTAATGCATTTTTTGTCGATTTTCAAATTACAACCCAAAGTTCAAGTGAATAGGCATCTTCTGGGTGAGCTTGCTCCATCTTTTATTTTCTTTTTTTTTTTTCGGTTTTTTCCCAGGGGTTATGCCAATATAAACCATGTAAAAATTTTCAGAATGTTTTTTTTGTCAATATCTCAAAAGTATGCACACTTTTTGCACATAGCAAATTTTGGTTTGACAATGATGATATATTATTTTAAATTAAGTCGAATGGTCAATCATTGACCCAAAAATATGCAGAATAACTAACATCTAATTGTTTATTGTTTATTTCAGGATACAAATGTTACAGTGGCAACAAGTGGCAATGCTCATGTTGTTCTCTGCGATGTAACCGGGTGGGCTCATCTTATCTCACGTAACTGGGATATCACATCATTCAAAGCATATGAGCTGACCGTGTCATTGGCACAGCAGTTGCCACATGACCCCTTTTTAGTTACTGTCGGGGTAAGGACATGTTTTTTTGTTATAATTTAAATTAGTTTATCATTTTAAGCAAGTATCTCTTAAGAACAACTTCAGTATCACATTATAGCTGCAGTTTATAGCCAAAATTACTGTGATAAAATGACCTTATTTATTTTTAAATATGCACTTAGTTAACTCCTACGAGGAGGACAAATATTTTCATACTCATAGGGGAATATATTTATTGTAGTAAATGAAGTATATAAAGATGATTTTAGAGTCAAAAGGTATTTAATTTTTTCCAAAAATTACATAGTCAAAATTATTTGATGGCACTTTTAAACATTTCTTTATAAAAATGGCACGTTAATTCATAAAGGTTCGCCACCCCTGCCTAATGTCCTAATCTCTTAACCTTAACCCTACTATTTGTTCGTCGTGAATGATGACCATAGGGTCAGCAGCCACTTGCAACACCTTGCTTGTGTTATAGACAACGGTAGCCACTTACCATCAAGTGGACCATCTGCTTGTCTGACGACCTTAACATAAAACAATACTGCTAATTGATTTCAGGATGACGAAGCGGGGGTAAATCCTTTAATACGAGTGTGGGATTGGTCACGCAACGACCGTCATGGGAATCCCACCTGTGTTCGCGTCTCCCGTGCCGTCCCTTCCCACATGCGTCCGACCCCTGCAACTGCTATCGCCGTTCACGAAAACAAGGTAAGGCTTTTACCTTATAAGGTTAAGGCGAGGACTTAGCAGAAAAGCGTTATTTTCGTCGCCTAGTTTGACTTCTTAGAGTAAAATCACAAGTTAGATAAAAATACAGTGCATAATGGACTTTATGGAAAAAAATTTGAATCGGGCGGATTTTAAAAAAAAAAATCTATTTTCTGAAAAAAAAAATAGTAAAATACTGCTAAAAAAATTTACTGTACACAGTAATAAAAAAATTCCGTGACAACAACTTTTGTTTTTAGATTTATTAACTTACGTTCTACACTAAAGTTTGAATCATCTACTTTTATTTCTTTTTTCATATTTTACACAATATTTAAGAAAACTTTACAATTTTAATTCTGTTCGGTTATCTATGAAGAGCTACAAAAATTTGTTGCGCAATATTGCACCTTAATTCATAGGATATTAGGTTGCGGTCATTTTGGTAAAAAGTGTGTTCGGTCTGAGGTTAGTCCTTGTCTTAAGCTTGTATGAAAAATCTGTTAAATTTTACCGAGTTGTTTTTAGGATCTTAATAGCTTCTCAAACACTTAAGGCAACACTGCCTTCTATTATGAGTCTAGGTATTAAACACAAGGTTAATACCTAGACTAACATGCCTTAACACATGTAAAAATGGCCTTTTTTTTAAGAAGAAGAATCTCATTTTAAGCTGAAGGATAGTAGGCTAACAGTCTAGTCAGTAGGATAGTAAGACAGTAGATAGTCATTTTATGCATGCATAATGCATGCAACACCAGGAAGGATAAAATAATTATAATAGATTATAGTTCTGGGACCTTGATAGGATAAATATAGGGTACAAGGCGGAACTAGAAGCTTTCCACATTTTTTAAACAGACCTGGTTTTTTTTTTAAGGATTGTCTCTTATCATTCTTGTTTAGTTTGATTGAAAATATACTCAGGTGGCGCGTTTGATTTTCGAGCAACATTTTCTTAATACGACCTTTAATTTAGTACATACTAAATTATTGTGTTTTTTTTTGTAGACCCTCCTAGCGATAGGTTTCCAAGATGGCAGCGTGTCGCTGTTTCGCGGTGACATCACTCGGCAACGCAGCGGCAAGATGAAAACTTTGTCCGACTCAGGAACGAGTCCGATCACTGGACTCGCTTTTAAGTATGACATTTGCTTTAAAATATTTTGTTATTTTTTCGTATAATGTGGATTATTCAGTAACTATCATTTCATCCACTATGTCCGTTTCTACTATGTAAATTATGTATACTGTGTAAATTTGATTTACATTAAGTTTTTTGTGTATAAGCAACTATCCAATGCAATTTTAGGGCACATGAGTCTCACTAGCACGGAAGAGTGTCGCTTCCGCCATGAGGCAGAAGAAACACAATTGCATATCCTGTGCGAGTGTGGCCCTTTGATGCACAAGCGCATTCACATCCTAGGAAGCCACACAATGGCTTGTGAAGATGTGAAGAATGTCTCTATTAAAAAAGTACTAAGTACAGTTTCTAAACGTGGTAGGTATAGGTAGAGAGCTTTAGTTTACGTGGCGATCACAATATTTTAGCAATGGACGAAGTGGTACTGGTTCTCTAGCAGACAGAAATAGCCACTAAGATATAAGGTAACTATCCGATGTCATTCGTACATTGGTCATACATTTCAAAAGAAGAGTTTACGGAGTAATTACATTTACTCATCTCAATTCAGCTTTGGTTTATATAAAAATGAACTTTTCTATAGAGATGTGTATGCATCTCAGCCGAAGCTGAACGATTTTTTTTATAGAAAAATGTGAATTGATTTACTTACTGTCTTGTGCCTGCTTTTGAGTTTTTATATGTATCATCAATACTAATAAATAAATCTGTAAGTGTTGGTCCATGGAGTAAGTTACTTTGTTTTTAGAGTTTTCGTGTTTATAAGCTCTATACATGATACTGAAACTAAATTGACGTATTTTAGATATTTTTTTTCTGTATGTTGTATGTTCCTTCATAATTCTTAAACGAATTAACTGATTTTCATGAAACTTGGTAGATACAGATACAGATTTAGACGTACAAGACATAGGATAGGCTACTGTTTTCTTTTTCAACGCGGACAAAGTTGCGGGCACGAGCTAGTAGTTTATGTATAAGTTGCTACAATGACATATTGATGGTGTGTTTGTGTTTGCTGCTAAGGGGTGCGGACAAGCTGTTTGTGGTGTCCCGGTCGTGTGTAATGGTGTATCTGATGGGGTCCGGGGCCGAGAGATGTGTCACCTTGGACGCCATGGGCGCTGCGGCTGGTTGCTGCGTCTTAGCTGACAAACATCGCCTAACTGTGGCCACCGATGACGTGAGTCCTTTCTTACAATAATTGACGACCAGTGATATGTTAAGTATTACGTACTAGATGGAACACTCAAGACGCGATGAGTGTTCCAAGTGATCGGAGTTCCGACGTCCTACCCGCTCACAGTCTGTCATACGCGCTCGTAGAGATTAGGCGCGTTATTATTTTCAAAACCAATAAAAAAGCCGTCTTGTGTGATGAGATATTGCAAAAATACAACAAAAAATATTGGTAAAACTGCTGGTGTGACGTTCCTTAGGTAAGTTTTATTAATATTGAAACGTTTAATAGGTTAATATTTAATTTGTTAAAACCGACGTGCTTATCGCGTCGGCCATATTAATATTCAGTTGTCTACGACTTGACATACTAAACTTGACACTACTGCCGCGCCGTCCCCCGCGCACCTTCCAATTTGGAACATGAATTTAGCAAGAAATCGTAGGGAGTGCTCAATCTAGTACTTACTTAACATATCACTGTTGACGACAAGTCTTAAAAGTCTTTGTATGTCATTTAGTATCGTCAAAAAAAAACATATTGGTCAGAAAAATATTGGTCGTTCAGGTTCATTGACCTCGTATTAAATATATTATGTAAAAGTTAATATTTCTTTTAAAGAATTTTATACTTCAAAACAAATTCAGTATTAAAGTGACTTCTAAGAACATTTTTTGTTCAATCCTACTAATAAAGTTTGTGAGTATGATATCTGTTAACGAATTTGGATGAAATTTTATCAAACAGATAGTTTTTTTACCTGAATTAACTTAAAATATAACTTTTGCTCTTGAAAAATTTTAGTTAGTATTCCTACCTGTGTGTCAAACTTCATTCAAATCTATACAGCCGTTATTGCGTGAAAGAGTAATAACCCATTTATAATATGATTGTAGTAGTAGCAAAGATCATGGGATTTTTCAACATGAGCTCTAGCTAGTATTATTATAAACAAATAACAACAATTTGTTAGTAACTTTTTCCAATGTAAATATAAATTATATAAAACTAGCTGCTGCCTGTGACTTCGCCTGCGTAACTTTGTAAATTATATACCAAAACCTTCCTCGAGTACTGCTCTATCCATTGGTGAAAGCAGCATGAAAATCGGTGCTGTAGTTTTTGAGTTTATCGCGAACAGACAGACAGACGCGGCGGAGGACTATGTTCTATAATATGTAAAGATTTTTAACTTATTTTGATGAGCCCCTTTGTCGAGATAAGGTTAAGGTGCTTGCTTTAACACTGTGTCACAGGGGTTCCAAGTCGAATAGAAAATTGATATAAAATTACTTACTTTAAGGCCATATACTGCTACACGACAGAGGGTCGCGGACCTTGCTACGCCCTACAAGGCGAGAAGGTCCGCCTGGACTGGTTCCGTTCCTACCTGGTCATCACGACCAACGAATCCGCTCCCAAATTGGCCTCAACGAGCAATTCGCAACCGAAGTCCCATCACATCACCATACTGGACATACAGAACAAGTTCATCGTCTTCTCGAAGAGTTTCGAGGAAATTGACGCGGTGCTAACCGAGTGGGGTTCGTTTTACATACTAACGAAGAGCAAAGAGATGATCTATTTGGACGAGAAGGATCTACAGTCGAAGTTGTCACTCTTGTTTAAAAAGAACTTGTACGATGTCGCTATCAGGATAGCGAGCAGTCAGCATTACGACGTCGAAGGTTTAACGGAGATTTATAAGCAGTATGGTGATCATTTGTACGGCAAGGTGAGTGAACAGTCAATCGACAATTTTTGTTGTAGAAAAAAAATCCACTGTACATTGATTTCCAATGAAAACAAAGTCAGTCCAAACAATTCCGTATAATAAATATTGTGAGAAATAATATTTTTTTTTACATAGTCCCATTTTTAAATGTATTTACACGAGTAATTTTCACTAAAACTTAAAATATTTTGTTAGGGCGACTTC
This sequence comes from Synanthedon formicaeformis, assembly GCA_945859745.1. Lineage (NCBI taxonomy): Eukaryota > Metazoa > Arthropoda > Insecta > Lepidoptera > Sesiidae > Synanthedon > Synanthedon formicaeformis. Next base: position 8,204,114 of record OX243969.1, on the reverse strand, counting down.
AAAGGAGCGATAGACCAATACGTGAAAACCATCGGTTGGCTAGAAACGTCTTATGTTATACGGAAATATCTCGAGTCGAGACACTTGGAGCCTTTGATACAATATTTGGAAGTACTCCACAAGAAGGGATACGCTACTGAGGACCACACGACTCTGCTGTTGACTTGCTACGTCAAGTTGGATCAGCACGATCAGCAGGGGAAGTTGAAGGAGTTCATAAATTCCAAAGACAAAGTCATAGATTTTGACGTCGACGTTGCTATCAAGGTAAGATGTTGTTTGTTCTGCTACGCGTTGCACATGCAATGTACGCGTTCGTACATTACACTGTTACTATACCTGTCTCTGTCGCTCCCGCGTAAACATATTACCGTCTCGCTCGAACGCCGTTCGGTCATTACACTTGTGCGAGCGCGACGGTAATATACATTTACGCGGGAGCGACAGAGACAGGTATAGTAACAGTGTAATGTACGAAATTCTTCCAGCTCAGCGACCGTGCTTTAGTAGTAATAGGGCCTCGGGGATATTAAATAAAACCTAATCCCAAAATGACTGAAATTCAAATGATCTTATCCAATACAAAGTACATTGCGTTTCGCAGTAATTCGGGCAGTAAGTCTGACGACAGTGACGGGTGGTCTGAAATCTATACTGATATTATAAATAGAGAAGATTTATATTTTTGTTTGTAATGAATAAACTCAAAAACTACTGGTCCGATTTTAAAAATTCTTTCACCTATAGAAAGCTACATTATCAGCGAGTAACACAGGCTATATTTTATAAAGTTACTCGTACGATATCGCGTGCAACAGCTAGTAACAGTATATAACAGTATAACTGTTGTCTTTCACTGAGTTAGGATGCCAAAACCCATTTCCCGTGTGCCCCATACGCCCGAACCTCTTCCGAAATACAGTGTGCCCTTTTTTTGAGTGTCCCGCTATTGGAGTGGAGAGCACGGAAACAAATCAGTTTCGCAAGTTCAGTACGTGCGTTTCAGTTGTTTATAAACATGACGGTAGCGTGGGACGACAACTTTGTTTTTAAATTAATAGAATTATTTGAAACGAATCCGATATTATGGGATTGCTCGACTACAGATGTGAACGGCCAAGTTCTCGAAACATTGTTTCTGTAAACATCTACGTGTTGCTTTAGAAACTTTGTTTCCGAAACATTGTTTACAGTGAATACATGGCTTAAATGTTCGTTCTCGTTTAACTGAGGGTGTTTTGATCAGGTCGTTCGTCAAGTGAGCGTAGACGACGCCCTGTCCCTCGCCGCGAATCACAAGCGACACGACTGGTACCTCAAAATGATAATAGAAGATAAGAAACAATATTTGAACGCGCTGCATTACATAGCCGAGTTGGAATTCGAAGATGCCGATATGTTCATGAAAAAATATGGCCACAGATTGATTCAGCACGAGCCCGAGGAGAGTACTAAATTTTTGAAGTGTAAGTTTTTTGAATTTTTTTTAAAAAGATTTTAAAATAGATGTCATCAAATTTTAAAGGCTCTTTTAGGTCTTTAGATAGGTAACTAATCAATTTTAAGTCATCATTTAAGTCAATTTAAGTCATTGATTTAGCTTTTCAGAAAAAA